>OX453274.1:30394439-30481939 GCA_949710005.1 Ricordea florida | reverse complement strand
AATTCCTGGAAGTTACCTTCGTTAACGAATGTACACAGCCATAAAGTCAGCGACACCGACGTTCTCTGTGGAGATAAAACCATATGTAACGATATAGTAATTTAATTCCTCTATGAAGAACAAGAGAACACCCATTGGTCAAGGTTTTAGAGACGTTTACCCCTAGTTCTACACTGAAATAAAGCTGTTTAAACTACCCGGGTTTATTCACGAATGCTGATTGGTCAATTAATACCGATTCAACAACCTTGAAATTTTGAGTAATCTGATTGGTTCACGAGCTCGGGATCTCCAACATTAGAATATACCAACTCAGCAACCTGGGCATTTTGAGCAATTTAATCTGATTGGTTCTCCACCTCGGCGAATAGCAGCTTTAGGAATATTACCACTATTGACCTCGATTTCTGAGAATAACTGTTAATTATTCAAATCCTTCGAGCAAGTACATTTTGGTTGGAGAAAAGCAAAAATGGCTGGCATTAATTCTCGCTTTCAGTTACAGCTGTTTCTGAGAGATATCAAATATTGACTTTGCTTCATTCAGTTATTGACATATAATATTCTCTTCAATCTCGATGAACAGTGGCTTCAAAAAATATTTACCTCAATGCTTCGCAAAGGATTGAAGAGAATGATTGTTTTTTTTTTTAGTATTTACCAGTAAAGCAGTCTCAGTCGCATGAAAGTGACTATGGAATTTAATATTTAAAAAACCCGTTACACATTTGCAAAACTCACTTGCACTAGCATTTCCCAGAGTCCCCGCACTATTGACCTCGTAGCAGGTGAATGGTGTTGAATTCTCCGAGATCATTAACTGTTTAGGACTGTATTACGCATCAACATGATCTTTGAACACAACAATGATCTTTCTTCGTACAACGCAAAAAGTCTCTTTTCTGGAAATTTTACTGCCCTTCCAAATATGGTAACAGGACGAGGCGTGCATTAGATTGCTCAAAATGCCAAGGTTACTGAGTTGGTGTATACTAATGTTTATCATCATCAACAAGGCAAGAATTAGGGATTAGCCAGGATTTTGGGCCAATAACAAATGGAGAAATATTTTAACTTGACAAAAATGTAAATTGTAGTATTGTCAAGAGTTTTCAAAATGTTCACTGATATATTTTCTTACCGTACTCACTCCATTTTGCGTATATTCTTAGTTTACTGTAAGTAAAAGTTGCTCTGGGAAAACGCGTCTCGTATGCACAAGCTTCAATTACGTGCGTGGCTTGCATGAGCCATCCAAGATCTAACTCACATCCTCCATAACTCCTGTTTATGTAAAATCTTCTTTCAAAATCACCCAGAAGGGAGAAGAAGTTTTGCGGTTCAGTTTTGATGTCGATCCACGGTGAGGAGATCAAACGTTCCTTGGAAAACCAGTTTTCACTTGTACTATCAGTTGCATTGAACACAATGGTGACAACTTCGAAGCCATTTTCGTAAAGTGACACTCTCACCTTCAATAGATAAAAACGTAATGTTCCTGTTAGTCAGTGTCACTTCTCAAACGTATCAATAATGCACATAGGAAAGACAAGGAAATCAAGTGTTCTGAAGACTTACCAGTCCCCCCTGCGGTTATAATATTATATGACAAAAAGCTGAGCATGCGCGTGGGTCTTTGGTGCCACGAGGTCGGTAGAGCCGCCATTTGTTTTCGTTCGGTGGCATAATAAAAGTTGAAATTTTCAGTGTGTTCTTTAGTTGTTGATGAACGAAAGCCCAGCAGTCATCCGGAAGAACATCAAGCACTGTGACATGTTTGTTTAGCTGATGAAACACGGCTCGTTTTTTCTCTTTCTAAATATTTTCGTTCCAGAAGCTACATCAAACAATGAATATATGTTTTTCATCGCATATCCAACACCTCGAAAGTTGTCAAAATATATTCCGCTGCGCATCGTATTTTCAACTCTCAGTCTCCGTGTTTGACATGTGATGAAATACTGAATCTCGTGTTTTATATATTACATCTGGGCCACATTAGAGGAAATTCTTCAGGTTTCATAATTGTTACCAGATTCATCGCTTTTGGAGTATTCGGATTCGCAGGCGTTTTACAATGAAGAATATTCAGATTCCTGGCATGTTTACGCACATCGATAAATTAATCTGGGAATATTATGATAGGATGATTACCAAGTTGTTGTTACCTTCTTTAACAAGGTAACAACAAGGTTGGTGAAAAAGGATAGATTTGATTCAGGCACAGAATGAGGAAGCCAACTTCTGCCGAGCTACTGAAGACAGCAGTATGTCCACCATTTTGGTTCTTCCGCGAACCTAAATGATTGCAGGCTGAGAAACTATTTGGATTCCTTTTTTTTGGATCGTTAAAACGACGTAACAGTTTCGATTCAAAGTTCCCACTTTGAATTCCGGATTCAAAATCTCCGGGGACGCGACCAAACTGGTACTTTTTAGTTTGGATTCTTCTTCTAGATTGTAAACGAACCGAAAACGAATGCGGTACCGTAGTACCCAGGCATCCCGGTTTGGACATCAGTGAATCCGGAAATATCTGCTGTAGTGTAAACGTAGTCATAGATTTTAATCTGCATACAAAATAATGATCCGTTTCAATCTCGGTGAATGCTGGTGGCTTAAGAAATACGTTCCTCGATTTAGAGAAGAATTGTTAAATAAATGTATCACTTTGTTAATAGACGGCTACGAACAATAGAGAAATGGATAGGTTTTTCGGAAAAAAAGTATACCTTCAAATAAACCACAACTTTTCTAAAATGAACCAAGAGAAACCATGGGCCATTCCAAACGTTGTCGGTGATGTTGGCAATGCAAGAAAAAAAATTGTCATTCTTGGGGCAAACAATCATAGATATACGGTAGGCAAAACCACTGAGTTCCGTATTCTGGAAAATGGTGTTTTGAAATATGTATTGCTCATGATAAAAGAAAAAAAAACATACACAAAACGTTTCTTCAGTCAGTTGCATGATCGCAGACCAGGCCTTGCTTTAGTGTAAAAAACGACTTAATGTCAAACCAAGGATTAGAAAAGTCAGGCAGTAGGAGGATGTTTACTTGAACCTAGGGCGACTTTCACCTCTACACCTGTTCTTTCCCATTCCCTCTTGTATACTTCATACTAACCGAGTTCGAGGTCCGTACTGAAAGTTACGGACCGAGTTTTTTCCGCTCTTCCGTTCCCATATTTACTATATCTCAAAACAAACTTTTGAATTTAGCGGGCCGTAAAGTGAAGTACAGCCCGCTAAATTGACCAATCACAGCGCGCGTACTAACTGAGAGATATAATAAGGATCTTTATTATATCTCTCAGTTAGTACGCACGCTGTGATTGGTCAATTTAGCGGTCCGTACTTCACTGTACGGCCCGCTAAAGTTTGTTTTGGTCGCCAAAATGACTCCAGAGATATAATAAATATCTTATTAACCTCGTTTTCTCGGTCCGTACTGTAAAATATGGATCCTCGTTTTTTCCCGTCGATTTATGGCCGGCGCGCTTCGCCGGCTTGGGCCATAAATCGACGGGAAAAAACTCGGTCCGTATTTTACAATACGGACCTCGAACTCGATTAATAAGAGGTATGCATTCACACTTACGTGATATCACCGGACATGTCATGACGGAGTAAGTCATACCGGACAAGAGTCTAGCTGGTTCCTATACCGGAGCGTTACTGTACGAGATCTCTCACCAAAATCAAGTAAAGGAAGAATTACCAATCTATTTGGTTTGAAATCAGTATTTCAGTGTAAGGAAACTAGAAGGGCATGCGTAATTTCAAACAATCAGTTGAAGTCTAACATGTGCTTAATAGACATCATGTTAACTCAAAACAAAGATCAATTGTCTTCAGGTTATGAAATTTAATTTGCACAAGAGCACCCCCTACCCTCACAAGTAACCACAATTTAGGGTCAGTTTTGGAAAAAAGCATGTGATGGCAGTATAAATAAGGGACGCACCATTTGAAAAGTGATGGGGGGGGGGTGGGGAATTTTCAGCATGCACGAATTTTTTTTTCGCTCACTGCTTGTGCAGGAATTTTTTTTTCAGGTGAACCCCTCTGCACGAATTTTTTTTACTACGTGTGAAAAAGTTACAATTGGACCTTCCTTCTGCATGAATTTTTTTTTACCTTCTTTCTATGCATAAATTTTTTTTCTTGGCATTTTCCCTTGCATGAATTTTTTTTTTGTTTTTTCCTCACCCCCCCCCCCCCATCACTTTTCTAATGGTCCGTCCCTAATTATATTAGGATAGGCCAAAATATGCAAGTAAAACACCTACCTGTTTGGGAGCAAAATTCTGCCAGTTGTCCACCAGGCGGCTCTTGTACAAGTCATTAAGTGAGTTATCTGCCTTCAGCGCTGCTTTGTTATTCTCGTTATATGGACCTGGTGTTGACCACAGTTCGTAAATGTCGGTTTGACCACCAGGCACAGCTTTGAACACCATGGTCCAACCTAAGACATAATCATGGGGAATCATCTGCTTGGGAACGTAACGAAACCAAGATTTCATATCAAACCATGTAAGAAAGGATTTCCACTGTCGCGTAACTAAATTTATGTACGTAAATAAAATTAGAGCTCGAGACAATAATGCATGCGTCGGGCGGGGACTTTCGCATAAACGTAAAAAGTTGAGTTTTGTTGAACTTTCTACGTTTACGTGAAAGCCCCGCTCATCGTCTGTAATTTTATTTACGCACCTAGAGACAGTTAAATTCATGCATGTACGTACCTTAAATTTAAACGACAGTGGAAATCCAGCCTAACGCCCGTAAAATTTGTGCCCGTGTAAACTGGACATCTAATTAAAGTCAACGTGCGAAATTATGCCCGTAAAATTCCCCTTTCTCGCACTTTTTACGTACGTTAACGAGCGCAGACAAAAATTGAGATAGTGGATTAGGGTGTAGTTCCGTAAATTATAGTATGTACATGTGAATTTACTTGGTTTTACTTGCGTAAAAAATACACGTTAATGTTCTACGCGACAGGTTTTCACAGAACTTACCTCCTCCACTGTTGGTCTGGTCGCAATAAACTTGGATCACTTCAGATTGGTTGATCGGATAAACTCCACTTTTTGGAAACCCAGCTTCGACTATTTCCTTGCAGTTCTTGTACACTAAAGTAGAAAACGAACATCATGATGCCAGAATAGGAAAGAAAGTAGAAGACAAAAAACATGCCACGGACATCTCGAGTGGACTTTTTAAAATGGATTTAGAATTTTAGATATAGAATTGGAGAAGATATTACTTTACATGAATTACGTAACATTTTTTTGCGATGATTGCGGGTCATCTGGTCATAGTTTATACGCATGGTTTGCCGACGTCACTCTTACCTTGCTCACAATGTCTTCCTTCGTAGCCCGACACGCATGCGCATCTAAAGGTCTTCTCTTCGTAAACTGGTACACACGTTCCATTGTTCTGGCACAGACTGTGATCACATGGGGCCTGCGAAGGATTCAGAATATTTTGATGATTTTGTTAGTTCCACACACACAAAATTTAACCTTTAATATGTAAAAAGGTGTTGCTACGCAATACAAGAAACAACAAAGAATACAGCGAGTGAGCCTCGTGTAGATCCCAGAGGGACCCCACGTGACCCAAACCAAATGAAGTAAATAAACAGAAAAAAAAAGAAAAAAAAAGAAAAAAAAGAAAATAAAATGAAACGAAAATGGAATGAAAAAGGAAGCCCAGATTTAGTTTTAAATTTTGAGTTGCTGAAAGCGACTGTTGTCGAGTTTCGTGTTCGATATACTACTATAGAGAAATATACGCAGAGTTCTAATCATACGCAGAGGCTTTATGCAACTGATCATAAAATAAGAGTCTTACAGTATTATAGTCACATTCCAAACTAACAGATCATTCGCGTACAAGTAACAGCTGTACAAACATGTTATCAACCGCAAATATTTGTCTGATAAAAACACTACAACTGTCTGTGAAAATTGATCAAACAGCGGTACAAGTCTTGATGCCACTTATATTTTGATCACCGATAGTGAGGTATCGAAAGGAATGTAGTTCATTTTTCCTCAGAATCCAGCTTCCTTCCGTGAAAAGTGAAACAAAAAAAGTATCTTCAGGAGCCCAGCACTTGGAGCGTTCCTCTTTCCTAATATCTCTTAAAATTTTTGATCGGGCGTTTTTATTGTCTCCTTTGCAGCCGTTATTAGGGTCGTCACGCAACGCTCCTCCTCACTTAGTGCATGACGACCCTAAGAACGGCTGCGAAGGAGACTAGCGTTTTGACAGACCTTTTGTAAACGTGTTGTTCTCGGCACTTCGCATCATAGCAGCTTCCATAGTTTTGTGATACTGCAAAGGGTTGGTCAAGTTGCGGTGCCTTTTTTACAAAGAGATGTTTTGAAAACCTACCTATCTCTGTGAAAACTGCTAACCTCTTTGCAGTGTGCGATTACGTGCGCGATTGCTGAAAGACGTTACAGGATTGCAAACTGGTTGTACCAAGAAATAGTCTTTCAAAGGGACTAAAGAAAAATGAAATACGGAGGAGAGTTTTTTTTTTGCGCACAGCTTACTTTGCAGCTGTACATTGGTTCAGTGGCAACATGTACGAACCTCGGCAAAAACACCATCATTTCGTGCGAAAATTAAGGCGTTTCTGAAAATAACGAGAACCACTACGTGGAACTTACCGGGGCCCAGTGGGACATGGGATTGCATAGATATAGTTAACCTCTCGCACCTCTCACGATGGAAGGTTCACTGCTTTGATAAGTCGCTCTTATTCTCTATAAGTTTCACGATGGAAGGTTCACTCTTAAGTGATCGCTCGTAAATTTGTCTCTCCAAATATTCACTCTTACATTTTCGCTCATAAACTAGTGCATCATAAAGGTTGGGGAACAAAAAGCTACAATCTTTCTTGACTGTCCTCCATGCCTCGTGCTTTTCAAAATGGCGGATAAGATTTCAATGAGCCAGCGAGCAAAAGTAACAAGCCAGCGATGTATCTCAGTCAGCGATATATCCCTAACAATGTAACGTTGAAAAAACGACAGGAACCGTCTGCATTTTATGACCGGTGCCAGCCTTCGGCTGGGCCCCGGTAACTAGCTCAGTCAAAACGCCAGATCAACAATATAAAGAAGCGAAACGCTTCTTTTGATGGGTTTGTGAAATCTTTTTCTAGTGGGCTCAAACTCTCCTTCTACTTGGAAAGAGTTTTATTCTATATAAGATATCTTTACTTCGCAAATTGGTGAATGCTCATCAATTCTGAATCTTTTGATATCGAAAAGTTTCTCATGCCTTTATCGTACGACTGAGCAAAAAATTGAAATTGGCTTGAGCCCGATAAAAGAAAGATTAAATTTATTGGCGAAAATTTCAAATGTAATTCTGAAATTTCAACTTTCAAACATCCCTAACTTTTTTGTAGGGGCTATGATTTCCATTTTCGTTGAACGTTTGCTTGGATATCCTGAAAATGTTTTGAGGAAAGGTCTTCAAATGGCCCGCTTTCACTTTCAGTTTCCTCTTACCATTTTTGGCGAAAACCAGCCATTTGCTCTTTCTGGGAAAAACAGTACGTTAAAAACATGTAGTGTAACCATTCACTGGAAAACTTATAAACAGGTGCCACGGCAAAACTATTTCATCGAAAGTCGATAAATTCATAGTGTGTGTGTGTGTGTGTGTGTGTGTGTGTGTGTGTGTGTGTATCTCTCTTTCTCCCTCGTTATAATTGCTAATTATACTAATGAGGTAGAGATAGACACACACACACATAAACATAGTTACACTACATGTTTTTTAACCACAAATTAAAACGATAGAACCCCACCATAGATTGAAAAATATTGCATTAACAATGCGTATTTTTTTTATTTTGTCACTCGTTGTGGTTCCAATTCTCTTGATCAAATTTGTGCCAGTATATTCTTTGGGAATCTACTGAACAAGACTCTGTGGTACTGTTAATTCAGTTACTGTTAAGTTAATTTATTTTTTTAACTATACAGTGTGGCTCTACTTTTTTCATCTGTGGATCAAACTATGCAGTGCTAACATTCTTTGGAAAGTCAATGAACAAGACCTAATTGTAATACTGTTAATTTACTGTTGAGTTAATTCAATTTGTTTTACTAAACAGCGTGGCTCTACGTTTTTCATCTGTGGATCAAACTATGCAGTGTTAATTAATATACTTTGGAAAGTCACTGAACAGCACTGTACTGTGGTACGGTTTGTTTTATTACACAGTGTGATTTTAACTTTTTTATCTGTGGATCAAGCCATACAATGTGACATTCTAACCACAAATGAAAACGATAGAGCCCCACCATAGATTAAAGAAAAATTGTGCATCAACAATGCGTACTTTTTACTCGTTGTAGTTCTAATTCTCTAAATCAAATAAGGTTGTTTCAGTATATTCCTTGGAAAGCTACTGAACAAGACATCTACCGTGATGCTGTTTGTTTAACTTAAGAGTGTGGTTCTACGTTTTTCATCTGTGGGTCAAAGCATGCAGTGTGAGACTCTTTGAAAAGCTACTCGCTGGGTGAAATGCCAATTTTATTATTTATTTCAGTGTCGCTCTATAATCGTGATGAGATAGTAACTATTATCACTGACGAAATTCTTGAAATCTAACGGTTAGCTTTTCTCTACTAAAATACCTTCATTTTTGTAAACATATTTCCTGCATATTCAACTTACTCCGAGACTGTAGTGATCAAAATCTCTGCTTTCGTTGAACAATCTTGAGGAACGGAACTTGTCGGTGTCCAAGAGAAAACAGATGGATTTCGTACTTGCTCTGGAAACTGCTTTAAAATTGACTGATCGGCACTGGGGTATTTCGGTGCAAACTGCAATGCATTCTTCGTAGTTGTTAACTGAGCGAGATTCGATTTCTTGAGTCCACAGCTTGTGTTTGGGAAAAGTGAAGTAATTGGCGTAAAGTAGTTCACCATCAATGAGTTCCAATGCATCTTTAACGTTTGTGGAGATTGTATCCTCAATCAGTATCGCCGAAAAAACGAAGACTTTGATAACAAAAATATACACATAAAACATACTTTTCGGTTTCAACATTTTTCGCTCCGTTGTCAATAGAGATACGTATCGTAAATTACGAACATGTTGTCCGTTTTAATCAATTGATCTCACCGCACTAACTTGAATAATTCATGATCATTGAGCATCGTTATAGCCCTCCCGTCATTTTATTTAATCAGCATTTTAAGTGATCTATGATGTAAATCACCATTAAATTTTACAGGCCTTAATTTTGGTTTTGTGAGTACACAAAAAACCCACTTATGCTACGGACGACCAAAGCCTTTCTAGAACATCAGTTATTTACCGGTCTCAAACTGTTGGTAATCTTCAGTTTCAATTTGGGTAACTCTTTAAGAGAGGCGTTGTCATGGAGATTTGATTTAAAAGTCCTGGTCAATGTTGTTGCCATAATAACAACCCGCCTCATGCGCATGCTCATTCCTTAAATGCGCAGATTTGATTTGCAGCACTCTAACGAGGCTATGAATGATTTATTAGATGAGATAGCAACCCATGATTAATTTTTGCCCAAATTTATTTTGAGTTGTAACACTTTTCAATCCTTTCCATCGCCATCATTTGTTAACACAACAACAACAAACACTTTTAACAATAAAATCAAAGTTAAATTTGAGGTATAACTTCATTAATAATCAAAGCTTGTTTTGTTGAAAAAACGTTCCCCAACATTCATAAAGAAATAACTGCATGGTTTCTGGTGTTATTTCTGCAGACAAACAAAATAAACTTCACCCTCACGCATCACATAAATGTGGCCTGGGCACTGTTTCTTGAAAGGCCCTTTAATTTACCGGGCCCAGAAAGCTATTTCATGATCGCAATATTCACAACGGAAAAAACAATTTGGTTGGTTCTTAAGCCGTTCTTAATCCACACCTTTCCAAGTTAACTATTACTGACGTTGGGCTAGTTTGTAAGTCAAAAACTACCACAAACAATAGATATACTCCGATCAAAAATGGGGCTTCCTGCCAGTAAAGTTATTGAGACCTTCGAGAAACGGGCCCCTACAAGGCTTTCTAAGTGGGTTGAGGGTTTCCTGATCAATTCCCTTCCCGGTTCCATGGAGTTTTTTGGTCAATTTCTACTCTGATTTTCTTCCTTGATTTAAAAACTTTTGACGGTATCCTGGATTGGAACTCCCCTTAAGCAAGACAGCAGGGAACTTATTAATTTTAATTGCATCCAGTTTAAACGAATTGTTTTAATTTAAAAAAAATAATTGTACATACCGGTAAACAGTCGAATTTTTTTCTACTACGACGCTTGGTTGTTGTAGTTACTGCTAATAAAACTGCGAAGCTTTAACTGTTTTATCCTACTGATATGATATTTACATGGGGCTGTCTCTCACATAAAAATGTGAACTAAAGGAAAACAATTTTAGCCAGCTATGATACACTTAGGACACAAAGTCAACTACACTGAATTGAGAAGTAAATCTTTGTTATTAATGTGGTAAAGGACAATTCGTCCGGGTTTGTGAGTCAGAGGCATAAGGGACGGAACATTAGAAAAGTGATGGGGGGGGGGGGGGGTGGGGAAAAAAACAAAAAAATTCATGCAAGAAATGCCAAAAAAAAAATGCATGCAAAGAAGAAGGTAAAAAAAATTCATGCAGAAGGAAGGTCCAATTGTGACTTTTTCACACGTAGTAAAAAAGATTCGTGCAGAGGGGTTCACCTGAAAATAAAATTCCTGCACAAGCAGTGAGCGAACAAAAAAAATCGTGCAAGCTGAAAATTCCCCACCCCCCCCCCCCCATCAATTTTCTAATGGTCCGTCCCTAAGAAGTTGTCCTCCGTGCGTGAGATTCGATGTCTTTAGTCACGCATAATGCGTAAGAGTTGGCAAGTATATTCTTGTCTTCTGCGATTTGGACTCGCCAGTTGATGAGTCTAGCGGATATAAACAACCAGCGTGTCTGCAATACCAACGTTCACTGAAAAATTAAATAGAACATTTGTTATAGCTTTTCGTTTCAAAATATTTTGGATTTTCAAAGTATATATATTTCCAACGCAGATAGAGACGTCGAAAAATAGTGTTTATCTGTGGATCAAACCATGAAGAGTTACCATTCAATGTAAGACCCCTGAACAGTACTATACAATGTGGTCCTGACTTTTCTTTCAACAATGGATCAAACCATGCAGTGTGACCATTCTTTGTAAAGCTACTGAACAGTACTGTTCTGTGGTACTGTTTGTTTTACTATACAGTGTGGTTCTAACTTTTTCCTCTGTGGATCAAACCATGCAGTGTGACCATTCTTTGTAAAGCTACTGAACAGTACTGTACTGTGGTACTGTTTGTTTTACTATACAGTGTGGTTCTAACTTTTTCATCTGTGGATCAAACCATACCGTGTGACCATTCTTTGGAAAGCTACTGAACAGTTCTGCAGTGTGGTACTGTTTGTTTTTGTTTTTATGGCACTACTTTAATTTTTTCATGTGTGCGTCGAACCAGACAGTGTGACCATTCTTTAGTAAGCTACCGAACAGATATGTACTGTGGTACTGTTTGTGTTGAGTGTGGTTCTAACTTTCGATCTGTGGATAAAACCATGCAGTGTGACCATTCTTTGGAAAGCTACTTTGGTACTGTTTGTTTGTGGTTTGTGGTTGTTGTAGTTTGTTTGTGGTTCATAGCGTGGTTTTAACTTTTTCTCGGTGCGCCGATCAAACCGTGTCCCGGCGCGATTTTCTTGAAGGAACCTGGCGAACCTGTTCTGCCCATCAAACTTTGCTTACAATTATTTCAAATTTGTACTCGAAATCATTGGATTACTTCTTAATAATCAGCCAACAAAAATGTCAAATTTCTGCACTCCTTTTCAACTTTTAAGGATTGATTGGCATGCCAATCAGCATCATGAAATGTAGATTATATACATGCTTCACGACAGGTAGTGCGGAAGAAAAGGTTATTTCTCCATCACTCACCATACACATTCCAGTTTGTATGAGTGTTGAGTTTACTGTAAGTAACCGTGGTAATTGGCAGACGTTTCTCGTAATCACAGATATGTTCGTTTATTACCAACCACCCCGCATCTGCGGGACATCCCCCGTAATTTCTGTTAATGTAGAAATGTCGTCTACTGTCACCAACTATAGAGAAGAAGTTTTGCGGTTCAGTTTTGATGTCGGTCCAAGGTGAGGAAATCAAACGCTCCCTGGAAAACCAACTTTCATTGGTGCTTTCAGTTCCATTGAAAACAATGGTGACGACTTCGAAGCCATTTTCGTAAAGTGACACTCTCACCTTCAATAGATTAAAACGTAATGTTCCTATTAATCAGTGTCACTTCTTAAACTCATCATAATGCATATAGGAAAGACAAAGGAATTCAAGCACTGTGACGTGTTTGTTTAGCTGATGAAACACGGCTCGTTTTTGCCTCATTTACTAATTCTTTTAAATAATTTCTTTTTCGAAGCCATACCAAACACTCGATATGTGTTTTTCATCGCATATCCAACACCTGCATGTCGTATCTCCGTGTATGATATGCGATGAAACACGCTATCTCGCTTTTTATGTATTCAGGAGTACATCCAGGCTACGTTAGAGGAAATAGTTCTGGATTCATAAATGTTAGGAGATTTATCATTCTTGGAGTATTTGGATTCTCAGGCGTTTACACCGAAGGATAATAGGATTCCTGACAAGTTAACACTCATCGCTAAATCTGGGGGTATTGTAATAGAATGATTACCAAGTTGTTGTTATCTTATTTAACCAGCCTGAGGTAACAAAAATCACGATGAAAAAGGCCAAATTAAATTCAGGCACAGAATGAGGGAACCAACTTTAGTCTACTGCCGAGCCACCATTGTTCACCAGTATGTCCACCATTTTGGTTCTTCCTCGAACCTAAACGATTGCAGGCTGAAAAACTATTTGGATTGTTTCTATTTTGCTCGTTTACACGACGTAACAGTTCCCACTTTGAATTTTGGATTCAAAATCTCCAGAGACGCGACCAAACCGGTACTTTTTATTTTGAAGTTCGTCTATTAGATTGTAAACGACGAAACAAATCCGGTACCAATTGTGATCCGGGTTTGGATATGAATCAGGAAAAATCTGCTCTGGTGCAAACTTAGTCATAAATTTTAATCTACATACAAAAACAATAATTTGTTTCAAATCTCGGTAGATGGTGGCTTTAGAAATATTTACCTCGATTATAGCGAATAATTGTTAAATATTCCTTTGCAAATAGACAGATGCGAACGGTAGGATAGGTTTTTAAAAAGAAAAGTACACTTTCAAATAGACCACAACTTTTCTAAAATGAACCAAGAGACTGAAACCATTTCAAACGTTGGCGGTGATGGAAAAAACGTTTTAACCCTTCTTAGGGCAAATAAATATAGTTATTATTCATTCAAAATATTTCCCCGATTCTGATTGGCTAAAAGCACACGTTTAATTCACCACAACCAGTTACTGATGACCAAATTTGGAAGAATTAAACGAGAAAATGACGTCAAAAATGCAGCGTTTTCGCAGGTTAAGGCACCGTTAACCGAGAAGCCCTGGGGACGAGGTTGAGTTGTTTTGGTTGTGAACTTGAAAAAATGGCGGACATTTCACTCGTTTCAAGAGTAAAAACTAGGCGAAAAAATAGCTACAAACATGGCAAGAACAGCAAGAAGACAACTCGAAGGCGACATCTGCTATTTGGAGAATATTTGTGGAGCTGGACAAACCTAGATGTACACTATCGAAGATGAACTGAACATCGATGGACCGATGGAGGTAAGCATGTTTTAGCTATGTTCTTAAACAAGGAATTATTTTGAATGAATAATAAAACAGTTATTGAATTCGGCTTTCGTATCATATGAAGAATTATGGAGATCTCGGAGGGTGTTATGATAACACCCTCCTCGATCTCCATAATTCTTCATAAAATACTCGGCCTCATTCATTAACTGTTAATTATACAGTAGGCAAAACAATTTATTGAGATCCATATTCTGGAAAATGGTATTTTGAAATATCTACTGCTGGGCCGCGTTGTTCAAAGCAGGGTTGAGGTAACCTAGGGTTAGTGCGAAAGTTAAATGCACATATGAGAGCTGAAAAAGCACATTCAGTATAATTCTTTTTTTAATTCAATTTGACGATTGTATGCTCTGAATAGAGTAGAGAAAGTTATCGGTGAACATGCTTTTTAAAAACAGGAAAAGAAACCCATGTTAAAATTAAACCCTGGGTTAGCGCTAATTGGCCTTCGAAAAACCGGCCCCTGATGATAAAAGCTGTTTTGTTTTTTTCTAAAAAAAAAAAGAATAAAAAAAACACGTTTTTTTGCAGGTCAGTTGCAGGATCGCAGGTCAGGCCTTAAGGCCGGGACACACTAGGCGACAAGTCGTTGCGACACAGACTGCGAGCAGTCTCTCTTTTGCTCTAAACCTCGTAGGTGGCGCCCACGAAACTACCGACTCGCGGACTCCCCGCTCGCATATCGTGTTCGTTCCACAGATTTAGGACCGACTTTAGTACCAGATTTAGAGCAAAAGAGAGACTGCTCGCAGTCTATGCGACATATCGCGGAGACAAGGCACCGCAACAATTCGCCTCGTGTGATACGGTTAATTTTTGTGAAGTCATTGTCGCTGCGGCAGATTTTGTTGCTGTGATCAGTTGCACGAATTCAAACCAGTTTGAATTTATGCGACTGATCGCATGAACCAATGAGAGAGCGTCACATATTTTCCCATGAGCCCTCAATTACTCGTTTAAAATGGCGACTGATCATATGGCAGTGAAACAGTCTGAGCAATCCGATTCTTGCCCTTCACCATGGAATGTAACCCCAACTAAAATGTTAATTCAATACTATAAAGAAAACAGAATCCTGTGGGATAAAAATCACAAAGACTACGGGAAAAGACACTGCAAAAGAAGACGCTCAACCCATTCGTTGCAAAGCTGGATCGATCGATGATGCCAAAAAGCGAAGAAGAAATGAAGAAACGGTGACATAATCTGCGTACTTCGATTCAGCTTGACGTTACTTCAAAAAGCACTTATCATACGAAATCATTGCGTGTGCACCGAATCAGCGTCGTATCGCAGCGACTTTCTTTTTCAAGCAGTACACATGGAGCGAGTGGTCGCAGAGACCTGTCGCTGCGACTTGTCGCCTAGCGTGTCTCGATCTTAGGGACGGACCATTAGAAAAGTGATGGGGGGTGTGGGGGGGGTGGGGAAAAAAACAAAAAAAATTCATGCAAGGGAAAATGCCAAGAAAAAAAATTCATGCAAAGAGGAAGGTAAAAAAAAAAAATCATGCAGAAGGTCCACTTGTGACTTTTTCACACGTAGTAAAAAAAAATCGTGCAGAGGGGTTCACCTGAAAAAAAAATCCTGCACAAGCAGTGAGCGAAAAAAAAAATTCGTGCAAGCTGAAAATCCCCCCCCCCCCCATCACTTTTCTAATTAATAGTCATCATGTAAACTCGAAACGAAGATCAAATAGTCATCCGGTTATGAAGCTTGCGCAGGAGTCAGCTTTTTAATGCTACCCCCACCCCACCCCACCCCCCATCCTTAAAAGTTAGCAAAATTAAGGATCAATTTGGAAAAGACATGTGATGGCAGTGTATAACTATCGTAGGATAGGCCAAAACATGCCGGTAAAACACCTACCTGTTTGGGAGCAAAATTCTGCCAGTTGTCCACCAAGCGGTTCTTGTACAAGTCATTAAGTGAGTTGTCTGTCTTCAGCGCTGCTTTGTTATTCTCGTTATATGGACCTGGTGTTGACCACAGTTCGTAAACGTCGGTTTGACCACCAGGCACAGCTTTGAACACCATAGTCCAACCTAAGACAAACATAATCATGAGAAATCATCTGCTTCGGAACGTGACGAAACCAAGATATCAAACCACGTAAGAAAAGGATTTCCACCGCCGCGTAACTAACTTTATGTGCGTAAACTAGTGGTAACCACAGGTTAGAAAGTGCGGGCCTAGATGCACTTAAAGGAAGGTACTGGAACGAGAGTGTATAATTTTAGATTACAAAATGTACATTCGTGTGGACGTTTTTTGGGAAGTTTGCATTGAGTTGTAGTAGATCAGCTCCGTAAATCGAAACATGTCAAACAGCTCCTTCAAAAAGTGAAAGTGGTTTACCAGAAAAAATTAACCGTCCAAAAACTGAACAGTGTAAAATATAACGCAACTCACCTTATCTTCACGGCAATATGAATTTAAATAGATCGTGAAAAATCTTCACAATCACAGCAAATCGTCTCAAAAGCAACACCTATATAAAACAACTTCTCCAAAACGTAACGTTTGCAATCTTCCATGCCTCAATTTTATGTGACAAACTGTTGAGATAGACTCATTTTTCGCGTTGTGAGATCGACTCATTTTGCGGATTCTTATGGTTCTTGGAGAACAGATTTTTCTCTTCCGGTGTTACAACAAACTGTCGTGATTGACACATTATTTGCATTCCGATCGTTCGTGGTGGAAGAACAAAATTTTCAACTTCCGCTTTGTGCTTGCCTGTTATTAACGTGGCGCGCACGCGTAAAACGCAATCCGCTGGTCACTGTCAAGATTAGGGTTGCGGGCCTCTCTTGGGCCCGAAATAAAATTAGAGACAATGCATGTGTGGGACTTTCGCATAAACGTAAAAAGTTGAGTGTTGTTAAACTTTGTACGTCAGTTCTCGCCTTCACCGGGTTGACTGAACAAAGCCTTGTATGTAAGCTTAAATGTATTTATTTATTAAAAAAAGTTTATATAAGTTTATTTTCTTAATTAATTAATTTATTTCAAGAAGAGAAAGCAACATTTAAACAACCCCATAAACTGCGAGGCTCCCTGTTTGCTCTCCCTCTACATTTGCGCGAATGCTCTCGCTTAGTCACCGAATCGTAATACAGCACTTCCGAAACACGCATAATCATGTCTGGTTCATTGAAAATCCCGTCAAGGTTTAGCGAAAGTGTTGATAGAGATAATGTCGTATCATATTTCGTTACATTTCTGATTGATCTTCAAAGGCGACAAAAGTAATTACGTTTCACTGTGGGATATAGCTCGATAATCTCTTTATGAAAAGCGTCCCCAGCAACGGAGGTCTGGGGCCAAGCAAGAAAACATCCTTGCGGTTCCTCATGTACGTGAAAGCCCCGAACATCGTCTGTAACTTTATTTACGCACGTAAAGACAGTTAAATTAAAGCGACAGTGGAAATCCACTCTAATACCCGTAAAAAGTGTGCCCGTGGACACTGGACATTGTAAAGTCAACGTGCAAGTTGATGCCGGTAAAATTCCCCTTTCTCGCACGTTTCTAATTTTTTAGGGACCATTCATTTTTTAAGGAATAGGGGGGGTTGGTGGGATTTGGGGGGGGACTACGCGAAAAAAAATGGCTTCAAAGGGGGGGCCACCCCAAAAAAATGAAGAAAAGGGGGGGGCTCAAGCGAAAAAAAAGCGACGAAAAAGTGGTATGAAGTTTTCATAAATTGATGAGAAACTCTCCTGCTTTATTCACGAAATATAAACATCTTTTCGAGTTGGCCAGGGGGGGTCATCCCAAAAAAATTCCTTTAGAGGGGGGTCATGTTAAAAAATTGGCAAGCTGAGGGGGGGTCACTCAATTTCCCACTGACACTGCCCGAAATCCCACCAGCCCCCCCTATCCCTTAAAAAGTGAACGGTCCCTTACGTACGTCAATGTGCGTACACAAATCAAAGTACAACTGTGACTCAAGAAGTCGTGGATATATTGCTCAGAAAATGAGAGTTCCTTTGCGATCAGTTGCTACCGTAAAAGCTCTATTAACCCCTCCCCTCCCCGTCCCGTTTCTTTTAAGCCCTCCCCGTCCTCTTTATAATAACAGGGTCGTAACGAGGTGTATGGGATCAGGGATCAAAGGCCTGCCAAGGGGTGGGATCAGGGATTACAGCCCGTGGGATCGGGATCAGTGGTGTTTTTCATGGAATCAGGGATCAGGCTGTCCTAGATAACAACGAGGATCGGGATCAGGGATCAGAATTCTGATCGCTTTTGGGATCAGGGATCAAAATTCTGGGTAAAAAAATGGGATCAGCTACGAAAAAATATACCTCGTTACGACCCTGTAATAAGCACCCCAACCCACCTAATACTGTTTCAGTACTGCTCTTTATTAAATAATAAAATTTCACTGTTGTTGTTCGAGTTTTGTACAAAAAATGTATTGAGAGGAAAACGGCGTGTTAAGATTTTAAACTGACGGGACACCACTCTTAAGAAACAATCACCTGCACCACCAGCATCTAATATCCTCAAACCACGTTGGGCTAGTAAATACTGTAATACGGTAACATTGTTTGGTTTATTTCGCTGAGTAACAGGTCCCTGGTTTAACTCAATATCACCTGAAGTAAATAACTGGCGATATTAGTCAATTTGATTTATATTCAGCTGAGGGTGTACGAAACAATCGATATTGGTCGTTGATATATCGATTTAGTGAGTACAATTTGCATATTTTGACCCCCAACAATAGTCGTTTCTACGCTTCGCGTATCGACGACTAAAAATGAGATAGCGGATTAGGGTGTATTTCCGTAAATTATAGTATGTACAGGCGTGATATTTACTTGGTTTTCACTTGCATAAAAAGAAAATATACGTTCTACGCGACAGGTTTTCACAGAACTTACCTCCTCCACTGTTGGTCTGGTCGCAATAAACTTGGAACACTTCAGATTGGTTGATCGGATAAATTCCACTTTTTGGAATCCCAGCTTCGACTATTTCCTTGCAGTTCTTGTACACTAAAGTAGGAAATGGACACAATGATGCCAGAACAGGAAAGAAAGTAGAAGACAAAAAGCATGCCACGGACATCTCGAGTGAACTTTTGCTTCTTTAATATCTTTGATTTCAAATACTCTTTGTCGACTTTTAGTTCATGTGCATATATACAGGAGCGAATCACTCGCTCCTGATATATATCAATTTTTCTGTTATATTAATAGTGAGCTTCTTGCATAGTAGCTTAGAGCTAGGTGGGGTTATTACTTCATATGAATTAAACGTAATGGTTACTTTTTTATTTGAATTTTGCAAAGATTGCTGGTCATCTGATCATTGTAGTTCATACGCATGGTTTGCTGACGTGACTCTTACCTTGCTCACAGTGTCTTCCTTTGTAGCCCGACCCGCATGCGCATCTAAAGGTCTTCTCTTCGTAAACTGGTACGCACGTTCCATTGTTCTGGCACAGACTGTGATCACAAGGGGCCTGCAGAGGATTCAGATTATTTTGATGATTTAGTTAGTTCCACACACAGACGAAATTTAAACCTTTAATATGTAAAAAAGGTGTCACTAGCGATACAAGAAACAAGAAAGAATGCAGCGAGTGTGCCTCGTGCCAATCCTAGAGGGACACCACGTAAACCAAACCGAAAAAAAATAAAAAAAGGAAAGAAAAAAAAAATAAAATGAAACGAACATGGAACGAACATGGTAGCCGCAGATCCAGTTTTGAATTTTGAGTTGTTGGAAACTACTGTCTGTGAATATCGATCAAACAGCGGCACAAGTTGAATACTTGATGTCGCCCATCATTTGTTCACCGATAGCGAGGCAAAAAAAAGAAATCCGGCTTCCTTTCGTGAAAAGTGTGAAAACGTGTGGAAAAGTGTGAAGAATCGTCGGGAACCCATCACTTGAAGCGCTCTCACCTATCACCTTTTGGATCGGGTGCTTTTGTGTTATTTTTGTTCTCGGCACTTTCAACTTATAGCAGTTTCCATAGTTCTGTAATACTACATCAAATTACTTCAAAGGGTTGGTCAAGCTGGTGTGGTTTTACACAGAGATGTTTAGAAAACCAACCCAACTCTATGCAAACTGCTAAACTCTTTGCCGTGTGCGATGAAGTGCGCCATTGCTGAAAGAGGTTACAGGATTACAAACTGGTTGTACCAAGAAATGGTCTTTCAAAGGGACTACAGAAAAATTAGATACAGGGGGGAGAATTTGTTTTTGCGCACAGCTTACTTTGCTGCTGTATATATTGGTTCAGTGGCAACGTGTGCGAAAACACCATCATTTCGTGAGAAAGGCGTTTTTTAGAATTAGTGGGTCTGTCAAATCGGCCGATCAAGAATATACAGAACGCTCCCAGTGATTGGTTCCTGAAATTTTTTTCTACTGAGCTCAAAATCTACTTCTACTTGGAAACAATTTTATTTTATATTAAATTTTATTGCTTTTGCAAATTGATAAAAGTTCTTCAATTCTGAATCTTTCAATATCGAAAATTGTCTTCGTGCCTTTATCTCACTACTGAGCAAAAAGTTTAAATTAGCCCAATGTTTGTTTTGAGCCCGAAAAAAAGATTTAATTTATAGGCGAAAATTTCAAATGTAATTCTGAAATCAATTTATACTTTCAAACATCAATAACTTTTCTGTACGGGCGATGATTTCAATTTTCGTTGAAAGTTTTCTCGGGTATCTCGAAAATGTTTAGAGGGAAGGTCTTCTAAAATGGCCCGCTTTCACTTTCAGTTTCCTTTTATTAAATTTTGGCGAAAACCAACCGTTTGCTCTCACATGAGGAAAAACTAGAAACTGTTTTGTTTCTCATCAGTAATTAATAAGGGAGAGAGAGACGGATATGCAAGCACTATGACGTCATCGAGTTCTGATGAAACATAGTTTTGGAATCCGTTTATAGCTTTCCCAGTGAATGGTTACAATGTATGTTTTTAACCACAGATGAAAAAGAGAGAACCCCACTACAGATTGAAAAAGTTGCATCAACAATGTGTATTGTTTGTTTTGTCACTCATTGTGATTCTAATTCTCTTGATCAAATTTGGGCCAGTTTATTCTTTGAAAGCTACTTAACAAGACCTTACTGCGATACTATTTTTCTTTTAATTTGTGTAACTATACAGTGTGGTTCTACGTTTTTCATCAATGGATCAAACTACGCAGTGTTAATTATAATATTCTTTGGAAAGACACAAACAGTACTGTACTGTGGTACGGTTTGTGTAACTATACAGTGTGGCTCTACTTTGTTCATCTGTGGATCAAACCAAGCAGTGTCGCCATTCTTTGTAAAGCTACTGAACAGTACTGTACTGTGGTACTGTTTGTTTTACTATACAGTGTGGTTCTAACCTTTTCAACTGTGGATCAAACCATGCAGCAAACCATTCTTTGTAAAGCTACTGAACAGTGCTGTACTGTGGTACTGTGTTAACCTTTTTATTTGTGGATCAAAGCATATACACAGTGTGACATTCTTTGGAAAGCTACTTTTTCATCGGGTGAAATGCCAATTTTATTACTAATTTCAGTATCGCTCTCTAGCTAGCTCGAATCGCTGTAAGACGATAAGTATTAATTTTCGAAAATCTTGAAACATAACGGTTAGCTTTTCTTTACTCGTGATTTAATACCTTCGTTTTGTAAACATATTTCCTGCATATTCAACTTACTCCGAGACTGTAGTGATCAAAATCTCCGCTTTCGTTAAACAATCCTGAGGAACGGAACTTGTCGGTGTCCAAGAGAAAACAGGTGGATTTCGTACTTACTCCGGAAACTGCTTTAAAATTGACTGATCGGCACTCAGGTATTTCGGTGCAAACTTCAATGCATTCTTCGTAGTTGTTAACATAGCGAGATCCAATTTCTTGGGTCCACAGCTTGTGTTTGGGAAAAGTGAAGTAATTAGCGTAAAGTAGTTCACCATCAGTAAGTTCTACTGAATCTTTAACGTTTGTGGAGATTGTATCCTCAATAAGTATCGCCGCAAAAATGAAGACTTTTTTGATAAAAAGGATATACACACTGTTGTAAAACATATTTTTCGGTTTTAACATTTTTCGCTTCGTTGACAACTGATAAAGATACATATCGAAGTTAAAATATGACTGACGTTGCAAACGTTTTGTCCGTTTTAATTAATTTACCTCGCCTCACAAACTTGAATAATTCATGATCAATGAGCATCGTTAAAGCCCTCCCTTCATTTTATTTAATCAGCATTTTAAGTGATCTATGGTGTAAATCACCATTAAATTTTTTAGGCTTTAATTTTGTTTTTGTGAGTACAATATTGCAAGCGGCAAATGTAGAGCCCAGTTATGCTGCGGATGATCAAAGCCTTTCTAAAACATCAACAGTCGTTCTTACGGTTTTCAGACTGTTGGCAATTTTCAATTTCGATTTGGGTTATTCTTTAAGTGGGGCAAGAAATTGGGATAATCAAACAAGTTGATAAAGTAAGTTATTATATCTACAACCCCTGGATATGAGCAAACGCGCGCTTTGATTGGTTCCCCACAAACAGGCTATCAGCTTATTTCCCACATATATGGAAAACGGCCATCATTGAGGAAAGATCTCTTAAATTAGACGGGGAGAAATTCAAGTCTTGCTTGAAAAAAAATACACCAAAGTACTAACGAAGCAAATAAATATGAGATGAAATTATTCGGCAGTAAGCGGAGTAAATTATATGGCGAACTTGACACGATTTTAATTGTTTATTACAGAACTAAAGTGAAACCACAAACAGCCACCATTTTGAAACATCTGTGGAGCCGTAAACTGTTTTTTTTTTTTTACTTCTGCCTACTTTTTCCACTTTCAATTCTCAGACCGCTTTGCTTTCTCGAAAGCATTTCACAAGTACATTAAAGATATGTTTAAAAACGAGCCGAACTCGTGTTTGAAACTTTTCTACATATATCGGCTCGACAACACGTCGCCTCTACAACATGTCGGCTCGACAACAACATCGTTCTGTTTACAAACAACAACAAAGTCAATTCTTGTCGCGCAAACTATTTCCAATTTCTCACAATCTCGTCGTAAATGAACTATAACCGATTCCGCGGTGCTACGCGACTCGATTTCGTGGAGTAATTGTTAATTATACCACCGCAAGGTAAAAAAGGTTGGGGCAAAAAAAGGAGTAGAAAGGGGCGTAGTCATGAAAATTTAACTTTTAAGCCTTGGTCAATGTTGCTGCCATAATGAAAACCCTTCTCATGCGCATGCTCGTTCTTAAATGGGCAGACTTGATTTGCTGCACCCTATCGAGGATATTAATGAATTATTTGATGAGATAGCAACCTATGATTAATTTTTACCGAAATTTATTTCGAGTTATAATCCTTTTCAAGCCTTTCCATCGCCATCATTAGTCAACCCAATAACAACCACTTTGAATGCCATTGTTTACAACAATTGCGTTTTCGTTTCCATAGCTGCGAATATTTGTTTTTGTTTTTTGTTTTCCAATCAAAGGTAAATTTGAGATATAACTTACTGATCAGAGCTTGTTTTGTTGAAAAACAGTTCCCTAACAATGATAAATAAATAACTGCATTTTTCTGATGTTATTTCTACGGACAAACAAAATAAACTTTACCCTTCTGCATCCCACCAATGTGGCCTGGGCACTATTTCTCGAATCCGGTCCCAGTAACTTACAGGCAACCTCGTTCCCAGGGCTTTTCCCTAGAAAAGCCCTGGGAACGAGGTTGACTGACAGGGCCCGCAAAGCTATTTCATGATCGCAATATTCACAACGGAAATAACTATTTGGATGGTTTTTAAGTTTTAAGCCTCTTCATTCCAAGTTAACTTTTACGTTGGACTAGTTTGTAAGTCAAAAACTACCATAAAATTTCGATAGATTCCGATTAATAAATGGGGCTTCCTGCCAGTAAAGTTATTGAGACCTTCGAGAAACGGGCCCCTGCAAGGCTTTCTAAGTGGGTTGAGGGTTTCGTGATTAATTCCCTTCCCGGTTCCATGGAGTTTTTGTTCAATTTATATTCTGATTTTCTTCCTTGATTTAAAAACTTCTTAGTATTGATATATGGTATCCTGGATTGGAACTCCTATTGAGCAAGACAGCGGGGAACTTTATCTCATTTATCTAGCGACAGCTGTGAGTTAATTATCGCTAGTGTAAATTCTCTGTAGTTTTGAATATGGTTGGAATAAGTTACAGTATTGCATTATTTACAATTGTTGGAGCTGTAGAATTCTTAAGTACATGTAAGCTGTAATTAAGAGAATTTTGCTAAGTACATTTGCCAAGAACTTTGTTATAACTGTTTCTAATACACCTATACTATTGGGTAATTGCATTCGCTATTGAATCACCCTACGCTCTCAGATAGGGGTGCCAAGTAATTAGCTTTTTGATTATTCCTTAGGTTTCGTTCTCTACACACGAACTGTCAAGAATTAAACGTTGGACTAAGCCTATATGTGTTACTGTCTTGGTCCAAGAAGTCATCGGTCGGAATAGATCTCCCCAGAGTTTTGTAGAATTTCAGTATTCCCAAAAACTCCATCCAGAATCGAAACGGCTGTGACGTTTTGTAGAAGGGAAAGAATTATCCTCACAGAGTGGCGAGTTAAATGTAAGAATCCACGCTGAACTAAGACCTTGTCATCCACACATTATAAATTCCGTGAAAAATTGAATTGGTTTTAGGAACGTCCCGCTGTGGAAACAACTTCTGAAGTAAAAAAGATAAAATTGGTGAATGACCTATCATGTAATTTTTACATATACTTTTTGGTTGGAATACACAATTCAACTGACTTATCAGTCATTAGGTTTTCGTACTTCGCAAGGCGCATTTAAATCTCTCCTTGATTTGTACATGTCAGAGCGTGTGCTGTCGCTATTTGCAATTGTTATTATAGCCGCATTGTGTCAAACTTTGTAATAAACTCTTCTAAACGAAATATATCTTGCCAATTCATGGCATTCATGAGGTCAACTTGTCTTCTGCCTCAAATATGAATGACAGCTGATCATCAAAGTTAATGGCCTCATCAGTCAGGTTTTAAAAATTCCGTCACTTGAAAACATGGTTTGCTTGAATCTTGCAACCTCCAAGCTTCGCAATCTGTTAAAGCTCTCAAATCAGCCAGTGAACCTTGACCCCCGATCAAAACGAAACTTCTCCCGAGAATAACTACACATGGAGAATTGAGCGATTTATCATCCACCAGAAATATTGTGTCATGGCCATTTTTCAGTAACATGACCCCATTCCATTATGCAACCTGTAGTGTAGCTATTAAGGGACGGACAATTAGAAAAGTGATTGGGGGGGGGGGGGCGGGGGGAATTTTCAGCTTGCACGAATTTTTTTTTCGCTCACTGCTTGTGCAGCAATTTTTTTTTTTCAGGTGAACCCCTCTGCACTAATTTTTTTTACTACGTGTGAAAAAGTCACAATTGGACCTTCCTTCTGCATGAATTTTTTTTTACCTTCTTCTTTGCATGAATTTTTTTTCTTGGCATTTTCCCTTGCATGAATTTTTTTTTTCTTTTCCCTACCCCCCCCCCCCCCCCATCACTTTTCTAATGGTCCGTCCCTAAGTTGTTCACTACATCTACAGCATAAATAATGAAGTATGGTGTCAGATAGAAATCTAGCCGTTGGTGAGCGCAATGTTGTGGGGACATTCTTGAAAGCAGTTGCTTGCTTTCATCAACTCCGTACAAGCACGATTAAATAGCACAAGTTGGGAAGCGAAAACTCGTGGCTGAAGGACTGCTTAGTATGCATTCAAAACAGAACGTACTTGAACGGTTACCTCGATGATAGATGAGCAGAAAAGAATATAGATGCGGCTCAAATTTACTATAAGCCGCAGTTCACAATTTGCCTGATGGTCTGCTAATCTTTATTGCCTCAATATTCGATGCGACAGGAAAAGGCTCACTTAGTTCCAATGTAACTTTAAACAGACTATAAAAACTTCAAAACTCAAAGATCTTGGTTACAACAATGACCAAATTATTTACTTACCTCTGTGATGGTTAACAAATTTGATGGTACTTCTCCTTAGGTTAGCTCGAAACTGGTTGGTTATTTTCACTTTGGGAAGCAAAATGCGACTGAAGTCTGGCCTCGTTTTCAGGATATTACGTATTTGCTGGGAAGGTAAGGTAAGGTAAAGGCGCACTCGGGCCTTAAGACGCATACGGCCGGAGCTTATCCCGGTTTCTGTAGCATGAAGCAGGGTCACCCCCAGCATTATATCGCTGGTACCCATTTATACACCTGGGTGGATAAGACTGACAGTGTGGAGTTGAGTTTCTTGTCTAAGGAAAAAACAACACAGCACCAGGGCTCGAACTCAGGACCTCCAGCTCGGACGTCTGGCACGCTAACCACTACACTGCCGTGCCTCCATCATTTGCTGAGAAACCACATATTTATTTAAGTGTCAATCAAAGTTCGTTCATTTATAAGCGAAACACCTGACAAGCGTGACTTGAGAGCAGCGAGGTACGGTTCCAGTAACGTAGTTACAAGTAAGACAAGGACTGACAAGGGTGATTTAGCATTAATAGAAGTTTTCCAAAATTCCGCGGGAGAGGTAAAAAATGATGGAATATGAGTTTCCCGGTTCCGGCAGAAATTATCCGGGAGCAACGGAACGTCTAACCGGGGTACAGCGGCCCCCTCCCCTCAAGAATCGGGATAGGAGCGTCTGTCATTTACCGTTGATAATCGTGTTCCGGAATTAATAATATACATGAAAAAATTACTCGATTCTGATTGGTTGATAGCAGTGCAGTTCAGGTGTAACACCAGTGCAAATTACACATCGATATTCTGGATTATGATTGGCTGAAAGACAATAGAAAATTTTCTAAGCCAATGATATCACGTAAAATGATGACGAAAATTATCTGCGGAAACTTTCAAAAACGTTTTCTCGAGTGAGAAAAAATGGCAGCATTAAATCAAGAAAGGTTTACTCTGGCCACTGACGATACAATAGAAGTACGAAATGGTGCAAAAAATATCAACACCAGCAAAAGTACGTCGTTTTGGTTAAGTGTGTGGAAAACGTGGTGCGAAGGAAAGAGCATAGCTTTGGAAATCGAGGAACACGAATCGGCTGAACTGAACAGATTACTGGAGAAATTATACGCCAAAGTAAAGAGCAAAAACGGCCAAGATTATGAGCCAGACAGTCTTACAGTCATGACTGCTCCCTCGACAGACATGTGAAAGATAAACAGTATCTATTGTCAATCGTAAAAGACCGGAAATTCCACTCGTCGAAGCAGGTGTTGATAGTACTTTACGACTTATTCAGGTCTTCAAACTGTTCAGTAAGAAAGTCACAAAGTGTCACTAGACCTGCTTGAAGCGGCTTTTTCTGTTTCTTCTCACACCAGCGACAAAAACACTTCCACGCTGCAGAGTACTGCTTTTCCAGTATTAGATATATGTCCAGAAATGCACATTAATAAGATATATACTTCTCATTTTAGACACCGCAGTGTGTTTTGACCGTTTTTATCTCACCAAACCACTGCAATATATCTCCTATATGAAGGGATATGGAATTCCCAAATCACTCCTACAAACATGAAGTGTTGTTAAAGAATACAGCGTGCATTTCTGGCCATAAGTGGAGGACTACAGCACATAGTGGGCTGCTCTTGACAAATTCGTCTGACCTCCAATCTATTGCGGAGATATGCAACGCGGCTAGGCGCAACACGACTTCTAGAGGATGTAGCAGGTCCTCCTGAAGCAACGTTAGCAGTCTGTCCCACTGAGGTAGAGGGATAGGACATTGAACTGACAGCCCCAGAAGTGAAGGATACCAGTGTGCTGTTCACTCTCCCTAGAGTGCTATAGGGAGGAAAGGCATTAAAGCTTAAAGTCCTTCCAACATAATGACAAAGCATCGACAGCTAAGACCTCAGGATATGGAAACCAAAACACAAACTTTTTAATCTGAAAATTTAGGCGAGGAAGCAAATACATCGATTATGCATGGTTTCTAGACGAGAAATCTGCTCCGCCATTTGAGCTTTCAGGAATATGATGTGCTTTTACTAAACAGTGACGTGTCAACACCATTCCCATTCCCAAGTAGATTTAGACACTTCATTGACTTAATGCAAACTGGCGACCATTCCTCCTACATTATTGGCAAAAGTTATGGCAGAGCTATTGTCGCAGAAAACCAGTATTGTAACGGACTCTTGCACGTTTTTTCTTGAGTTAATAATTGTTATGTTTCCAAATAATTGATCCTGTGTGACGTAAGCGTAACCGGAGTAGTTCGTAGAAAAAGCATATGGTTTAAAGGGTTCAAAGGATGCGTGGTTAATATTGCGTTCGATTTCTCTCCTTAATGCCGGGATCGAGGTATGTTAAAGTCTTTAGTTTTGTAGTATGGTAATTGTCGTAGATATTTACTTATGTAAAGCCGTGATCAATTCTGTTTCAATCGTATCGTCAGTCAGACGCGAAGCTCTTTATGAGTCTTAACGATGGCATTATTTGTCTTTTCCAGTTTTTACGTGCTCATCACGAATAAAGTTTTATTATATAGACACCGATGAAATTCCAGGATTTTTCCAGTGACGAAAATTTGGTATCCAGTGAAGATACAATTTTTATCTTTCACATGTGAAGATATCACGGTTGTCATGACTACTTCAGGCTCAGCCAATAGGAAATTACCATCACAGCATCATATTTCATCGGTATCTATATAATAAACAGAATATTACATGGCCGCTTGGAGATACGAAATTTCTCTTCTCGTGTTGAAAAAATATTTCACTCGTTCGCTGCGCTCACTCGTGAAATATTTTTCAACACTCGAAGAGAAATTTCGTATCTCCGCGCGGCCATGTAATATCCTCTATATAATACGATATGGCTCAGTAAAGACCGCTCCTTCGCTTAGTTTCGTTTGAGGGAAATCCTTTATACGTATTCTCTAGGCATTCTTGCGATCGCACAAAACACTGGCCACCAAACTGAACTGCTGTAAGTTCTTGTCAATTTATGTGCCTGCCCTGTTCCTCTGAGGACCAAAGGCCACTCGTTGAAACCACTCAGTCAACGCCCCAGCCATGTTTGGAGGCATCAGTACACATTGTATTAAATAGATTTAGGCAAACCTAAAAGCGGAGCTCCTCACACAGACCCTCCAAAAATGCTTGAAAACTTGTAGAAAGAACTCAGCTTTATGCTTATGTCCCTCCAAAAACGCTTGAAAACTTGTAGGAAGAGAATTTTTCCTCCAAAACCGCTATGAATAATCCGTTTCTTCAGCAAAACATTGTAGACTGCTGGCTGTAGGTTGTGTAGCCGCGGCAAGCCGCGAAAAGCGCGCGAAAAACAAAGCCTCGTTTCGGTTTAAGACCTTCTAAATATCCCGGATGACTATGGCCGCCATGTTGGGGCAACATCGTCGTCGTCGTCGCTAGGCGCACGCGCCCGCGAGCCATGCCGCTAGCCACGATGACCATGAAAACTCAAACGCATGGTTTTCTCAATTTCTATCCTCGCACGGTAGTTATGGGGCTCCGCTCTGCGGCTCTTCGAGCCGCTGTGGAGCTCCGCTAATAACTGATGAGGGGGAATCGTAAAACTAGTACTATTGTAAAGACGACTTCTTAATATGAATCAGCACAGAGCGGCATTAGCTTTCTCGGATAAACAAACCAATGAATGTTGGCTTTTAAAGCGTCTAGCTTATAGATTTCGAGGTCATGGTAATAGAGTCTTGCTGGTCTAATGGCGGGAAAGGAGGCATCAAGTAAACCCGTAAATTGGGCTGACTCCCAAACTGAGCACTGTGTTTTCTGCCGCAAACAATTAGCTTGTTCTCTGATTCCACTAATCTTCCGTTCCGGAAGAGAAACAGTTATCTCCACTTGCACAGCATCAAAAATAAAGCATCAAGTAAACCCGTAAATTGGGCTGACTCCCAAACTGAGCACTGTGTTTTCTGCCGCAAACAATTAGCTTGTTCTCTGATTCCACTAATCTTCCGTTCCGGAAGAGAAACAGTTATCTCCACTTGCACAGCATCAAAAATAAAGCCCAGAAATTCGGTTCTCTGCGATGGAACCAGAATGGACTTCGGCCTTGTTAATAATAAAGCCCAATGACTAACGCGTGAGTGACAAAAGCTGTTTCTTCTCCAGATAGCTCATGAGATGAACTGATAACAACTATGTCTTCAAGACAAATAATTAATCTTATCCCCATGTTTGGAATAGTTGGCACAAAGAATATCATGACCTTTGTTAATACCCTGGGGGTCAAAGAAAGCCTTAAGGGCAAACAAATAAATTCATAAAGATTGGAATCCATTCAAACCTCAAATATTTAAAATGATAAGAATGGATAGGAATCGTAAAATACGCATCTTTTAGGTCAATCGTAATTTTAATAAATTCGCTACCCGACAAAGGGTCCAAAAGCGAATTTAACCCCTCCTTCTTAAAATGGTGGTACTGAACAAATTCGTTTAGGAGTTTCAGATTAATAACGGGTCTTAAATCCCCTGATGAAAATTCCATTCCACGCGGTTTCTCTTTCTGTTCAGGTTCGCGAGTGAACTGACTCAATCTTATGGCCCTTGATGGCTTGCAAAACCCAACTGTCAGTCGTCATATTACTCCAAGAGGAATAAAACATAGCTAAACGTCCGCCAACCTGAGGATAGACGTTGGCGGACTGCAAATTTACTTTTCTTGGTCCTTTGGCGAGGACTCTCATGGAACTGACGTGGAGGCGACTGCCTTCTGTACTAGTTGGGTGCACGACTCTTCACACGGGCCTTCCTACACTTGTACAAGAAGGAGCCCTTGACTTGCGACAGTCGTCGCTTATTTTTTTAGCGGCCATTCGCTTGACTTGGGAAATATTACGGATGCTTGGGGCAATTCGTGGCCAAACAACATAGTAGTAATAATTGGTTTCGACTCGTGACATAAAGGCTTATAAGCTAACCTACCTCAGATTCCAACATTTCACGACGTTTCATGGAAAACACATACACAGAGTTGCCCGGCAAGGTGAGACCATCGACCGAAAGGTCATAAATAACATTTAGCGGAACGGCGTGCCCCTTTAACTTCGTAGCCTCAGCGATCTCGCTCGCTAGTTACACCACAGGCGTCAGAATGCCTTTGATTAAATTCCTCTGAGATGACTGAAAGGAACATTCACGACCCTTCGTCTTATCTAGCGAATCGTTCCGGGAATGATTCCCGCACGGGTCCCTACTTCATTATGCATGCTGTAGCCGTACAAGAAATGTTTGTACGCGCACTTCCCAAGACAATTCAACTACAGCATGCATAATGAAGTAGGGACCTGTGAGGAAATCTTACCTCGTTCCTTAATTCGGTGTTCACCCGAGGTGCTTTGAGAAACTCACAATTATCTCGGCAAAGATATGGCTTTTGAAAAGAGCAAAACTGCTTCTTCGTTGGGTTTTTGGTGCAAGCGCTCTTTACACGTTTAGCCACTCCTTCATCAAGGGCGTAGCCAGGATTTTTTTTAGACGGACGCATAACTCGTTTTCTTAATTTTGATTTATTCAATACTCACATTTTTTCTTTTTGCGGCATTATTCCGGACGCACGTGCGTCCGTGCGTACAGGTAGCCACGCCCATGTTCGTTAAGTTTTGGCCCACAGTCCTCGGCAACATTAAAGAGGTCTTCATAGGTCAGTTCGCCAACAACATCATCACCAGTTTCGTCCGCGATAGTTTCGGCAGGGTGAAGCTCGCCAGGCGGTCCTTCATCTAGGAGAGCCTATTCTTCTTCAGGACTCGGCATAGTCACTCGCGGTTAAGTAAACCGCGACAATATAATGCCTCTCACACTTTGACCATCGTCTCGGCAAAAGAGTCTTACTAGCGTAGACTCAGGCGCTCTAAACCCGGTCGCAGTTTGCAGAGTCTCGGCCGACTATTCGACAGAAATTACAGTTGGATCTGTCTTTACCTTCAACATGATGAACTGCATGGCTGCACGCCAAAAAAAAGGAAACGACTTGTGAAGACCACATGGTGCTTTTATGCAGTGTCTGATGACCTGGTACTAAGGCGCGGAAAAATGCAATCTGAATCCCCCAGGGCGGAGCATTATACGAAGGAGAATCTCGATTTCGACTGCATTAGGAAGGCGTTGTGGAGGCACAGTAGTGTAGTGGTTAGCGTGTCCGACTTCCGAGCTGAAGGTTTGGAGTTCGAGCCCTGGTGTTCGCACTGTGTTGTTTCCTTAGACAAGAAATTTTACTCCACACTGTCTCTTTCCACCCAGGTATATAAATGGGTACCAGCGATATAATGCTGGGGGTGACCCTGCGATGGACTAGCGTCCAATCCAGGGGGGAGTAATAATACTCCCAGGTGATTCATGCTACAGAAACCGGGATAAGCTCCGGACGTTCGGGCCTTAATGGCTTGTGTGCGCCTTTGCCTTGCAATTAGGAAGGCGTTCCTCCGCGAACGCAAGTATCATTATTATCAATAAACGTTAGTCAACTAAGTTATAAATTCACTACAGTTGGAAAATAACAGGAACTTTAACCTTTGCATCCTAAAATTTTATCTGGTAGTACAGTAGAAAATTTAGAAGATAAATCGATGAATATTGGTAAAATATCTATTCTGAAGAATATCCTTTTGTTGAAGTTCTATTATTACGCTTCCACTCCCTTACCAAAAGCTGTGTTTGGGCACAGCAAATACCCGACTCAATAAAAACAGAAACGCGACAAAAAGAACAATCGGTTATATTATCAGCTTATAATAATATTTTATTATTATATCAATAATAATTAGATAATCATTAGCTCAGATTATAAAATTCCCTATCTACGGCAAGGCCAAGTGAGGGAGGGATGTAACGTCTGGCAAAACTTTCCGAACAAGTCGAAGATCACACCAACCGAAGGTTTCAACCCATGTGACCAAGAAAATATATTTTTCTACCTAGTTTTAAGCTCATCCTCTTAAATGATTTGGATGTTTGTAGTGTTTGATTAGTAATCAGCTGAACCAAAAGAGGAGCCCGTTAACTGGACCGAGCCCAACCCAAAGTATGATTTTTTTCACAGTAAGACTACATTAAAACTGCAGCATTTAAGACCCGCATTCAAAACAGGGAACTTAATTTTTTGCATTGACAATCGGTTCTAAATGTCCTGGAAAATCGTAACCAAACATTTCCAAGTCACTTTCATAGAGTTTAGCCAGTTGAAATATTCTTTCCTTCGGTATCGTAGAATAAAAATGCAAAAGGTCAGCGGTAGTGTTGGATGCTTTGAATGGCGGGAAAAAGATGCGGTCGTGAATTCCCGCCTTTTTTAGAAAATAAGGAATTTCATCTTCAGCACGCTCAAAATGTCCAATAAAGTTGTAGTTAATAGCACACGGGTGACAAAGTCGGTCATATGATCCCCAGTGTTCATCGAAACGTCTAGTTCCAGCCAAAAAAGCCGTAAATTCGGAGAACGTAACGTCATTGCCCGTTTGCAGAGAGCCGATTGTTGTGTTCGGTCTGAATTGTTTAACGATTTGCTTTCCAAACACACGATGGAAAATCTTGTTTGTCTTCATGAATTTGCTCTTGTAGGCGGATAGCAACCGCTCGAACGGTTCACGAACAAACATGAAGCTAAAATAACTGCTAAGAATTCGTTGAATTTCTTCTGGGGAATAGCTCTCCAATGTTTTGAAGGGGAAATCGTGGATGGTTCTGAATGTCTTATTCTTAGAGACTCCTTCCAAAAGGACCAAGCTCGTTTTCCATTGAGTACTTGCCACTTTAGGTATGAAACAAAACATAATTTTGCTGTTCTCAAACACAAGGTTATACCGCAGCTCTTTCCCATGGAGCGAGTCACTTCTTTTATGTCGTTTGCAGTACTCTTTAATCTTGTCTTGTCGTTCTTGTATTCGGTTTTCCAACTCCGAATCAAAAACAAATTCCTGCAGATGCAAAAGAAAAAAATGTACTTTATAATTAATTTTCATATGTACAATTTGATAAAAATCCTCGCGATAATGTTTGTCGTGGTTCAACCCGTCAGGAACATACTAGCCAACACTCCTCAGGCAAAAACAATAACGTTGGATATGTAGGGGCGTTGGTAAGTTATTTATTTATTTATTATTAGTAGAATAGAAAAGATAACAAATTAGATAATTACTGTTAAATTTAAAATAAGCGTAGAACTTGGAAAGAGTGACTGTGGCGGGGAAATCTCCGAGAAGCAGAGCTTATGAGGAATAGAGATTTTCACGGGCAATTTAAGTACTGGGCAGCATTTGAAAATAAAGAGAAAAGACAAGTATTTAAATATATAAGTGTGCGCAGAAAAAAAAAAGTATACATAGAAATAAGGTGTTGAGGGAATTAGATTATATTGTGCCTGACCCTTAAAAGTGTGTTGATCACACGTTTAAATATATTATAAGTCGGGGCGTCTTTGATGTTATTTGGTAATGAATTCCATATTCTAGGACCTTGAAACAGGACAGAAAATTTTTTAATATTTGTTCTACAGGTATGAGAGGGGTAAAGTTAGTTACAAATTAGAAGGGAGGGAGGGTCACGTGGTAACGTTGACAGCATTTAAGCCTTGTAATTCTGGTGACGAAAACACATAGGTCTTTGTCACTCCCCCCTAAGTATTTTCCCTTCCCCCTGCTAACTGCTCATCCAAAAAATGTCACTTTTAGGTACCCTGCGTGTGAAACAGTGTTACCTCTGTAGTCAAAAATAATGACTACGTCACTGGAAAGCTACTGAACAGTACTGTATTGCGGTACTATTTGTTTTGCGTGCTGTGCAGTGTGGTTCTATAAACATAATAATAATAATAATAATGAACTTTATTTGAGTGTCAAGTGTATTTAGCACTGCTGTACTAATTGGGGACACTGTAAAGCGCAAATGAAATAAATTAAATCAAATCAAATGTTGGTTTTTTTTTGTGGAGAGGGGAAAACCGGAGTACCCGGAGAAAATCCTCTCGGAGCAGAGTAGAGAACCAACAAACTCAGCCCACATATGACGCCGGGGCCGGGAATCGAACCCGGGCCACATTGGTGGAAGGCGAGCGCTCTCACCACTGCGCCAACCCTGCTCCCTGAATAAACTTTTTCATCTCTGGATCAAACCATACAGTGTGACATTATTTGGAAAGCTACTGACTAGTACTGCAGAGTGGTATACTTTGTTTTGATATACAATATGGTTTGAACTTTTTCATCTGTCACGGCTGAAACCATGCAGCGTGATCATTCTTTAGAAAGCTACTAAAAAGTACTATACTGTTGTACGTTGCCTTCCTAACTTTAACTGACATATTCACTGATATCGATGAACTTTTAATCGAGACAAGCGTTGAACTTCCATGACTTTCTCACTGCAATCAGATTTTGTCTCGCAGTTGGTTGGTAAACAAAAATTGATATTTTGCAGTAATAAATTTTGAGTGAGTATACGGAAATTATAAAGTGGTTTTAACGCACTCTGGACTTACCATCTTTTTACGTCTGATCTCAACTGAGGGTACTGAGAAACGTCCTGTAATTGATGAAAGAGAAAGCATAAAACCACATCCTTGTAGTGAAAGCATTGAAACTAGAGGGGGAAAAGTCGCTATTAAAATCATACAAAAGAAATTAATATTATAAATTTAAAGCCGTGTTTGTCGAGGTTACCAAAACCAACAAAGACGACGAAAATCTAGATTAGGCCCAACATTTATAAGGCAGTTTCATAATGTTGTCGTTTCAGAAAGGGGACTTTTAAGTCTTCAGTCCAAGGTAGAAAAACAGAACTGAATGTTGCACGATAGAATATGTTGCCGCTTCATTAAAGGCGAATTTGAGAGTATCTTTCAACAGCAATAAAATTCTTAACAAATCGACTCGTAAATAGTTAAAATAATGTAGAGATAATTGTTATCAGGTGGTCGATCAGACATAAGTTTGATGCTGCGCTGCTTTATAATAATAAATGGGTAATATTTTAAGCAACATCCATTCTTTAAAATCAGCTGAGCATCAAGCTAAGTCAAATTAACTCATAGTAACACAGCGGTAAAACTCGTTGTTGTACTACCGACAGATTTCCCTCACCGCTGTAAATCACCAAAATGTTGGTTCTAATATAGGATAAGTTGCTTTTTTCTCTCTGCATAGACGCAAGCATCAAACTTATTAGTACAGAGCAAATGTATTGATGAGCTGTTGGTTCAATTTGGGGGAAATAAGAAGAGCAACAGACTTTGTTGCTAACAATTATTGACTCACCTGCGTAAATTAAGGAAAATTCAAAAATAACCATTATTAGTGAACTCAAAATAAGCAAGAACTGCGCAAAAACTTTAAGATACCCCATCGTTGTCGCTGTAGCGGACGTCAAAAGCAAACATTGTTTTCTGAAGTAAAAGGTTGTCTAGGGGATGGTGCTATCAAAGGCGAAATCTTATGAACGTTGACGCTTGATTCAGAAGCAATTATCTATAGATCTCAAAACATAGAGAGAGTGCAAAAATAGCAGTGTGTAACAGCTGCAAAGGAGATGGAGGATATAAAGATGTTTATTACACTTCTGTGTTCCATTCCAGCGTTAAATATATATTAATTTTAGTGCGACTTCTTGAACCATGGATGACCTGTTTCGAGTATTTACACTGTACGTAAACCTCCATCAAGCCGACCACAAATATAAACGAACATCCTTTGTTAAGCGGGCACTTAGCCTGGTCCCGAAAGTAGTATCTCAGGGACCATTCATTTTTTATGAGGGAGGGTAGGTGGTGTGATTCGAGAAGCACCATTTAAAAATTGCATGACCCCCCTCAGCTTACCAATTTTTTTACATACCCCCCCACAATCAAAAGAAAGAGAAGTCGCATTAAACCATTATGACACTAAAGTATTGCTAAAATATTTCACGTGACCTCCCCCCTTTTCTCTGATTTTTTTTTTGCGTGAACCCCCCAAATCCCACCAGCCTCCCGTCCCTCGTAAAAATGAACAGTCCCTTATATTTACCCAAATTCAATTATACTTTGGTAATTTCTATTGTTAAGAACCTCTCTTGAGCGAAGGCTGGAATGAATTGTTAATGCATGCACTATTGGAAAACTAGCTCTTTGAAAGATTCGATTGAATAGTGAAAGTCCATACATCTTGCTGTCATCCTAACAGCTTAACCTAACCAAAGATATTCATCATTACAGTACTCCTTCCTTCTGGCAAGTACTATATTAGTTTCACTAGGAAAAATTACCGCTTAATAGAGTTTTAACTTACACAGGATATGACATGACCGGGAGCAGATACTTAGAGTTTCTCTTCCAGTGATGAAAATTATTTCTTGAGTGAGGGCAGCGAACGAGTGAAATATTTTCAGCACAATCATGTAAAAATCATAAAAAAAATGATCCAAGCGATCATGTAATTTTCTTTGTTTAACAATTATTCGCCGAAGGCGAAGTGATTATCAGTGAATATAATCACCAATAATCACTGAGCCTGAGGCGAATAATTGTTTTAGTATAAATACACAGGTGATTATTTCAAAAAAAAGAAAAGAAAAAGCATTGTACAACACGAAAACATTTTATTTCATCAAAAGCGCGCGAACGATTGGCAGCCATTTTGTTCGTCGAGGTGATTATCGGCTGATAATCCGAGATAGCGAACCAATCAGAGCGCGCGATTTTGTATAATCACCTGAGTATTTATACTAAATAGAATTAACTGTTATACTGACAACCGTGTGGTAGTAAATCGCAAAACCGCTACCACGACAGTGAAATCACACCTGTGCGGATATCATTTATATCAATACATTTGTTATATCATTGTTATCAATTTGCCATCACTCGGTACACCGAATCAACTTTATTTTGTAAAAATTTTGTTGTATACCTAGACTTTCACTCATCAGTCCTGATGTTTCCTCGACTTCGTCTCGAGAAACATCAGGACTCTCGGGAAAACAAAACTAACTGTTTCCCTCGGGACCACATCTTGTTTCGGGATTTTGATTCTTAATTGCGGGTTATGCGCCTTTTATAATATCCATTTTGGAAACAAACGTGTTCGCATGGCATCTGCAGGCCCGAAATCCTATCATTTTCACAGTCACTCATTTAAAGAAAATAACCAATGAGATTTCAAGTCTCATCTTAGCTAACCAATAAAATTACGGGAAAGTGAATGACAGAAAAGATAGTAAAAGTCGAACCTTTGTGTGATCATTCATACGTGCAATCTCGCGAATCTAGTTTTTGAGAAACTTGTAATAGTTTTCCTATCAGGGCTAAAATTCTATTATTGCATTAGTTTTGAAACTGAGTATGTTTTGTATACAATATGTTACATATTGTGCAAATTACATGGTGAGTTTACCGCTCACCGCTGTATTTGAAAATGGCCGTCAGTTTGCCAGCTACGGTGATCATGACCCACAACTGCCACGGCAACACTTACTTTCTCAGGGCAAAACTTACTTTCTCACGGCAAAACTTACTTTCTCACGGCAAAACTTACTTTCTCACGGCAAAATTTACTTTCTCATGGCAAAACTTACTTTCTCACGGCAAAACTTACTTTCTCGCGGCAAAAAAGTTACCAGTTTCAAGGCAAAACTTACTTTCTCACGGCAACACTTACCAGTCTTACAGCAAAACTTATTTTTTCAGGGCAAAACCTACGTTTTCACGGCAAAAGTTACTTTTTCACGGCAAAAGTTACTTTTTCACGGCAAAACTTACTTTCTCACGGCAAAATTTACTTTCTCATGGCAAAACTTACTTTCTCACGGCAAAACTCACCAGTCTCAAGGCAAAACTGACTTTTTCAAGGGAAACAGAGAGAGGAGAGCTGGAAAAAAAATGGAAGACCTAAAACTAAGACGGCTGAAGATGGCTACAGCTGGCATTGACATCGTTGACAAAGAAACGCTCATAAAGTATTACTTTTATCGTAGCTTCGAGTACAAGGACATCCTGGCCTTCCTAGCCGCCTATCATAACTGACTTGAAGTAAGTGAAAGGACGTTACACAGACGGCTGAGGATGTATGGTTTAGCAAGAAGAAATCCGGAGTACGATATTCGCAGCGTAGTTAACGAGGTTCAAGCCATGTAGATGGTCCTGATTGTATTTCTGGGTATATCGAAATATCGAAATGGAGAGGAAGGAAATGATCACTTTGAATAATCTCAGTATGTTATGGATGTTCTTGGGCTGAAAAGACCAACTGTAATATTGGCGAAAAGCTTTACAGTTGTATGAGAAACTCGGGTAAGATTTCCGCACAGGTCCCTACTTCATTATGCATGCTGAAGCTGTCTTGTCTTGTGTAATGCACGTGCAAATATTTTTTTGTGTTCGAAGAACGAAATGGTATAGTTACAGAATGCATAATGAAGTAGGGACCTGTACGGAAATCTTACCGAAACTCGTGCTCCAGTAGAAGGCTCCTGGACATGAGATATAACTGCAGACCTTAAGTTTATTAGGCACTCTTGGTTTACATTTTTCTTTTAATCATTGCCCGCAAAGGAATTAATCCCAGCACCTTCAAGGGTGCTCATTATTGTTACTGGCTTCAGTTTAATCTCAAAAACTGAATGTCGACAAAGCGTTTTTTGGTACATTTTTTCACATGTTTATTTATCGTTTATTAGTTCTGTTCTGTATTATTACACTCTGACTGTACACAAGATTTGCCTTGACATCATGAAATCAACCATGTCACCATCAATAAACAGGTATGTAATTACCAGCTTGTAACAAAATGTTTCTTGTCTTCCAAGGAAATAACCATTCAAATACCACAATAACCCTTTGCCATGTATAACTGGCTGTATTGATTATTATCATTCCATCTTCCTAAGAGAAACATGTATTGAACGCTTAAAAAAAAAAGAAAAACCAGCAATATTCTTCTTTCACGTTGTTGTTTTGCAGAGAGCAACAAAGAAACTTACCAGACTGTACATTTGCACGTGCAGTTCAGTTCTTCAGTTCATTCTTTGGTGCCATCCTGGTCCACGTCTTCCTTGTCTTCGTGTCTTGCTCAACTTCCCATGGTGTTGAGTATCACGAGATTGGGGCTCAACCGAATGTATCATGTAAAATTACCTACATATCTTTCCGGAAATTCTCAAACAAATGTCTAAATATCCCAAAACATTTTTCTACTAGAAATAGCTCGAAAAATCCTCTCAATATCTCGTGTTTTTGTTTTAAAAATAAGCCGATTTTGAATTCTTAAGACGAACATTTTCCCCAGCGGGAGTTGAAAAGTATGTCAGAGGTTGTCTACACTACTATTATGGAATTAAAGCAACTTTCAAAACAACATGAATGCGAAGCTATAAATTTTTCTAAATATCCCAAAATGTTCTAAATATCTGGGAAACTTCTAAATATCTAAAAAAAGCAGCATTTAAGACCCGCATTCAAAACAAGGAACTTAATTTTTTGCATTGACAATCGGTTCTAAATGTCCTGGAAAATCGTAACCAAACATTTCCAAGTCACTTTCATAGAATTTAGCCAGTTGAAATATTCTTTCCTTCGGTATCGTAGAATAAAAATGCAAAAGGTCAGAGGTAGTGTTGGATGCTTTGAATGGCGGGAAAGAGATGCGGTCGTGAATTCCCGCCTTTTTTAGCAAATAAGGAATTTCATCTTCAGCACGCTCAAAATGTCCAATAAAGTCGTAGTTAATAGCGCACGGGTGACAAAGTCGGTCATATGATCTCCAGTGGGTATCGAAATGTCCAGTTTCTGCCAAATAAGCCGTGAATTCGGAGAACGTTACATCATTGCCCGTTTGCAGAGAGCCGATTGTTGCGTTCGGTCGGAATTTCTTAATGATTCTCCTTCCAAACACGCGATGGAAAAACTTGTTTGGCTCCATGAATTTGTTCTTGTAGGCAGACAGCAACCGTTCGAACGGTTCACGAACAAACATGAAGCTAAAATAACTGCTAAGAATTCGTTTAACTTCTTCTGGGGGATAGCTCTTCAACGTTTTGAAGGGGTAATCGTGGATGGTTCTGAATGTTTTATTCTTAGAGACTCCTTCCAAAAGGACCAAACTCTTTTTCCATTGAGTACTTGCCACTTTAGGTATGGAACAGAACATGATTTTGTCGCTCTCAAACACAAGGTTATACCACAGCCCTTTCACGTGGAGCGAGTCACTTCTTTTATGTCGTTTGCAGTACTCTTTAATCTTGTCTTTTCGCTCTTGTATTCGGTTTTCCAACTCCGAATCAAAAGCGAATTCCTGCAGTTGCAAAAAAGGAAAAATGTACTATATGTTTAATTATCATCTATAACATAGTGTGCGCTATGCTCCAACCTAATTCCTATTGAGTAATCATGGTAAAAATCTTTATGTACGCACGGCCGTGCGTATATAAAGATGGCGTGTACAAATAGTCTTTGCAAAGATATTGATTGATCATCGCAGTTATGTACACAATTTAAGCAGCTGTCAAATTAAAGCCAGAAAAAAAAAATTCAGGCCTGAACGGGATTCGATCCCATGACCTCTGCGATACCGGTGCAGTGCTCTACCAACTGAGCTATCAAGCCAACTGGGAGCTGTTCATATTGTGAGTTCGTAATATACCCGTAGATGGAGAAGAATGCCAGTGAATATATATGAAAGACCATATATTTGAACTGCGGAGTAATATGTAATGACATTGATTGATCACCGCAGTTATGTACACAACTTAAGCAGCTGTGAAATTAGTCTGACAGCTGACAAGTAGTCTTCTTCCACGGGTATAACTGTTCGCGAAAAGAACAGTGTGGTGGTCGCTCACGAGAAAACAGCGAATTTCTTAGAGTCCTTCTTCAACAACTGCACTGTACACGGATGTGCAGGAGTGTTGGTAAGTTACAGGGTCGGGATATGACAGAATATAAACCTTGTAATTCAGGTGGCGAAAACACATAGGTCTTTGTTGCTCTCTCAGTAAAAGAAGATGGAGTCGACAAATACCAGACTCATAGGCAGCTCGATTAACTTTTCTCGCCCCCTCACCCCCCGGCGCCTCGATACGTGAATCGGAGCTGCCTATTTCGGTTGTATTTGTCGACTCCATCCACTACTACTAGGCCTGTTGTTGTGACCACTTGAGGCACCAATCGCTACCACCATGTGGGATAATAGATACCAATTGGTAGCTAATGCGTAGCAGGCGAAGCCTTACATCAAGTCTGCCTCGTCGTGGCAACAGCAGGTAGCCAGCTCTTTGAGCGAGGACCCCTCTCCCACATAGTGCTTACCCTGACGTTTGATCACTTCCCACCACGTGGTTACACCTGTGCTATAATAGGTAACCATATTCTTAGTCCATCAGTGGCTTGACCGTGGCCCAACCGTGGGGAGCCCCCTCCCACCTCATCGCCAGCTCAACTGTGGATCGCTGCGTCGTAGATCTAGAGGGCTACGCAACATGCGTCTTAGCGGGTTACGCATTAGGCGTCACAGCAATCTGCCAAGTGATACGACCATTCCCCGCCAAGGGGTGTAATAAAAATACCCCATTTGGAGGAGTGCAGCATTCGGGTATTAGTTTCTTCGGTTTGATCCATTTGAAGGAATACGAACTATTTAACATTAAAACTTTTGGTTATATAATAGGCTATGGCGGACAATATGGCGGTGGGGACTTTCTTGAGCAGTACTTTGACATTAGGAATGAGATGGAGGTGTCACAACCACCGGAACCCATTTCAGTTGAGGTTGAGGGGGAGGAGGGGACGACAGGCCATGGTTTCGTTCTCTGGTGGATAGATCAACATATGGAGGGTCCCCATGCAGAGGAGTTTATGGATAGGATCCGAGGGAAAGTCACTAAAGCTTCCTACATCCGTCAATACTACTATTATTGGCTAACATTGAGAATTGTACCATTATCACGCATTTATCATACCCTCTGTTAGGGCTCATCTTGGATAAATCGCATGCATGGATGGAGCAAAGAAAATGGTTGGAAGTAAAGTGGGCAGGACGCCTTAGCTTGGAAACCGCCGTCCTTCCAAATAGCAGGCGGTCGTGCGATAGTTTCTCCCTCCAATGTTGACGTAAAGGCGTTCCTTGACAGTCGATCGTTGTTGGGTACAGGTCCCTTCCCACACTGGCTTCGCAATCTTGCCCTTGGGCAGACAATGATGGCGCTAGATACCTATCGAGATAATCTGTGCCTCTGGCGCTGCATTGCTTTGCACCAAGGGGCCAGGCCAGATTGAAGCACAGCAACAGCTCGCGAATTCGCCTGTAGTTTCTTCGAACTATTGCCGATACCAAAAGACGTACCAAGGACCTTGCTCTATAAATTGGACAGGGTTGAAAGGCACCTGAATCAGATTGAATCATCATTCTCGGACAGGCTTGGTGTCCGTGTCTACTAACCTGAGCATATGGATGGCGTTGTAGTATGGCACTTTAGACGGAACTCACCACCCAAGCTGGTAAATATTCTGACAATTGGTATTTATGATGGACACGCGTTCGTTATCAAGGATATCACAAATTAGCCTCATTGTCGGGCGAGATTTACACAAGCTGGTCATCTAGAACGGCATGCGGGAAGTTGTGCCCAGGGGGAGATGATCATCGATAGCCCAGGGGCGAGGGTCCAGGCGCCGCGGACAGCTTACGAGAGGCGCTTCTATCTAAAACATCCAGCCTCTCCACAATCTATCCCTTGGTTAGATGCGGGAGGCCAAGCAGCGGGGAACTCACATTCATCACACCATGCTTTTTGTGGTCATGTGGGCGAAAAGTGGTTGGAGAGAGCCCCTGTGGACGGGTACGACCCTAAAACGAAAGCCGTGTATCATTACCACGGTTGCTATTGGCGCGGATGTCCGAGGTGTTATCCAGATCGTGAGGAAATAATAGTAATAATAATAATCATTATCATCATCATCATAAAATAAAAGTACCAATAACAATAAGAATCATTGACCGCAACAACGTGACGCACAAGGACAGATGTGATGCAACTGTGAAGCGCACAAGGGAGCTCCGGGAAGCTGGCTACCGTGTTGTCGAGAAGTGGGCTCACGACGATGCGAGAGTGAACATTCCATTGCCGTCTCAAATATTCAGCTGCTCGCACGCGATCTTGTACGATTTCAAACCACAACGGGAACAAAAATCGGCGAAAGGAGCCGATACGCATGCTCACGTTCGAGAACGCTCACGTGCCAATCTCAGTGAGCATCGGGGACACCCTTGAAAGGGAGCATACGCATATCTGTGAGAGAAACCATGCAAGGTTTTCATTACCCCTGCGTTGGCCCAGTGTTTATAAAAGATACTCTTGCCTGCAATTCTAATCAAAGAGTTATTCCAGATATAGCCAGCACTGAAATCAGCTTGAGAGGTATAGGAGTCCTTGTAGTTTAATTAAGTCCACAGCTCAATAGGTTCTCGGGAAAAAGCATCTTTTATATTAACATTTCATTTGAAAGATATTTTATTAAATTCCATTATATCTCACATCCTTTGGCCACCATCTTGGACACGGAACAAATTTCAATGTAAACAAAATATGCAAATGTTTGTAATTTAAGTCCCGAATAAGATTTACCGCGAAATATCCATAGGCGCTAGAGGTGTTCAATGGGATTACAACGCCTTTAGTTATTTATCAACTCTTCTCCAAAATAGTTTTTCCTCGAAATCTCGCGATCATTGAATGATTTCAAATAACTTTTGTCACCAAACTTTAAATCGATGTTTTAGCAAAAATTCGGCCTTTGAAGGTCTACAGTAACCTTAACTGGATCGAACCCAACCCAAAGTATGATTCTTTTCACAGTAAGACTACATTAAAACTGCAGCATTTAAGACCCGCAATCAAAACAGGGAACTTAATTTCTTGCATTGACAATCGGTTCTAAATGTCCTGGAAAATCGTAACCAAACATTTCCAAGTCACTTTCATAGAATTTAGCTAGTTGAAATATTCTTTCCTTCGGTATCGTAGAATAAAAATGCAAAAGGTCAGAGGTAGTGTTGGATGCTTTGAATGGCGGGAAAGAGATGCGGTCCTGAATTCCCGCCCCTTTTAGCAAATAAGGAATTTCATCTTCAGCACGCTCAAAATGTCCAATAAAGTCGTAGTTAATAGCGCACGGGTGACAAAGTCGGTCATATGATCTCCAGTGTTCATCGAAATGTCTAGTTTCTGCCAAATAAGCCGTGAATTCGGAGAACGTTACATCATTGCCCGTTTGCAGAGAGCCGATTGTTGCGTTCGGTCGGAATTTCTTAATGATTCTCCTTCCAAACACGCGATGGAAATACTTGTTTGGCTCCATGAATTTGTTCTTGTAGGCAGACAGCAACCGTTCGAACGGGTCACGAACAAACATGAAGCTAAAATAACTGCTAAGAATTCGTTTCACTTCTTCTGGGGGATAGCTCTTCAGCGTTTTGAAGGGGTAATCGTGGATGGTTCTGAATGTTTTATTCTTAGAGACTCCTTCCAAAAGAACCAAACTCTTTTTCCATTGAGTACTTGCCACTTTAGGTATGGAACAGAACATGATTTTGTCGCTCTCAAACACAAGGTCATACCACAGCCCTTTCACGTGGAGCGAGTCACTTCTTTTATGTCGTTTGCAGTACTCTTTAATCTTGTCTATTCGTTCTTGTATTCGGTTTTCCAACTCCGAGTTAAAAGCGAATTCCTGCAGTTGCAAAAAAAGAAAAAATGTACTATATGTTTAATTATCATTTATAACATAGTGTGCGCTATGCTCCAACCTAATTCTTATTGAGTAATCATGGTAAAAATCTTTATGTACGCACGGCCGTGCGTATATGAAGGTGGCGTGTACAAATAGTCTTTGTAACGATATTGATTGATCATCGCAGTTATGTACACAACTTAAGCAGCTTTCAAATTAAAGCCAGAAAACAATTTCAGGCCTGAACGGGATTCGATCCCATGACCTCTGTGATACCGGTGCAGTGCTCTACCAACTGAGCTATCAAGCCAACTGGGAGCTGTTCATATTGTGAGTTCGTCATATACCCGTAGATAGAGAAGAATGCCAGTTAATATATATGAAAGACCATATATTTAAACTGCGGAGTAATATGTAACGACATTGATTGATCACTGCAGTTATGTACACAACTTAAGCAGCTGTGAAATTAGTCTGACAGCTGACAAGTAGTCTTCTTCCACAGGTATAACTGTTCGCGAAAATAACAGTGTGGTGGTCGCTCACGAGAAAACAGCGAATTTCTCAGAGTCCTTCTTCAACAACTGCACTGTACACGGATGTGCAGGGATATGACAGAATTCAAACCTTGTAATTCAGGTGGCGAAAACACATAGGTCTTTGTTGCTCTCTCAGTAGTAGAAGATGGAGTCGACAAATACCAGACTCATAGGCAGGTAGGCTTTTGTAGATTGTGCTCGCAGCATAATGGGGCAAAACGAGCATAATTTTACGGTTTTAGCACATTTTAACACTGCAAGCATAATTTGTGTTTTTTCAAACCAAAAAGAATGATTTTTTAGTACACGCGTCGCTTTGCACTTCATTTCTGCATTTCGTGTTTCATGGACTGTTAAATCTGCGGTCATCCTGTGGTCTCTCCTCAGTCCACGCTCGTTTTGAAACTGCAGGCTCGGGGGCTCGGCTGCCAGAATCAAAGATGGCGACTACTTCCAGCGTTGCTATTACTAGCGATGCTGTACCTAGAGCTGCGATATCCAGAGAACGTACTCTTAAACAGAACCTAGGCAAATACAAAGAAAGGGGAAACTCTGATCCTAAGAACAAGAATCTTGATCGGTGAAAGGAATTCGCAAATGAACATTTGTGCCTTCGAAACGGGAAACTGTTCTGTGATGCGTGCAAAAAGCATCCTGAAAAACCACACATCTTCAAAAAAGCATACTGCAGGTAAAGAAAGGTTGAAAAAGACAAAAATGCGAGATCAAACCATCATAGAAGCGCTTAAACAAGAGAAGCAAAACAAAGACAGCACGTTGCCAGTTGCAGAGAGAGCATACCGTTTACAAGTAGTAGAGGAGTTTCTGAAAGCTGGGATACCCTGGCGTAAAATGGATAAGCTTCGACCTCTCCTTGAAATGCAAGGTTATCGGTTGAGTCACAGTTCTAACAGGATGGATTATATAAGCGTAATATTCAAGCAAGAAGTTCAGAGAATTAAAACTGAAATTCAAATTGAACCACCCAGAAATGGGATTTTCACACGGAATCTGTCTGTCATTTTTGATGGGAGCACGAGACAGGGCGAGGCCATCGTGATAGTAGTGCGTTTTGTCGATTATGATTTGAATATCATACAAAGACTAATTAGAATTGACATTTGTGCCAAGTCGGTAACTGGGGACCATCTTGCTCAGGTACTCAACGAGTGTTTATGTATGGAGTACGGTGTCAGAGGACACTCTCTGATTGCTGCCATGAGAGATGGAGCCAGCGTTAACCAAGCTGCATTAGATCGCATCCAGTTTATGTTCCCAAAAACATTCAATGCTGTTTGTTTTTCTCACACTCTGGATAATGTCGGCAATCATTTTATAATTCCCAGTCTGAAAGAGTTTGGTAATCTATGGATCCGCATATTCTCCAATAGCCACAGAGCAGCACTTATGTGGAAGGATTTGACTGGACGTAAGCCGGAAAGTTTTTCCGAAACTCGTTGGTGGTCGAGATGGGAGGTTTTCAAGCAGCTTATGGAGCAATTTGGTGTTGTACAAAGATTTTTAGAAGATACTGTTAGAGAAAATGTCGCCCCCCAAATCTCACGTCAACTGGTTGACATCCTGGAAGATCCAAGCAAGGTTTTCAGTCTCAAGCTTGAGCTAGCAGCCATCGTTGATGTAGGAGAGTCTTTTGTCAAGGCCACTTATGCTTTAGAGGGAGATGGCCCACTAGTTTTCTCGTGTTTTGAGAGGTTGCAAGGAGTTAGCAATGCATGCCAAAACGTGCATTAGCCAAATGTTCATGCCGTAGCTGTATCTATTGTCAACGAGGATCCGACACAAAATGTAGCAGCATTGGAGCGGGAGGCCAAAAGAAGTGTCGAGCCTGCAATTCAGTGGTTTTTGCGAAAATTCAACGTGGATTTACACAACACGTTGAGTGCCTTCAAGGCTGCAAGAATAATGTGCCCTGTAACTGTTCAGTGGCTCCGACCAACACCAGCAAACGTACAGGCTTTGCGTCAGTTTCCGTTCCTGGACAGTAACGACGTAATCGATTCCCTCGTTACGGAACTGCCCGCCTATATTGCTGCCGCCCAGGACGTCAGAATTGCTTGTGAAGAAGATAAAGTGAATGGTGGAGGCAAAAATCGGACAATCTGCGTAACTGGTCTTCTGTAGTTATGAAGGTTTTGTTGGTGCAGCCCTCATCGGCGGCAGCTGAGAGAGTATTCTCTCTTCTCAACGCATCTTTTAATGATTTGCAAGACGATGCTCTCGTGGACTACCTACAGGCTTCTGTTATGTTGCAGTACAATAAGCGTTAAGACCAGACGCAATGCAAGGCACCTGCACTCGCCAAGACTCTAGAAACGGTTGACTTTGATATTATTGTTGTTATTAACTTAAGACATAGTTAATAAGATAATATAAGATGTTTGTCTCCATGTATGTTATTAAAACCTTATCAAGACTAGCAAAAGCTACTTTAAGTCAAATTTGATGATATTTACAGTGGTATTTAATTAGTACTAATTTCCTTAAAAATAGGAAGCATATTTTAGCTGACACGGAGCATAATTTGGAAAAAAAGCCTAATTCCAGCATAATTTTGAGTAATTTCGCGCAGTGCCAAGAGCATAATATGCTCATTTTACGAGCACAATCTACAAAAGCCTATAGGCAGCTCGATTAACTTATCTCGCCCCCTCACCCCCCGACGCCTTGATAAGTGCATAGGAGCTGCCTATTGCGGTTGTATTTGTCGACTCCATCCACTACTACTCGGCCTGTTGTTGTGACCACTTGAGGCACCAATCGCTACCACCACGTGGGATAATAGATAACAATTGGTAGCTAATGCGTAGCAGGCGAAGCCCTACATCAAAGTCTGCCTCGCCGTGGTAACAGCAGGTAACGAGCTCTTTGAGCGAGGCCCCCTCTCCCACATAGTGCTAACCCTGACGTATGAGCACTTCCCACCAAGTGGTTACACCTGTGCTATAATAGGTAACCATATTCTCAGCCCAGCAGTGGCTCGACCGTGGCCCAACCGTGGGAGTCCCCTCCCACCTCAGCCCAACTGTGGATCGCTGCGTCGCAGATCTAGAGGGCTAAGCAACATGCGTCTTAGCGGGTTACGCATTATGCGTCGCAGCAATCCGCCAAGTGGTACGACTATTCTCCGCCAAGGGGTTTAATAAAAGTATCCCATTTGGAGGAGTGCACCATTTGGGTATTTGTTTCTCCGGTTTGATTCATTTGAAGGAATACGAACTATTTAAAAACACTAAAAATTTTGGTTATATAATAGGCTATGGCGGACAATATGGCGGTAGGGACTTTCTTGAGCAGTACTTTGAGGAAAGGAATGAGATGGAGTGGCCACAACCACCGGAACCCCCTTTGGTGGAGGTTGAGGGGGAGGAGGGTACGACAGGCCATGGTTTCGTTCTCTGGTGGATAGATCAACATATATGGAGGGTTCCCATACAGAGGAGTGTATGGATAGGATCCGAGGGAAGGTTACTAAAGCTTCCTACATCCGTCATCACTACGCTTCTTGGCTAACATTGAGAATGGTACCATTATCATTTATCATACCCTCTGTTAGGGCTCATCTTGGATTAATCGCATGGATGGAGCCAAGAAAGTGGTTGGAAGTAAAGTGGGAAGCACGCCTTAGGTTGGAAACCGCCGTCCATCCAAATACAACCAGGTGGTCGCGCGGACAGTGTCTCCAATGTTGACGTAAAGGCGGTCCTTGCTCAAAGTCAACAAATAGGAGGAACCCGAGATTGTTATTTGATTCTGTGTGTGAAATGACATTATTAAACAAGCAAATGTTTTCTACAGTGGAGCGCCCTTCAAGAAACCCGTTTGCATGGTCGTTATCTACTAAGTTTTCTAAAACAAGCTAATTGAGCGTCTAGAGACAATCACTTTGGATGCAATTTTATAGTCACAGTTTTGTAATGGTATGGGTCTCCAGTTTTTCAGTTCTTGTAGTGGGTTGTCTTTCTTAGGTATCAAAGAGATGATACCCCTTCTTTGTGTTATGGCAAGCTTACCCTTCTGATAACTTTTATATAGACAGCTTACAACGAAAGGAGAGACGTCTTGCCAGAACACTTTATAAAATTCTGCAGTGGAGGCCTTCTATTCCAGGCGATTTACCGGATTCAATTGATTTTGATACCTCTTAGCATTTTTTTTTAAGTAATTAGTCCTTCGATTTTTTGATTATCAATCTCATTAAGTATATGGTGTTCTTGACCGAAAAACAAGTTGTCAAAGGAAGATGTCGCTGTAGTGCTTTTTGAAGCGTCAAGCATACTATAGAGAGTCACTGGTAGCATATTGTAACTCCACAATTTTCTGTTAAAACACGGCGTTAAGAGAGCAACACATCTTTAATCGGCATGCAAAACCAGACTGACGATCATTGCTTCGCACATGGTTACTGCGCCATCTGTAACGTGAACTGCTCTGATATCTGCTGGGAAATATTCAATATGGCCGAGTGTTTTGCCTTCCCATCGTGGATGTACGGGGAAGAAAGTTACCGGTGTTCTTTAAGTCCATGTCAATTCGCTGACCGTGAGGGGTCACGTTAGGACGAACGAGGGTTTTTTGAAAAAATGCTCGACTTTATAGCGAAAACCCGCATAAAGTATTTTGTGGATGAAGCCGGTAAGTTAGCCATCTCACAGAGCACATCATGAAGTTCAATTTATGAACGAGGACCGTAACTTCTGTTTGTCCGCGGACGCCTCCACAATCTTTGAATTAAGAGGCTTTCGGATAATTTAAAAGACAATATGACAGAAATGGAGACAAGACGAGTGTCATCTTTGGGACCAAAAACCGCAAGACCACCCTCAATAAAATTAGAACGAGGACCGTAATATTGCCCCTTCCGTTTTCTTTAGAATCAATGATAACAGTATTTCGCCATACGATTCACACAAATGAATTTTCGGAAGTATTTGCTTAGTCTGAGGACGCCACTGTGCATGCGGTTTCCGAACTTGTGGCCATGGTATTTGAACAGAAATTGTCCTTGATTTTGTTTTTTTGCCGTTTTCCGCTTTTCTTCAGTACCATTGGGCTACCAATTATCGGACAGACACAAACACTTGATGAGAAATGATCATGCACCTAGGTAAGCACTATATGTGGGAGAGGGGCTCACTTTGCTCGCTGTGCAGCAAGCTGGTAACCTGTTGTTACCACACCGAGGCAGTCTTAATGTAGGGCTTCGCCTGCTAGAATTTAGCTACCAGTTGTACCTATTATCCCAAGTGGTGGCAGCGATTGGTGTCCCAAGCGGTCCCAACAATTGGCCCAGCAGTAGAGCTTGGAGTCGAGAAATACAACCGAAATAGGCAGCTCCGATTCGCGTATCGAGGTGGCGGGGGGTGGGGCCGAGATACGTGAATCGAGCTGCCTACGAGTTTGGTATTTGTCGACTCCATCTTCTACTACTGAGGGAGCAACAAAGACCTATTTGTTTTCGCCACCTGAATTACAAGGTTTTAATTGTCATATGTATGTAGCACAGGAACCTCCCGACCCTCTAACTTACCAACGCCCCTGCACATCCGTGTACAGTGCAGTTGTTGAAGAAGGACTCTATCCTCTACTACTCCCCCCAAAGAAAATAATTCCCTTCCCCCCTGCTCACTGGTCATCCGAAAAATGTCACTTTTAGGTACCCTGGATATGAAGCAGTGTTACCTCTTAAAAAATATTGACTACTTCCCTGGAAATCTGCTGGACAGTACTGTTCTACAGACTGTTTGTTTTGCTATGCAGTGTTATTCTATCTTTTTAATCTCTGGATCAAACCATGCAGTGTGACATTCTTTAGAAAGCTACAGAACAGTACTGTACTGTGGTACTGTTTGTTTCGTGACAAAGTGGCTTGAACTTTTTCATCTGTCACGGCTCAAACCATTTAAGGTGACTATTCTTTAGAAAGTTGCTAAAAAGTACTATACTGTTGTACGTTGCTTTTCTAACATAAAACTGACATCTTCAATGATATCGATGAACCCTTAAGTGAGACCAAGAGTTGAACTTCCATGACTTTGTAACTGCAATCAGATTGGTTGGTAAACGAAAACTGATATTTTGCAGTAATAAATTTTGAGTGATTTTTGAGCGCACTCTGGACTTACCATCTTTTTCCGTCTGATCTCAACAGAGGGTACTGAGAAACGTCCTGCAATTGATAATAGAGAAAGCATGAAAGCGCATTCTTGTAGTCAAAGTCCCTAAATCATACAAAAGAAATTAATATTATAAATTTAAGGCGGTGTTTGTCGAGGTTACCAAAACCAACAAAGACGACGAAAACCTAGACGAGGCCCAACATTTATAAGGCAGTTTCATAATGTTGTCGTTTCAGAAAGGGGACTTTTAAGTCTTCAGTCCAAGGTAGAAAAACAGAACTGAATGTTGCACGATAGAGTTCCCCGCTGCATTATAAAAGACGAATTTGAGAGCACTGTTCAACAGCAAAAACATTCTTACCAAATTGACTCATAAATAGTTAAAATAAAGTAGAGATTGCAACCAGGTGGTCGAACAGACACAGTTTGATGCTGCACTGGTTTAGAATAATGAAAGGGTAGTATTTTAAGCTACATCCCTTATCTAAAATGAGCTGAGCATCAAACTATGTCAAATTAACTCACAGTAACAGAGCAGCACAACTCACTGTTGTACTACTGACAGATTTCCCTCGCTGTTGTAAATCGCCAAGTTGTTGGTTCCAATATAGAATGTTAGTGCTCCTGGGCAGGCGTTTCTCTATTTCTGATTTAATAATTAACCCGTTGTACGTATGCAGACTGCATGATCTTTGCTCAATTTCACCCGGGGGGGTACTGCCATATATGGGCTATATAGGTATGTGCCGCTGTGAAGGGTATGGTTTTCAAGCAGTTTACTCTAGCATAGGGTATATAAATCATAGCGTTTGAGTCTAGAATAGGGTATCATTTTTCACGAAACTGACCAGTTGGCTGAGAATCAAAAAAAAAAAAACTGAACTAGTATAAACAAAATCATTTTTGGAGAGAGAAACGATTGTGGTATAAGGTTTTGTTTTGGCTAGACTGTGCTAGTGGAAAACAGCTACTCTAAAATAGGAGTGATTTGGGGGGTTTACTCTAGTATAGGGTAGCAAAATTCAACTGAACCAGCTCTGGTATAGGCTAAGGGTTTCAGGGTTCCAGCGGCACATTCCCACCCAGAAATTCCTAAAGTACCCCCCCCCCCCGGGCAATTTCACAAGAACGCGTGTTAGTTCGACAATGAACTAGGCCATCCTTCATACTGAAAATTTACTTCGAATTTCACGTTCAAATTTGTGTACATTCTAAAGTGTACGTTCACGTGTACTGTGAAAAACTGTTTTACGCGACAATCCTCAAAATCTCTAAAAATTAAAAAGCACGTGCAATTCCCTTGGGAGAATGACGTGTGTTGCAAACGAAACAAACAGGAAATAGGAAACCGGAAATTGGTAGCCACAAGGCACAAAGGTAATAAGTCAACTTTGAGCTATTTCGTTGTAACTGCAAAGATCTTATAATCGGTCTCCTAAATCCGGCAACGATGTGAATTTTTCCGTCTATATTTTTTTCCTTTCAATTTCATTTCCTTAGAGTTGTATTTTAATTTCCGTTTCATGAATACGAACACGATAAGACTGATTAAGTTGGAAGTTGATCTCCAGACAAGCTGGCGTGTTGGTCTGTCTGTCGTTCGTTTTCATGTGAATTTTGATCGGTTTCTTTCCGAGTGGGTGAAGTACCGTTACATAGAATAAGTTGCTTTTTTCTCTCTGCAGAGACGCAAGCAACGAACTTGTCAGTATAAAGCAAATGTTAAGCAAATGTATTGATGACCTGTTGGTTCAGTTTGGGAGAAATAAGAATATATAGCAACAGACTTTGCTAGCAATTATTGACTCACCTGAGTAAACTGACGAAAATTCGAAAACAACCATTATAAGTATACTCAAAAAGAGCAGGAAAGCAAACACTTTAAAATACTCCATCATTTTCGGCGTAGCAGACGTAATTTATTCTAAAGCAAACATTGTCTTCTGAAGGAAAAGGTTGTCTAGGCGATGGTGCTATCAAAGGCCAAAGTTTATGAACGTTGACGCTTGATTCAGAAGAAGAAATTATTTATAGATCTCAAGGGGTAAAAAGAGTGCAAAAATAACAGTGTGTACCAGCTACAAAGGAGATGCAGGATATAAAGATGTTTATTACACTTCCGTGTTCTATTCCAGCGTTAAAGTGCCCCTGTGATCAAATTTTGCACATTTTATCTTTTTCCATTTTCGTGTAGAATATGAATTTCTCGCTTACCTTACCAAATTTCGATCCATTTTGAGCAACAGAAGTCAACTTTTTCTAACCGTTTTGTTGGAGATTTTGCGACCGCCATTACTTGGTCTTGTTCCGGAAGTAGATCTGAAGGCTTCCTTGCGATTAAAGGAAGTGACGTCAAAGGCTCAACCCGAAAAATGCACATGGCTAATTACCATGTTATTTTTGGCTAATTGCCATACAGAGTTCTGTACTCAATTCACAATCGTTTTTTTCGACTTTTGTCACCAGTAGCTTACCCAACATAAATGGCGGAAAGCCTATGCGTAGTACAAGATTGCAGCAATCGTTCAAACCATATGCATGCTGCCGGGATTTCATTACATCATAGTCCCGTAAATAAGTCGGAGCGGGAGAAGTGGGTTTGCTTTGTGCGTACTCGCCGCGCAAATTTTAACCCAAAAGGAGTTTTTGTTATTTGCTCCGATCACTTTTTGGAAGACTGCGTCGAGAGAACTCTGCACGTGGAATTATTTAGGCGAAGACTTCTCCCATGTTCAGTTCCTACTATCCATAGAAAAGAACCAGAAAAACCATCCTCTGAGCGATCTCGTCGAAAGGTAAGTCCACGTGTTTTCGTAGTTTGTTTACGTTCGATTAAAGTTGCATAAATAATAGGGGTAACTACATTTGGTCGTGTGGGAGCATCCAAAATAATCCGATAACAACTGTATTATCTGCCTTACACAAAAACGCCTAATAACTCATAAAGTGGCACATTTCGTGGCCAATGAGATGTACACTGAATATATATAAATGGTACATATAAACACGATGATGATCATGTCCTTCACGAGTACGTAGAATTGATATTTCTACTGGCCTGTTAAAATTTCCTTCTTAGTAGATTGAAAATGTTTCATTTTTTCTTAGATCGTAAAAGAAATTTTGGATTCTCTAGCTGCATCGTCCCACGAGTCGCGGCAGAAGGAGGACGTCAACGGCAAGAGAGGAGTTAAAGGGTGAAATGGATAAACTGGCAGATCAGGAACCAGCAGCCATACACACTATGATCCCGGACAAGGAGGACAAAGGTGCGGCTAAAACCGAATACAATTGGCAAAAAGTAAAGGAGACAGTTATATGTCCTCCCACCCGTTCTGGTATTAATAGTTATTAGATCTATGTAATCCACTGTCATGTGATAATAATTTCAAAGGCTATTTGAATGAGGCTGTTTGAGGGAATAAATACAACTAACAAAGGACAAAATAGATAGCATATTCGCGTGCCTAACTTAAAGTTTCTGGGGAACTGAATAATCACTGAAATATGCTGTAAGCGGACGTTGCGTAATACATATGTTACTGTGTGTTGTTGCATTTTGGGGGTCATACGATTAACTCTAATCGGATGTGCAAATAACTGTGCATGACTTGGAAGTGTATTTAACAAATAAATAAGCCTCCTCTGGACTTTGTTCTGTTATAAAGCACGCAGGAGGTGACGAGAGCACGAAAGAAGTGTAGGGCTGAATGTCGTCAGCACTGTCCTTTGTACTCTGATAAAGGACGCTGTTTGGACCAATCATCGCGCGTTGTATCGGGACTGTATTATAAATCATTTTAGTACAAATACTCAGGTGATTATACAAAATCGCGCGCTCTGATTGATTCGCTATCTCGGATTATCAGCCGATAATCACCTCGACGAACAAAATGGCTCCCAGTCGTTCGCGCGCTTTTGATAAAATAAAACTTTTTCGTGTTGTAAAATGCTTTTCTTTTCTTTTTTGAAATAATCACCTGTGTATTTATACTAAAACAATTATTCGCCTCAGGCTATTCACCGAGAATCACTTCGCCTTCGGCGAATAATTGTTAAATAAACGACTCAACGTGCAACATCTACAGAAGTTCATGTAAACTTACTCGTGCTATGCTGTGTCTCCATGAGCCAACCTAGTGGTGTAGAACTTTTTCTGTTTCGTTTTAAAGCCGGCGCCAGCAGCGTGAAGAACCCATCTGTTTAAACAAACTACAGCGAAACCAGGATGTAAAGATATGCAGTCGCCTTCTTGCTCTATCTTCTCCATTCTTTTTCAACACCGGTTCACCTCTATGCAGCATCTGCACTCTTCGTGCTTCACGACATATTCCAAGTTGGAACACTTGCACCTTAGAAATAAAGTGTTAAATTTACGTTTGCACATAGAGTAATATTTTATACAAAGAGACGAAAAGAACGTGGTTCAATAATAGAAACTAAGCTGGCTGGCGATCAAGGAGTTTGTGTCTATTAGGCAAGTTAATATGACAAAGAGAACACAAACCAGCTTTCCACAGGTTCTTCTCCAGAAAACCTGCTCCATAGTATTTCCTCTTCTTCTTCTTCCTGAGCTACCTGCTCGAAGTACTCGGCACTCTCTTGTTCGGTGGCAATTTGGTTCTACCGCTTCGTCGTACGGCAAAAAGTCTTCGTTTGCCGAAATAAAACTATCCTCAGACGCCTCTGAAGAATGTTCACTGCTTAAATTATCCACAGGTTCTTCGTCGGAGCTAGTAGACATCATAAAAGAGGGTGAAAAAGCGCTACAACTGAGAACGTGAACAACATTTAAGGTCGTAAACAAGGAGGAAAACAGCAAACAACGAGAGAATATTGAGCCTATGACGTCACGACCAAGGTGTCTGCTGTACAAATGCAGGCTCAGATTGAACAAGTTTTCAGTAATGGCGGACGATTTTTGGGAGACTTTGAAGCGGAAAAAAATAATGATCGAAGGTTTGCTGCTTGTTTTTATCAACGTCTAGTGATAGTATTAAACCCAATACAACATTCTTTAGACAAATTGCTCCGAAGTAAAAGTGTGTTTTTTCGTCAAAATTTTAGTTTCAGTGCGCGCGACTTCTTTAACCATGGATGACCTTTTTACGAGTCTTTACACTGTACGTAAACCTCCATCAAGCCGACCACAAATCTAAACGGACATCCTTTGTTAAGCGGGCACTTAGTCGGGTCCCGAAATTAGTATCTCAGGGACCATTCATTTTTTATGAGCGAGGGGGGCTGGTGTGATTAGGGAAGCACCATTTAAAAATTGCATGACCCCGCTCAGCTTGCCAATTTTTTTTGACCCCCCCCCCCCCCCCCAATCTCAAGAAAAAGAAGTCGGATAAAACCATTGACACTAAAGTATTGCTAAAATATTTCTCCTGACCCCCCACCCCTTTCTCTGATTTTTTTTTTTGCGTGAACCCCCCAAATCCCACCAGACTCCCGTCCCTCGTAGAAATAAACAGTCCCTTATATTTACCCAAATTCAATTATACTTTGGTAATTTCTATTGTTAAGAACCTCTCTTGAGCGAAGGCTGGAGTGAATTTTTAATGCATGCACTATTAGAAAACTAGCTCTTTGAAAGAGTCGATTGAATAGTGAAAAGTCCATACATCTTGCTGTCATCCTAACTTAGCTTATCCTCCTAACCCAATATATCCACCATTACAGGAAGGTCTCAATGGGGTGATGACTTTTACGGCTAACGGTTAATATCTTTGACTGTTTTACGGCTAACGGTTAATATTTTCGGCTGTTTTACGCAGTGAAAAAAGTGGCGGAATTTTTCAAAGAGTTTACCAGCTTTTCGTAAAATATTCTGAACGAACTCGAACAAAGCATCCCTTACGCTTACAAGAATGCGAAGATGAGGAACTCTAGGAAAATGTAGATATAGAGACCGAGTTAAACAACTAAGTCAGCACTTGTAAAAATGGGGAGTTAAATTAAGAAAAACAGGACTGCGACATCAACCAGGAAACCACCAAACAATGGCGTTTTTGAATTAAACAATAAAATTGCCGAGCAAAATACAGTTTGGTTGGTTTCAGTGCCAAGCTATGCAAAACAACAACTTGAAGTGACCAATTTACAAGTCTTCTCCGCTGAAGACGTGAAGGTTGACGGCAAAAATTCGAAATGGACTGCAAACGGACTAAGTGGAAAATTCTACAGTTTCAAAGAAAAATGAAAACGATATGAAACTTGCCTACCGTCAACAGTACAAGAGGAAGACAAATCCACTTTTGTCACTGGTACAGTACTCGGTGTTGTAGTCTTGGTTGCTTAATTTGAGCTCCCTTAATTACGTCGCAGTTAGTAAAAACGACAAACAGTACGGATCAAACACACAGAAATTTGCTTGTGTGTCGAATTCATCTCTCCACAACATTATCATTAAAGCAGAGACTAAAAGCACAAAAGAAAACAGCAGTTCTCGCATTGACATAAACTGAACGTTGTCCATTCAGAAAACATGGCACACTGTCTTTAGTTTCAGCAACAAGCTAAGCAGTTCGTCTTGCTTGTTTTCTTCTGCTAAATTCCACAAATGGTTTTTTCCTCTTATTGTCTTCATGGGCCATAATTTGACTGGATTTCGATTAATTTAAAATATCTTGACTGAACTGAAAAAATCTCGCGTTCAAAAACTTTTCAGTGATTTGAGTTCGAACTTTGATGGTTTGACAGCCTTTGTCTTTTGAACCAATCAGAGTGTTGGACGTATTCTTACAAGCTCGCTGATTCGGGCCCAAATTGCTGTACTTTATCAGAGTATAAAGGACAGTGCTGTCGACATTCAGCGCGCGCGCTGAAAAAAAAACACTGGGGGTTGATCGAAAATAAAAGCTCGTTTTGTGGAAAATCGCTAGTTCTGCGGCTCGTGTTTCCCCCTACACTTCTTTCGTGCTCTCGTCAACTCCTGCGTGCTTTATAACACAACAAAGCCCAGAGGAGGCTTATTTATTTGTTAATAAGAGTACAGATAATGAAACTCATGACGCTCACTGTTCATTGACCCAGTAGTATTGCCTTTATATACCAAAAGGCTATTGACAGCTTACTGTTTCTAAACCTGCGCATTAGGTTGGAGTTTCTCGCAAGCAAGCATAATCATAAGACTGATTTTGGCTAATGTCAAAAATGATTTACTCGGAAATTTGGTAATCCTTGAAACTGATTTTCCGCTTAAAACCGCTGGCCACCATGATTCCACCACGACCGTTGACTGCAAACTGGCTTTGGAACACGGAGACTTCTACGTCATCAATGTAAACCTTGACCTCGCTGTCACTCACTTTGACGCGTACATTATACCAGCTGCCGCCTTTCAAAATCCCGTAGCCGCACGACAGGGATTTGGGCTCAAATTCTCTCACTTTTGTGCCTCGAAGATAGCCTGTTTGGACACACTTGTCACGCTGATAGGGCCTGAAAATGAAATTATTCAAAATGTGATTTCGGCTTAAACGTACTGAGACTCGTACCTGCAAATCAAAGTGAATTACTACTAACTTAGCGTAGCCAACCTGTCAATACGTAATTGCTTGCGAGCGTATTTTGAAAGCCAGACAAATGTTTCTAAGCTAAAAAGCCAATACTAAAAAAAGTGTAGTTGATAATAATAACAATAATAATGATAATGATAATAATAATGATAATAATAATAACAAAATGGAGACAGAAGGGTTAATTTTTGCAGCGCAAGATCAGGCACTAAAAACGAACGCCGTAAAAGCCAGAATTGAAAACAAAAATGTATCATCAGTATGCAGAATGTGTCGTAGTCACGATGAAACTGTGCAGCATATTTTATGTAGTTGCCCCAAGTTTGTGCAGATAGAATATAAAAAGAGACATGATGTTGTTGGGCGGGTCATGCATTGGGAGTTGTGCGAGGAATATGGAGTTGAGTGCAGTGACAAATGGTATGAGCTTTCCCCTAAAAGCGTAGAAGAGAATGAGGAAGTAAAACCGTTGTGGGAATTTACCATCCAAACGGACCGTGAAGTCCATCACAGGAGGCCAGACATTGTAATTCAGAAAAAGAGGGTAAGGGAAACAATAATTGTGGACATAGCTGTTCAAACTAGAATTCTTGACGTTGAATATGATGCCGTATTTCCCACCTAGCAGACTACCTCCGGAATAGAATTTGACACGAATGACGTAGCTGTTTCCGGCAATGACCTCTGGGAACAAAGCGCGGCAAATGCCAGGTTGTGGTGAGTCGCGTAGACTGCCGTACGCCATCAGCTTGTAGTAATCACCATTTTCACTTAATCGAGCGCTTTGGCAGTTTTTAGTGTCGAAAGAAAGTGAAGGAAGAGGCGAAAGGTTGAAATTTCTGAAGCGAATGGACGCACGGCATCTGCCAGTAACTAGCACACCGCTGCCCCTACTGCTTGCAGGAAAGTGCGACTTAAAACTTGCAGCAGGAATGTTGTCCATAAAAACAATGACGGCGTTGCCACGTATCTCTAGACGCACATTAAACCACTGCTCTCCTCTTAGTGTACACGAGCAAGGACCTGTCCTTGAGCCCTCCCTCATGTGGCGCCCACCTGTGGTCCTTCCAGTAGGGTCTGTTGGGAAAAGTTGCCTTGTCAACATACTGCCAACTGTACTGCCCCACTCCAACAAGTTTATCTTACCATTAATTTTAGAGCAATGGTGATTCATCCCATGAATACAAACATGAGAAGCTCCGTCCACGGCTCTATGTTTTTATTAACTGTTTCAAACGCAACGCCTTCTGAAATTAAGGTAGATATTTCCCACCGTCCTCCCACTTACGTTAGATCAAGAGATAAAAAGTGAGAACAGCAGCTAATGGTTAAACAAATAATACTACGGTACGGTAATGCTCAGTAGTTTTTTGCATGGTTTGACCAACATATGAAAAAGTTATAGCCACACTGTATATAAGAACAAATAGTGTTAAAGTACAGTACTGTTCAGTAGCTTTCCATAGCACTGTCACACTGCATGGTTTGATCCACAGGTGAAAAGGTTAGAACCACACTGTATAGTAGAACAAACAGTACCACAGTAGTGTACTGTTCAGAGGCTTTCCATAGAATGGTCACAAAGCATGGTTCTATCTACAGGCGAAAAAGTTAAAGCCATGCTGTGTCAGACAGCACAACAGTAGAGAGCTGTTCAATTGCTTTCGAAAGAAGGATAAGGTCACACACTGGGTGGTTTTATTGGAGAATAAAATGCGAGTGCCACTTTGTATAGTAAATCAAACAACAATACTGTTACACTGGTAAAATAAGAAACATTTTACGTGATACCTGAAATAAATAAAGTCGGCGTTGTTGATGTCACGAGCGTTAAACATGATTCCTAGGAATGCTGTGTTGTCCCCACTCCATCCTGCCTCGCTGTACAGATCTACTGAAACCTGGTAACTGCTAGTCTCCTCTATTTCTAACTGGTCATAGAACGCACGACAGAAATCGCGAGGCTGCAAGTCAGGGTGGGAAATAAGAGAAATGTAGCCAGAATTTTCTTCTGAGGATGCGCAGCTTTTTGTTTGGAATGGAAGCGAAGGTAGATCAGAGAGTTTAAAGTCTTTAAAACGCACAACATTTCCCACGTGATTTGCCACTAAAAGTCCACCGAATCCTTTCGGCGGAAAATGTCCTTTGAAGGAAGTGACGAATGCACCTTTGAGGAAACCACTGACGTCAGAATGACGTACTAGAAGTGTAGCTTCAACCCATCGTCCTCTGCGCGGCGAACCTTGTTGACAAGAACCAATCTCGGAACCATACCAGTTTAAGCGGCCGCTCTGTACCTCACCAGTCTGGAAGCATGGTCCCATCGTTTCACCAATCCTGAGACAGTAGGTACAACAGCGAGCTCAAGGTTTTAATTTAACGAGGAAATACGGGAGGGTAGAATTATCACAATTGTATGTCAGTAAAAAGAAGACGTCAATTCCCGATCTCTTTTACTTGATGTACCTTTTTTATTTGATTTAACTTTGCTCGTCCTTTCTCGATGTAAACGTATCGTTCACAATGTTCAATAACACGTTTTCTTGTTGTTTCTTTTGTTTTTTTAACTTTTCTCATTCAACTTTTCTTTCTTTTATACTACAAAATGCAAAGTAATCTATGTACATGTTCAGTACCCGAAATTTATATTGTATACTCCATACTCTTATGAAGCCTATAGTCTATAAGCTCCCGGCTTCTATACAGGCTACCTTGCCATGGCCATTTCAAACACATTGTCAATAATTTATTGATATTTTGTATTTTGCACCACATGTACATGCCTGTCTAATTGTGTGTTTTGTGGTCTATGACAAAATGAATAATAAAATCAGATAAAAATGACTTCTACTTTTCTTGATGATCCGAGTACCGAGCATTGAACGCCGTCATACCTGCACAAAAAATGCGGTTTACGGTTGGACCAATTTCAATTTTATATCTGCTATTCATTCAAGACTCCTGGTTATGGAATTCAGGTTTTTTTACCGAGCATTGAACGCCGTCATAAGGATACCTGCACAAAAATTGCGGTTTACGGTTGGATCGCCTTCAATTTTATATCTGCCATTCATTCAAGACTCCTGGTTATGGAAGTTAGGTTTTTTACCGAGCATTGAACGCCGTCATAAGGATACCTGCACAAAAATTGCGGTTTACGGTTGGATCGCCTTCAATTTTATATCTGCCATTCATTCAAGACTCCTGGTTATGGAAGTTAGGTTTTTTACCGAGCATTGAACGCCGTCATAAGGATACCTGCACAAAAATTGCGGTTTACGGTTGGAACACCTTCAATTTTATATCTGCTATTCATTCAAGACTCCTGGTTATGGAATTCAGGTTTCTGGTACAGTCAAACGCGAGTGGCCATAATTGTTATCACCACTACAATCATCATCATCAAAGTTTTTGTGATCGCCATCATCATTGTCAACACCATCGTCACTACTATCGGCATCATCATCATCATCATCATCATCATTATCAAGATTTTTGTTACCATCTGTTGCCTACTTACCTGAAGAATATAAACTCAAAGTTGTTTTCATCTTCCGCATTAAAGATAATACCAAGATAGTTTGCCGAGTTCATCTTTGTTTCCTTAGGAACGTAGAAATTTGCTGAAATCTTGTAGGTTTTTGCCTGCAATAAGGTTTGAACGCCTAAGGCTCGACAGAAGCCGTCATTGGGCCAGCGCCCCCGACTTGCGTTAAACGTGTAGACATCACCAACATGATCAATACCCACGCAAGACAATATTTGACCTGTTGAAGCAAGATCCATAACATCGTTGAGGGTCACACCTATATTTCTAGCTGACAATGTTGAAGTTGCTCTAACACGGGTGATGTATTGCAAATGCCACTACCACTGCCATTATCACTACAACTTCAACTGTCACTATAACTACCACTATTATTACAACTACCACTACCACAACAACTGCCACTGCTCCTGCCACCTCCACCACCATTGCCATGGATGCCACCACTGCCGCCACTGAAACTACCACAGCCACCACCACCACTACCACTACCACCAATACAGCTACTACCACTAACACTACTACTACCACTACCACTACTACTACCACTGCCACTGCCACCACTACTACTACCAACTACTACTTCAATTGAGATTAAGACTTCCACTACAAATACCACTACAACTGCGACTTACTCTCATTGCCACGACCACTAACAATGCCGCTGCCACTACGACTGCTACTGTCCCGCCACTAACAGTACAACTATAATTGTTACACCAATGCCTATACCACTATAATTACTGCCACTGCCACTTATAACACTGCTACTACCACCATTACTACGACTACGACTACCATCAGGGTAACTATCACTCTTATTACAACTGCTACTACTACTAAAGATAAGCTAGAAGGTCATATTCTACACGAAAATGGAAAAAGATAAAATGTGCAAAATTTGATCCCAGGGGCTCTTTGATACCACTTACACTAAGTAACCTATCCCGAAGACGTCTCTAACGTCACACAGCTTCAACTACAAATTAACATTACATTCATTCGCGTTTTCCTAGCAAACTAAATATAACTTACAAAACTGAGTGGTCTTGCCCTTCACAACGGCGTCATCTGACTTAGCAGCCTCAGTTACTGCACGTATTTGGATGGTGTACTCTGTGTTGTGGTCTAAGTTATCAATCACAAGCTTGTTTCTCTCTGGCGAGACATGGATCTTTTTAGTTCTGTACGTGATGAAGTAGTCTGTTATAGGGAATCCCCCGTCAGTCGTCGGAGGGGTCCAACTTAGAATTAGTGCGTCGCAAGTTGGTTGAAAAGTGACATCTTGTGGTTTACTGGGAGAATCTGCAATGATGCAAATGAATATATGAAAGACCGTATATTTGAACTGCGGAGTAATATGTAATGACATTAATTGATCATCGCAGTTATGTACACAACTTAAGCAGCTGTGAAATTGAAGCCTGAAAAAAAAAAGAAAAAACTCAGGCCTGAACGGGATTCGAATCCATGACCTCTGCGATACCGGATCAGTGCTCTACCAACTGAGCTATCAAGCCAACTGGGAGCTGGTCATATTGTACTGGTCAGATATTTCATATATTCATTTGCATCATTCTTCTTCATCTACGGGTATGTTACGAACTCTCAATATGAACAGCTCCCAGTTGGCTTGATAGCTCAGTTGGTAGAGCACTGCTCCGGTATCGCAGAGGTCATGGGTTCGAATCCCGTTCAGGCCTGAATTTTTTTTTTTCAGGCTAAAATTTCACAGCTGCTTAAGTTGTGTACATAACTGCGATGATCAATTAATGTCATTACAGAATCTGCAATATTAGCATATTAAGAGGGCGTTAGTAGAATTCCACAGATGAAAAGGCGAATCTGTGTTCACAAGAATTGCCTTTTAAGCGTAAGCGTTTCAGACTCTGATGGAGCTACAAGAATATCACCTCTACTCATGGTAAGTGTACAGCGTCATCAGCTATTACTAGAAATTTGTTGACGAGAGGATCAACGCTTTTCAATGTGTATAAAGCAGGTTAAAAAAAATGGAAAGTAACAAAGATTGCATGATCTCACCGGCGAATGTTGCATTTAAGAAGCTTTTTCTGAGGCACATTGTACAGTGAAGATTTTAAGGAACATTTTCAAATTTACCGGGGCGCAGCACACCAATGTGGCCCTTAAAGGGATATTCACAAGGAACAAAAAACCGTTCTCGATTATTTTTCTCGTAAACAATTCATACAAACAAGGCTCAAAAAAGGAAATTTAAGAATTTATTCTAAGCCCTTAAAAGTTTGTAAAAATTATCTAATAGAAGCTCTTAGTAACTGCATGTACAAAACATACCAAGATTGAAAAAGAATCATCTTAGGGACGGACCATTAGAAAAGTGATGGGGGGGGGGGGGGGGGAATTTTCAGCTTGCACGAATTTTTTTTTTTGCTCACTGCTTGTGCAGGAATTTTTTTTTCAGGTGAACCTCTCTGCACGAATTTTTTTACTACGTGTGAAAAAGTCACAATTGGACCTTCCTTCTGCATGAATTTTTTTTTTACCTTCTTCTTTGCATGAATTTTTTTTTTTGGCATTTTGCCTTGCATGAATTTTTTTTTGGTTTTTTTCCCCACCCCCCACCATCACTTTTCTAATGGTCCGTCCCTTAGACAAAATCATTTGTTTACCTGCAGGTTTTATCTCAAAAGTGTAATTAGTCGACGATGACTTGACTCCATTTTCTCCCATGCACACATATACACCGAAGTCGTCTTCTCCATCGACTGTGACACTGTGCGAAACGGATTCCTTGCTTCGTGCCAATAAAACGCCATTCTTGAGGATCTTCACTTCCGGTAGAGGAAAACCACTGAAAGCGCAGTTTATAACTGCAGGCGTGGGGTTGCCGATATATGTAAGAACTGATTGACATCGTAATTGGCCGCCGACTGGCCTTGGTTCAACTAAGAAATAAAACGTGTTTAGTTGCAAATAAATCCTCTAATTTCATTCATAACTACTGATACCAGCTCAGCAACCTTTGCATTTTGAACTATCTGATTGGCTCACCATCTCGGGATATTTAACAATATTGTTCTCAGAAATCGAGGTGAATAGTGGCCGAATATTTACCGAGCTGCGAAACCGCGAGGGAAAAATTTCTTAATCCACTATTCACCGAGATTAAAGAGAATAATTGTTTTAGTTTATGCCAATGAAGCAAACTCAGTAGGGAGTTTAAGCAAACACGACGGCGACGGCGGAGGTAAAAAACTTTAATAGTAAAAGAGTAATTCCTACGACAAAGAGGACTGTTTACACATGCAGTTTCATGGTGTCATTCATTTGCGCTATTGTTTGGTCCTAATCTACTAAAAAAATATTCCTGCACAGCAAAAGTATAGACAAAATAAACTCGTGCACAGTGGGGCAAGAGAAAAAAGGTGCTCAAAAGGGCCAGCGTGCTAAAAAACGTCTTGAAAAATGGTCCATCCCCAAGCATAATATTTATACTTGAGCTTAGATTTGCCTGATTCGTCCTGTTAGAACTTGATTTCCTCAAGCCACGGCTATAAAGTAAATAGAAACAGGGACGGATTCAGGATTTTTCTTAGGAGATGGTGCACCTCTAAAGAATGACGTAACTGGCGGGTGACAAGAAATTTTGAAAGCGAACAATCCCAACCTCAGGTCACCTAAGGGAGGCTTCTCAAGGGAGATCCGCCCTTGAGAAGCCAGCCTAGAAATATCAGGTTTCGAGGACTTGCTTTTCTTTACTATTGTTTACATTTGACCATGAGTTTAACGCTTGCTCTGTCTGACAGTTCGTTTCCTTCCTCGTCCTCTGCTTCATTTCTTGCCTCGCAGTTGAGCTGCAAGTTGTCTTCAAGTCCAACATCTTGCAAATCAATCACACTTTCGCCAGCAGATTTCTGATTACAAAAATAAATTGAATTCAGGAAAATAGCGAAAATCTTCTGAAATACCAGGTAGCTCTCACCCTACGTTTACAATAGGACGGATCTACTTTGGATCCAGGATGAAATCTGCACGGATAGGCCTCTTGTTCATACTGTCCCTGCTATCCGGACAGGTTTTGTACCGCCTATCCGTTTCATTTGTACCGCCTATCCGTTTCATTTGTACCGCCTATCCGTTTCATTTGTACCGGCATTTGTTAGTTCAGTTCCGTTTCCGTACCATGACGCTATCTTTAAAGTTTGTGCATTCTGCACATGTTTGGATAAAATAATGAAGACATCTAACGCTTTCTTCTAGCGATGGTGGACCAGTATCAGTTTTAAAAACATGAAACTACGAAAACCGCCTCAGCGTGAACAGACGTGAAACTTCACGAATCCAAACTTTAGGGACCGGTCATTATTTATGTGGGGGTGGGGGGGTGGGGGAATTTTATTCGTTTTAGCATGAAAGAAAAAGCGTGACCCACCCCTTTAAGCCCATTAGTTAATTCTTGACCCACCCCCATATAAATTTATTTAAGAGGTGACCCACCCCAGCCCCCTTCAATCTATACCTCTATAAGGAGTTCCTGTTCACTGAACGAAATCAGCATATCTTGTGGACCAGTGTCCTACTCTGCGGCCACTTCTTGTTCTTGCCTTCTTGTATTGTTACAGTATGACTGTCATGATCTGATTCACTTTCGCTTTCACTTTCATCACACAAAACAGGGTCATTGTCACTGTCACTCTCGTCACTGTCCTCACCAACTCTCACGCTTTTGGCCCACCCCTTTTCTCTAAAAAAATAGGCCTGGCCCACCCCATGATTTTTCCCCCCCACTCCCCCTTCCCCCACCCCCCCTCCCCCCCACATAAATAATGACCGGTCCCTAATCTGCACGGATGCATACTGTACCGGTACTGAGTGGTCTACATTGTGATCTTAGCCTTAGAATACTTAATTTCATTCTGCCTTCACCAATCTCGTGTTTTCAGACCTGGGGGCATTGTTTGTGTTGTTAGTTCTATTGTCTTAATGAAGAATGGTACGAAACGTTTTAGAAGTACGTTACGCCCCAATCAACTATATGTGTAACTCTACAACGCAAAAAAAATCCATTACAGAGATAAAATTGATATAACTCGAGTTATGTTCAAAGGTGCTTTACATCAATTCTCCTATTAACTAATAAATTTAAATCAAACTTTATCGAAGGTCGACCACAACACCGGGGTCTACGTCCCCTACTCTTTTCGAACAGTGTTGTGGGATCTTTAACGTCCCACAAGAACAGTGCTGTGAGACGGGGCCTACAGTCTTTCGTCCTTATCCGAGAAGACTAGAATGTCTAACCATCTGCAGATGTCATAACAAAGGCAGCACATTCTCCTCAGTTATTTTAAGACCTTGAGTGTTGGTCCGGCCGCTCGAGCGGCCAACACTATACAAACTAAGCCAACCGGGCCGGCGATTAGTCCACTAAAAGTACTTGCATCAGCCTATGCAAAAAGCGCTATGTCGTCAGATATAACTCTTCGAATTATTTTTACAAAAGGTATAGAAAACGACGTCTGCTTTGAGTTTACATAAACTGATGCAAGCCCTCAGCTGCGACTAGAGCTTCTAACTTTGAGATTCTCCCATATTTCCTGTCGTGTTAGCATCAGCTTATGTGAATGCATAAATCTATCAGTTCTAAGTGATTATTTTTGCACTCCTTGGGTGCCTACGTCTCATTTCCTTCATACGTTTTGTCCGTAGAACTCCTCGCCGTCTTTCATCCACACGACAACTGGAAGTGGAACACCTGTGGCACTACATTTTAATTTTACGCTGTCTCCTTCATTAACGACGACATCAGAGATGGGTTCGATTTTGGGAGCAACTGCAACAACACAGAGAAGCGAGTTAGTGACTACAGCTTTTTCAGAAGTCTATGACAAGAAGTCCTGATGTCCAATAGAATGTGACCCATCAACACTCCACTGGAATAGTGGGCTTGCACTAAGACGTCATGCGATCTTGTTCGCCATGTTGGAGGGCAAACAAATCTGTCCGCAGGAAAATGCTGTTTCCTAGCCTTGGAACACTGTGAATTAAAAACCCTTTTGAATAGGATTCAGAGCAGTCTAAGGTATCGAAGTCATTAGGTCCAGTGTGATTGGCCGTTATTTGATGGGGAATGGTTGAGAAAATTCGTAAATAAGGGTACGGTACTATTTTTGTTGGTTTTTACTAAAACTATTAGACTTCTGTCTGTCGACAAGGTGACTATTTAACAATTATAGTATGAGCTCGAGAAGGCCGAATCAACTATCACCCCATATCTATTTCATATCATATCATATCATATCTATTTCATATCATATCAAATCATATCTATTTCATATCATATCATATCATATCTATTTTTTTTAGTAAAAATTATAATAGACGGATCGTATGTCGGTGTTAAAAATACCAAAATACTCATCTTTCTGTGAAACTTCGCTAAAGCGCGAAGACGTCGCCATCTTGAAAACGATCTTCAACCAAGAGCTGTCTAATGGTTGACAGTCTGCAGTAGCTCAGCCAATCAGATTGCAGCATTTGCATTAGTATACTAGTAGATTTTTACTTATGACTCTTAATAGATTAGAGTTATTTAAAGTACGTTTTCCGAGAGGTCCGCATTACTCCACTGTAACCCAATCCTAGCCGTCTGTATATAATGGCCGCTCGCGGCTCTAGAATATGTATGAGTCTGTAATTATGAATTTTCTAGTGGAATGTACAAGTAAGAGTCCAACTCTACGCCGTGATCATCACAACGAGGCATGCGAATCTCTCTGGAAATAGATTTCCGTGTCAAAAATAACTTTAATTTTCTAAAGTCTTCATATCCCAAAGGCTTGACTGTCCCTCAGACTGTTGAGTGTCCCTCTCTGTCCTATATGCCCTCTTGCGTAAACTCCCAAAGGAAAACCCATTTAGACATTAGAACTTCTATTTTGTTGCCTTCAAAGTAAAGTAAAGGTAAAACTTTATTTAAACAGGGTAGTCCGTTAAGCTCAAGGCTGGTATCCATGGGGGCCCTGTATAGATAACATTAAGTTAAAAATACAAATTCATGTACACAGATTAAAATTATAACTTTACGTTAAGAACTTCTTACCGTAAATTATTCCAAAAGACAAAGAATAACTTTCTGTTCCTAAAATGTTCGTTGCTTCTAAGGTCCAGTTTCCCGAGTCAGTTTCCTGTAAAGCTTTGATGGTGAGAGTTTCTTCAGTGAGATTGAACCGGGGATCATCCGAGGTTAGATATTTTCCTGTTGCGGTCCTCCACTTCACTTCTGGCTTGGGTATACCGGAAACGGTCCACGTCAGGGAGACCGGGAACCCCACCGTTGGGTTTCTCATGGGAAGAACGGGCTTCAATGTAAATTTGGGATGATCTGACGGAACGAATAAAAATAAAATAAAATAAAATAATAATGAGCCAACAAAAAAACAAGGGCATTTCGCGGAGAAAAATTTAGGGACTGTGCAGGGGGGGGGAATGAGCCTCGCAAGGATAAATATTACACAATACCCCTCCTCTCAACAAAAGCAAATTAGCTCTGAACCCCCTTCCAAATCTCCCAACAATTACGACGAACCCCCCTCCCCATATAAGTCATTGGGGAGCAGGGTTGGCGCAGTGGTGAGAGCACTCGCCTTCCACCAATGTGGCCCGGGTTTGATTCCCGGCCCCGGCGTCATATGTGGGCTGAGTTTGTTGGTTCTCTACTCTGCTCCGAGAGGTTTTTCTCCGGTTACTCCGGTTTTCCCCTGATTCGATTTGATTGATTTAATTTAATTTGCATAATGAAAAATGAAGAGCCACTATGTGCAAATGTTTTCAATATTATTATTATTATTATTATTATTATTATTATTACTATTATTATTATGTTTTATTCATGTTAAATCAGACCGGAAAGTAATGAGTATAGCTTTTAGTGAAATATCTTTGGTATTTGAATCTTAAAGTCAGTTTTTCAGTTGCCCCCCCCCCACCACTTTCCTAGAAATTTACTTTCCCTCCCCTCCCCAAGGCTGTGAGTTAACATTGTGCCCCCCCTCTCGTATTACTGCCTCCTCCTCCTGATAGTTATTGCACAGTCCCTTAGGCAAATATGAAACGAGAAAAGTAGAACTCTTAAACTCGGTTTGTAATCAGCTGATAAATCTAATGTTCAATGCACATAAAATACATTACATTGACGACGTTCCGGTATTTACACAGAACAAATAGACTTTGAACATTGGTCTCAAGTTGTAAATTAGTAAGCCTAAAAGGGAACTATTTATAGTGATGTGCCTTGAGGTTATTGTATAATAAGTCCAGAGAAGATAATTACCAACCTGGGCGCCTTATTTCCAATGTGTAATTGGCCGCTGAGGTTTTAACAACATTTTCCGCCGTACAATAGTATACACCATAATCATCCAAATTGTTTGTAGTTATGTTGTAAAGTACAGACTCAAAACTCCTAGCTAACGTCGTATCGCCTTTACCAATCCAAACCACAGGGGGAGGGTAGCCGATAAAAGCACAACCAAAGGTTATTGGAAGAGGATTCCCCAGTATACTATAGACAGGTTCCTTTGTTAAGTCTTCGACGTAGGGCCTTGGCGCGACTGGATAAGGCAAGAAATGATTTCAGATTTAGAAATTTAGCTTATGGGCAATGGTAGACATCCAGTTAATATGGCTACTAGATATCGGTGTATTTGACAGATAACTATTAAACGCTCCGCGCTTGGTGAGCAAATCACTAACATCAATTTTGAACAAACACTATGGAGGCGGTGGAAGCGTGTGAGCATGTCTAATAAAGGACAGCGCGTCTATACAGCTGTCGTAAGACTTAATGCTACTGGTTCGAAATCCAGGTAAAAAACAATAGAACAAACACAGTCAGGAGCCCATCACCCGGAGCCTCCATACACACTATATCCTTGAGTCAACCTTTGCTCGTATCTTTTTATTTTTAGAACAGTCTCAAGAGAATATTTTGTGAGACGCTATCACTGGTTTGTGACTGCATGTGACGTAAAAGAACAACTTTGTTCTGATTGGACGGTACAATGCATTCGCGGGAATTCGAACGACTAAAAATAGAAAGATACGGGCAAAGGTTGTCTCCTAGGGTTTATAAGGGACATGGAGGCTCCGGGCGATGGGCTCCTGGCACAGTAGAACAATGCTCCTAGCCCTGAAAACGATGAAGCTGCTACAGAGCTGAGACACATAGTCTAAGCTTACGACAGCTGCAACCTCGCCTTCAGAATTCACTATTAGAAATGGAACACGATAATGAATAGCTCGGACAGACGAAAAATTTCATGACCGAATATTTAACTCAATTATTTAAGAGTATATACAGATTATCTTTTAGAGTGCTAAAGTTAGTGACAAACTGCTTTGGGAAACGATATCTAGCTATCGGTTTATTGCTTTTTTGCAAGACCAAAATAAACTGTAGTGTTTCAGTGTTTGCCTGGAGCTGTTTAATTGTCCATAAACAACGGCTGCAACTTTCTACGATTTCCTTTTTTCTGTATTAGAATTATACTTACCCATTACAAACAGATTGGCAATTGTAGATTCGACGATAACTTCTCCGTCTTCGCTGGTTGCAGCGTTTGATGCTTCGCACGTAAACGATGAAATGTCATCCAGCGTAAGGTTCGCGAAAGCAATAGAGCTAAATCCGGGACTTTTCTGTTTAACGATAAGGGCAAAGATTCACTTTTTAGATAACTAGTAAGTTCATGGAACAAACATCCTGCATACTGCTATGGCATAGTGCTATGCATAGTGCTTTGTATACTAATACGCCTACTGCTATATCTCACCCAATAGAAGTGTAAAGCGCCTTTGAACATAATCATATGAAAAAGTGCGCTATATAATTTCATTATCATTATCATTATGCATGCTTCTATGCATGCTGCTGCCAACTGCTATACCTACCGCTATTCATACTGCTATGCATACTGCTAGGCATACCGCTATGCCTACTGCTATACATACTGTTATAAATACTGCTATACATACTGCTATGCCTACTGCTATACATACTGTTATGCCTACTGCTATGCCTACTGTTATACATACTTCAATACATACTGCTATGCCTACTGTTATGCCTACTGTTATGCCTACTGCTATGCCTACTGCTATGCACATGTTATACATAGTGCTATGCATAATGCTATGCCTACTGCTGTACATACCGTTATACATAGTGCTATGCATACTGCTATGTATACTGCTCGGCATACAACTATGCCTACTTCTATACATATTGCTATACATACTGCTATGCATACTGCTATGCCTACTGCTATACATCCTGCTACGCATACTGCTATGCATACTGCTATGAATACTACTATGGCTACTGTTATACATAATGCTATGCATACTGCTATGCCTACTTCTATACATACTGCTATACATACTGCTATTCATAGTGCTATGCATACTGCTATGCCTACTGCTATGCCTACTGCTATACATATTGCTACGCATACTGCTATGCCTCCTGCTATACATACTTCTATTCATACTGCTATTCATACTGCAATATTCTTCGTAAGAGAACTCACCGTCTGTCCAGGATATTCTCTATCGTTTTTGATCCAAACAACATTTGGGACAGGAAAACCAGAAGCCGTGCAGTTAAGTACCGCGTCATCTCCCTCGTTTGCAGTTATGTCATCAACAGGTTGAATTTCCGGTGGAACTGCCGCGAGGGAAATACTTAATCAGATGAGATGTAACTAATATCTCGCTACAATTATAAGAAAAGGTGGTACATGTTTAGTATCAACTTTTTTCGACGCTTTTTGGCTTTGGGTGGGTGGAAAAAGCCCCCTGGGTTTGAGGTTGCCTCCGACAGCCCACACAAAGCGTACAAACTCTGCAGGGTGAGGTGTGGAATTGAAGCCAGCCAATGTGATCTTACTCATATTTTTATGAGATTACATTTGCAATCCATATCAAGTCCATTTGACAGCTATCAAAATAAGGCAACCGCTGACCGAAATCACGTGTTCATCTTGCGGGCTCAAGTACAAGTGATAGGTTTGTGACACACGAAGCACCAAGGAGTACTGTTACTTCCCCATGAATGGTTAGTCTCCAAGAATGGTTAGAAAGTTTAGTCTCTTGTCTAACGAAACAACAAAGTGCCGTCACCAGGGCTCGAACCCCGACCTCCTCTGACTATGTCTCCACAGGACTTTCTGATTAGGGCATTTTAAGCTATTTAACAGATCGTTAGAGAAATGCGAAGAACCACAAATAACACACAACTCGTTCGCTCCGTCAAGAAATGACAAGGAAAGATCATAACTGCGCAACCCAACCACTTTAACGTCCATCCACCATCAACTTACCATAAATAGCTTCAACTGTGACCAGGGTGCTAACTTCTCCCACAGAATTCTTTGCTGTACACACCCAAGTACCGACATCTGTGCGTTCTACTTCACCAAACTTTAAACTGCCGTCACTGTCAATCGATATACGTGGGTCTGTATCGGATATTTCTTTCCCGTCCGGGCCTGTCCAGGATATTTTAGGAGGAGGAATTCCACTCGCGGAACATTCAAACCTTGCGGGGTAACCTTCGGTTAAATTTCGATAGTTTGGTGCAGGTTCCTCAGTGAACTGTGGGGGATCTTCGAATGTAAAAAGACAGACAGTTGTGTTTAGGTACAAAGGTGTTGGAAAATCTAATAGCAATTAGGTCAAGCTATATGGTTAACAATACTTTCAACCTGTAACCTGCAAAAAGCGCAGTACCTGCTAGTCGTTAGGATGAGCAGATACATTAATTAGACAAAAACGTAACTTCCTATCTCTCTATCTCTACAGTTAGGTTTCCATGTAACCCCATGCTTTATTATGCACGATGTAGCTAAATCATCTTGGGTAATGCACGTTCAAAAACTCGTTGTCTTCGAAGAACGAAACGACACGGCTTCAGCATGCATAATGAAGTATGAGGTGATATGCAAATCTGGCCAGCATCGTTACCAATGACAACGACTTCAATACGCTCAGTTGTTTCCCTCCTTCTGTTAAGTTGTGATATTCTGACTCTGTATTGGCCCGCATCAGAAGGCAATACGTTGCTTATATTGACTGATTCGTCTGGCTGTTGGCTGAACCGACCCACGTTTGCATTGAAGTCAAGGCCGTCTTTTTTCCAAATGTATTCGGGGCTGGGGTAACCAATCATTACACCCACGTATATCATTCCTTCCTTGCCAACTTCTAAGATTTCTTGAGAAGGCGGATCGTCAACCGAAACTGCAAGTTAATTGTACAGTAAAAACTATGAAAACGAGTGACGATATGCTAATAAAATGCCTTATCATACCAAGCACAGACAATGGGTAAAATGGTTAAGAGGGAAGTCAAGCGAAGTGGAGTATTCAACATGGACATTCTAAAAAATCTGCCCAACGCATTTCGAGCACTGAGATCCCAGTGAAGAAATATGAACGAAAGATTTACTGAAAGTGCAGGTCTTTTATCAGCTGACTCGGTTTAGCGTTACAATTAGCAGTAGGTTAACTTTGCGGAAATCATGGCGTTGAACACATTAGAGTTTTACAAGGAAGGAAGACGCATCAAACAGAACAGAATGTTACAGTGTGACTAGTCGAGCCAAGTTCTTGCAAACAAATTTTCATACAAATCATCCAATCACGACTGAGTATCTAAACAATAGAATCTCAACAAATGTTTTATATTTCGCTTAAAATGCATATAATTTGCTCTTAGTAACTGCATGTACAAAACATACCAAGATTGAAAAAGAATCATCTTAGGGACGGACCATTAGAAAAGTGATGGGGAGCGGGGGGGGAATTTTCAGCTTGCACGATCGAATTTTTTTTTTTCGCTCACTGCTTGTGCAGGAATTTTTTTTTCAGGTGAACCCCTCTGCACGAATTTTTTTTACTACGTGTGAAAAAGTGACAATTGGACCTTCCTTCTGCGTGAATTTTTTTTTCACCTTCTTCTTTGCATGAATTTTTTTTTTTCTTGGCATTTTCCCTTGCATGAATTTTTTTTGGTTTCCCCCACCCCCATCACTTTTTTAATGGTCCGTCCCTTAGTAGGTACAAACTCGTCCCAAATCAATTGTTCAGGGTCAAAAACAGACATTCAAAATTTGTATGAAAATTTATTTGGGTGGAGTTGGTTTTTAGTTGTCGCACTGTAAATCACACACACATATTAAAAAATAGGCTCGCAAAGCGTGCATGTGGCTACTGACGAACTGATTTGTGCAGGGGAATATTAAGGATGGTTTCAAGTTGTTGGTGGTCATCTTTTAAGGAAAACGGAGATAACTGAAAAAGAGCTGAACTCAACTCGGGCTGAGAAGTCGCAGGTGGCTTATGCCTATGACAACGCGGCATCCTGAACAAAATTGTGAAGTCGATCGTAATCCGTCTGAACATTTGAAATCCCAGCGTGTCCAGGTTTTCACTCTTACTTACATCGCGAGGACATAGTGGTTACCAGCCTTCTGGCTTGTAGTCACAATAATGATAAGCCACAAAAATAAAATAAAAGAAAAGAAAAAAAACATACTCGGCAAAGAATATATAATTATCTTATGAGCTCTTTGGCTACGTTCACACTGTAGACCATTGTACCGGTACAGAGAGGATCTGTGCAGAAACAGTTTGGAACCGTGCAAGTTATTCACGTATTCACGCCGAAATAGTTGTTTTTTTTCTTCATGTTTTAACTACACTGAAAACTACAGGCTCGTGATTAATTCTGGGAATCAAATGATTTGGAGTGCAGTTTGCATTAGACAAGTAAGAGTAAATTGAACTGCAAAAGTACTTGCAGTCGAAATTATTTTAACAGTTATTAATAATATATACGACTTTTCTGTTAGTCAATTTAACTTTTCATACACGTACATACTTAAAATTTCGTGATCTGTTTGGAATTAATTGACATCCTATTAACCAATCAGTAAGTTGGAATTTTTTTCACGTATATTACTATAAACAAAGTCAACACTTACATTCTACATAAAGCGTGTATGACGCTTTGGCACTGCTTCCGCGACACTCATAGACTCCACCATCAGAGAGCATAAGACGCTGTATGACAAGGGAGTGTGAATCGTCTTCATCCTCTACGTATATCCGATCGTCGAAGGCCTTTCCAATGATCTGTTCCCCTGTAGACTTGAACCATCCGATAAATTCTTGCCCTCTGACGTAGCAAATAGCTCGCGTGCTTTTATCCATACCGGAAACTACAAAGTCGCTGGAGTGCGAAAGACGGACATACTGTTCTATTGGTTCTAGAGCAGAAAGTTGACAAACGTGCGGTTACGGAAACAAGACTAACTTCTAAACTCCCGAGGGGTACTGACATGTATGGGCTATATAGGTATGTGCCACTGTGAAAGGTATGGTTTTCAAGCAGTTAAGCCTGGGATAGAGTATAGAAATCACAGAGTTTGCGTCTAAAATAGGGTATAATTTTCTAGGAAACTGATCAATTGGTTGAAGATTTAAGTCTAGAAAAAACCGGGAAAAGTCTCTCAAAGAAATATAATCGGAGAATTATACTACCATACATCATTATAGAAGAGTCGCAATTGGCAAATAAGTACGCAACTTTTTCAAAAGGCCATGTTTTTGACTGAGCTTCTTACCTACATGCTCCTTAAAAGTAAGCTCTTGATCAATTGTAGCCCCAATCAGTTTTTGATGTGCCAATTGTTCGAGAGCTGTTCTAATTTCTTGCAGCTTCAAACTAGAGCCTAATACACGCGACTTAAGACGCTTGCCAGTTATAAGAATGGATCTGGTTTTCCAGGCATTTAAGACCATGCAGTTCTGTGCAGACAATAAGCAAAGGCGGTCAATGTCCCCAGGGTGCAAGGCGCACCGGAGAAAAAGGTGGTATCATCGGCATAAACATCTACAGTAGAGTCTGAGATCACTGATGGAGGGTCATTGATAAAAGTCAAGAACAAACACTCGTTGCTTTTAGCTTGAGGCTACATGTTTCTGTTGTTGTGTTCAATCACGAAAGAAAAAAAGAGCTTGCAGTTTTTTCCCGCCTATTATCACGCCAGCTTCCACTATCCTCTGATCGCGTGCTGTTTATATCCCGAGTGGGGTACAATTGAATTGTACACCGTTCGGGATACATCTGAATTTAGTCAAGGCCACGTGACCAAGAATCAACCAATTCCAGTCCCTGTTTACTTGAGCGAAAATCTAAGAATATAACAACTGGTATTTTTTCATATATAGTTGGTGTTATTACTAACTTACCCTCTTCTTCCTCTATGGTTTCAGCCCTTCCTATTACATGAGTGTCAGCGTAAAGTGGAAAAGACTAAGTTCCTCGACCATGTTGGTTCACTGCAGACACTGTAAAGCTGTACCCAACGCCAGGATTTAGCGAGTCCACCTCAAATGCAGAAACATCCCCAGGAATTTCAATCGTCCTGCTCTGACCTGAAAGGGATATGAAAAATTGTTGTATATCTAGACTTTCACTCAACAAAACGAGCACTGTGATTGGTTGATTCTTGGTCACGTGCCCCAGATCAAAATGAAATGTATCCCGACCGGGATGCAATTGCCCAGTTGTTGCTCGCGTGCCAGTTGTGCTGTCTTTGTTTGTCTGTTGTTGATATATGATTGTTTAAGGGAAAGTGTTATTATATCACAAATCACTTAATGTATGATCCCTCGGGAAACTAGTTAGTTTTTTTTTCCGAGAGTGCTGATGTTTAAGCATCAGGACTCTCGGGAAAACAATAATTTATGTTATACAAAGTGTATATATAAATTGGTTCTTGCATTGGCAACCCTACAGTGCACATAATGCAGAAGGTATTACAGGGTCCCATGATGCCTCCACATGATTATTACTGCTATTACTGTTACTATCATTATTATGGGGAACTGTGGTAAAGAGATTACATTACAGCTACTGATCTTATTCCTGACTGGCATGCTACCTACCCTCAGTTGTATCAGTAACGTTAATAATGTATGACAGGAGCTCTCCATGTGGTTGAAGGGGTGGTTCCCAACGCAATTCCATCTTGGTTTCCATGATGTCTCCCGAACAAACGTTCCTCGGGGAACTGGGGAGATTCACTGGAAGAATGTTCTGAACGGTCTGAAAGAAATTCAAACACACAGGAGCGTGTTCGTCTATGACAATAGAATTTTCAGATGATCCAACATCTTTGGAACATTGCTAAAACAATTTTTGAGTAAGGGAGCAAAAACACAGAAACACCTAATTACAGCAATTAGTAAAAATCTACTTGTAGACTGATGCAAATGCCGCAATCTGATTGGCTGACCTACTGCACACTATCAGCCATTAGACAGCACTTGGTTAAACTGAGATCGTTTTCAAAATGGCGACGTATGGGGGCTTTAAGCGAAGTTTCACAGGAAGACTGAGTATTTTAGTGTTTTTTTTTTTTCACCGATACATGATTTGTTTATTATGATTTTTACTAAAACAATTAGATTATTCGCTGTCGATTTCTATGAAGTGATAATTGATGAGGCCGAAGGCCTCATAGAAATCTCGAGCTCATAATCTAATTGTTCAATAGCTTTACATTTATAGATTTCAGTGTGATGTGAAATAACAAGATGGTATATTTTGAGCGTCGAGAGCTTTTTAGCAGTATCACAGATGAACTGGGAAAAAGGAAATCCGAGGTCTCCCAATAGTATGAAAAATGTTAGGGTTGTGGGATGTGGCTTGAAATGACAACGTCAAAATGTAATAAGAGTAAGTTGAAGCCACACATTTGCGCACTGAGGCGACAGTGGTAGAAGGGATAAAACCCTGTTGCTACCAAAAAAAAGATGGTCTCCCAATAGGAGTCGAACTTGCGACCTTCAGAGAGTCCGCAGTAGTAATCTGAAGGCAGACGCCCACTGGGAGAACTCGAATTTGCTTCTGAAAGTGCTGAAAAACGAATCTTTCAAATCACAGTGGCTCTTTGTCGAGCTCGTCCTGGTGTAGACAGTTCTGAAAAGAACTGTTGATGATGACGTTCGCGGACGTTTCGACAACATGAGCGAAAGTCATCATCAGAGTCAACTGAGATGCGTATCGTCAGATGGTGGTATTTATGTCTGTCTAACGTTATGATTGGTCGATTAAGACGCCATTTTTTATTGGCTGTGAAGATTCAGTTGCTATAGATGTTATAAGAAAGAATTTCACAGTTGACGTGGAATTGTAAATAATACAAACTGAAAGGGTATAAATAGCGAATTCTGAAATTCTTACCATTGTTGTAATTTCTGTTGACAGAGATGTTGGTTCTGCCTCCGGTTCTGGGGACGTTGTTGATGCTTTCGGTTCCAATGCCTTTTCTTCTTTCATTGATGTTCGAGCTGTTTCAGGTTCAGGAGTCGCAACTGATACCGCTGACATAGACGACGTTGTCGTTTCTATTGCTTCAGGTGATGTCGCTGTTTCCGGGTCCAGCGAAGTTTCGGATTCTTCAGGTAAACCTACTGTCGTACTTTCTTCAGGTGTGGCTATCTCCTTCAATGGCGTTGCTGACGTAAGTGCAGATGGTGTTTCTTCCAGTGCAGATGTTGCTCTTACTTCCGGTTGAACCTCTTCTTCACCTGAAGCCGATGCTGTAGCTGGTGCAATCGACGTTGCTAAGTTCTCCGAGGTGTGTAATACCGCTGACATTTGTTCCGGTTCTACTTCTTCCGGTACAGTTGATTCTGTTGTTTCTTCCGGTTCTGACGATAATTCTTCTTCCGGTACAAAAGATTCTGCTGCTTCTTCCGGTTCTAAGGTTGATTCTCCTTCTTCCGGTACAGAAGATTCTGTTGTTTTTTCCCGTTCTGAGGTTGATTCTTCTTCTTCTGGTACAGAAGATTCTATTGTTTCTTCCGGTTCCGAGGTTGTCTCTTCTTTTTCCGCTACAGAAGGTTCTGTTGTTTCTTCCGGTTCCAACGATGATTCCTCTTCTTCCGGAGCAGAAGGCTCTGTCTTTTCTTCCGGTTCCGATGATGATTCTTCTTCTTCCGGTACTGAAGAGTCTGTTGTCTGTTCCGGTTCTGAGGGTGATTCTACTTCTTTCGGTGCTGAGGTTGCAGATGTTTCTTCTGGTGTTGAGGGTGCAAGCGTAGCTACCGGACCATCTGTTGGGTTAGCAGTTCCTTCATTGACTGCAGTCACCGCATGAGTGTAGATGCTATCTACTGGGCTCGTTGCCTGGATCCCTTCATCAGTGACAGTTGTAATGGCTTCAGTGCTGGGTGCGACTGTTTCTTCTATCGTTGTTGGCAAAACAGAGCCTGCAACTTGGTTAATTCGTAAAAAATATGAGCATATAAACAAACCTCCCAGTACACGCAGCTTTCATCTTACAAAAAATGCTTTATTAAAATGCCTTAATGGAAGATTTTACATGATCACACGGAAACACGAAATTTCTCTTCGACTGTTCAAAATTTCCGATTTTGGGATACGTTAACTTCGATCTTTTCAACTTTTGGTCTCTAATCTCCAACCCAGGAAGCACCTGTTCTTTAGAAATTAACCTCACTTTCTACAGAGGTTTCAATATTAGCCGGATACCGATGGTCTATCACCGTTTTAAAGTTCACTTACCGCCATCTAACGATGCATAGATATTGCTGGAAATTGCACTGGGTGAGCATGCCCCCTCCCCACCCTCCCCCCCCCCCCCCAACACACACACAACGCCACCTAGAAGAGAAGGGTTTTAGTCACAAACGGTCACAGACACCTATTCCACGTTCGGCAGACGCTTATGGAAACACTTGCTGAAACCCCTGTATCCGATAAGTTATCCATCCGATAAGTCAGTTATCGGTTGTTGGAGTGAATATGTAACAGTTATAAATATATACTGTCCTAAGGGTGTGATCTTTAAAGTACCATCGTTACTAGATTTCTTCGTCATTAAATTTCCATCTTGCTCGACTAAAAAATATTTTAATACTGCATTTCATACAGACATGGAAAGAAATGGTTTTAAAATATTATTCCACGCGAGAAAAAATATGCAAAAAAATTTAAACTTCGCAAAACTCGTCCACTTAGATAAAGCCGTCTGCGCCCGAAACTGTTTTCTACGAATCCCTATTCAGACCATTGATATCAGATATTATAATTAAAAGTATTATTATTTTTCGAGATCGATCGAGGGCAAAGTAGCGACAAAATATTTATCAAGCTGCCAAGCCAAGTATTTGTAAAGCAAAGATTTACAAAGACTATAGGGAATTCCGGTTACCTGTGCATTATCATAATGATTTTAATTAGTTAGATTTTAAGTAGTTAGTTCATTAGTGAATATGACGGATGCAAAGCTACCACGTAGAAATATTGTCAATAAATCGTTATTATTATTATTATTATTATTATTATTATTATTATTATTATTATTATTATTATAACCAATGGAGCAACCTATGCCAGAACTACTGTAGCTACTGTCTTGCTAACAAATTAGACAGTTTTTTTTTACTCTTGGAAGAATGCCCTTCCACGGTAAGTCCTCTAACGTCCATGTTACAAGTACTTAAAATGTTCAAAGATCAGGTTAAGGACTTCAAATACTACGCAGACCAGTTAGCTCAGTTGGTAGAGCACTGGACTACCGTGCGGGAGATCGCGGGTTCAAAACCCCGGCCGGACCAACACTCATGGTCTTAAAATAATTGACTAGAAAATGCTGCCTTTGTAATGACATCTGCAAATGGTTAGACTTTCTAGTCTTCTCGGATAAGGACGATAAACCGTAGGCCCCGTCTCACAACTCTATCTGTAATGTGGGACGTAAAAGAACCCATATCACTGTTCGAAAAGAGTAGGGCGTGTTCCCGGTGTTATGGTCTATTAGTCTGATTGTAATGCGCATATGATTATTTATATAGAATATGCGCAATAAAAATGGAGTATATCATTATTATTATTACTTTGGACTAACATACCTGGCCGCTTACTAAAGACATGCGGTGGATACGATTTGTCACTGGTAATTCCAAAAGGCATTAGAAGATTTAAGTTCGTGCAGATATAGCATGCTTTCCCGCTTCCCGCCCACCATTCTACTGCCTCACAGTCTTCACCGCAGTAACTTTGACATTGTTCTGGGGAAGTATTTCTGACTACGAGAACCCGTCCAAGTTGTGTACACCAGTAAGCAACGTGTTGTGTCCATTCCCAATCTGAAACACCATCACAAGTTTTTGCTGGTCAAACAGTGTGTTATCAGTGGAGACAGCGTGGCCGAGCAGTTAACCCTTTAAGTCGCAATTTCTCATAATAATAATAATAATAATAATAATAATAATAATGATAATGATGATGATAATAATAATAATAATAATAATGATGATAAACTTTATTTAAGTGTCAACTGTATTTGGAATAGACCTTTATTAATAATCCTTAAAAACAGAGATAACTGAATTGCTAAGGTGTTGCAATGTTCAATAAATAATATATATGGCTATTACAATTAAAATATAATTACAATTGTACAAATTCTGGGACTTAATTGTCATTGAAAAAAGAGTCTAATTTAAATAAAAACAAAAAGATATATAAAAAGAGGCTATTTTGGAATAAGGTGTATGGGGCGCCAAACCAGTCAACATTCTTACGATATTTCTATGGTCATATCAAGTTTTTATATGGTCAACTCGAGTTTTCATATGGTCATCTCCACTTTTTATATGGTCAACTCCATACTTTTTATATTGTCAACTTAAGCTTTTATATGGTCATCTCCACTTTTTACATGATCATCTTGACTTTTTATATAGTCAACTCCACTTTATATGGTCAACTCCATATACATGGTCATCTTAACTTTTGATATGGTCAACGCGGTATCTTTTGTAATCAATAAAGTCACTCTTAGGGCTTAAAGCAATTTTTCCGGGCAAAAATTAATCCGATTTCCTGGAAATGAACCCTCAAAAATGTTTTTCACGAGGAACAAACAGACATCGGGTTTTCAGTCAATTTGCATATTTGTGATATGGAACGGATATCAGTCTCTGGTTTTATAGCAGCACTGTTAGGGACATTTGCACCCGGGGGGGGGGGAAGGGGTACTCTCATATATGTGCCGCGGGATAAAGTATGATTTTTGAGATTCTCAATCCTTAAATGCATGTTGGCATAGTGTTCCCAGTGTGATCCTTAGAGAGGGTGCCTAAATTGTATCAGCTAACATAGCGGTGCGTAAACACCCAGTTCAGCTGAAAACAAATTATCTGTTAAAGCGATTTTATGAAGATTGTGTTTTTCCGTTCAAGCTACTTTTAGTTTTAGTTTGCCTTGATATGGTGTCATGTTTCGGATTTGGGCCTTGAATAGGGAATCAATTTTCGTTTGCTTCATCCTTAGATAGGCCGCTCAGGGTTTAAGCCCGGGGGTGGTACTGCCATATATGGGCTATATAAGTATGTGCCGCTGTGAAGGGTATGGTTTTCAAGCAGTTTACTCTAACATAGGGTATATAAATCAGAGCGTTTGGGTCTAGAACAGGGTATCATTTTTCACGAAACTGACCATTTGGTTGAAAATTTTATCTAGACCAATGAAACCAGGAATTGACTATCAAACTGTCAAAAATCTGGATGCAAATGAAAACCGGTGGTTTAATACTGGTTAATACTCTAGGATAGGAGTGATTTGGGGGGTTTACTCTAGTACAGGGTAACAAAATTCAGCTGAACCAGCTCTGGTATAGGCCAAGGGTTCCAGGGTTTCAGCGGCACATCCCCACCCAGAAATTCCTAAAGTACCCCCCCCCCCGGGGATTTAAGACCCTTCGCGGCACACAACTATCTGAAATTTATGGGAGTATCCCCCCAGGCATTTGCATCTGTTGTAAACAATGACAAAAACAACCGAAAATGTTTATTTGCAACTGATGAGGCGGACCGTTGATGTTAAATAAAGTTCCAAAGCGTTTTTAGAATTAATCTCTATCGGTAGTACCGCCAAAATGAAAGTGTACAGCACAATGGCGCAGATTTGGGAATTATTAGCGGAATTTCCAACAACAACATGGTCTCTTACAGCTGTGCTCTCCGGAACATTAGGAATGTCTTTAATTAATGCGGTAGAATATACGCACGTGCAAATTTATCATCGCATCAATGAAAAATCACAGAAAACGTTTAGGGATGGACCATTTAATTTTTGAGGGGAGAGGTCGGGCAATTACCAAAAACATTCCTGCACAGTGGGCCAAGGGAAAAAAGACGGACATTTGTATGCTAAAGTGCTAAAAAAAATCCTTACACAATCCAAAGGGACAACAAGACAAAATTAACAAGAGAAAATTGCCCAACTCCCCCACCCCCATCAAAAATTCAATTGTCCGTTCCTAATCTCTGTTTTCTCCGAGTTGCGCGCAGTCAAGCTGAAGAAAAAAACGGTACTTATTTCTATATAAATTATTGATTTTTCTTCAGAATGCTAAGTGTGAAACTGGGGTTCGTGTAAACGCCGATCCACAGTTGGTTCCATCACAAGTCTGGATTTACTTGTGTGAAAATACCTCCGATCAAAGCATATGGTCAGTTTTCGCTTCTTATCCTCCCTCTCATATTTGGTGTTGCACCCAGTCTGCGGAATTTTAGAGTTTTCCCGTGAAATATTGAAATATATCATGTCATCACTTGTCTAAGGTATCTGAAATATTATTCGGAAGCAACTTCAAGAGCATCTGGCTAGATTTCCCCATCACCTCAGACTTTGGGTGCGTTCCTTTGGTACGATTCGGGTCAGGATTTGTGATCGGAGATCACACGGATCACGGCGCATCAAAGGAACCATTGAATCCTTGCGCAAAAACATTTTGCTTCAAGGCAAGGGCATGATAAACTCGAGAGCAATCACGTCTGTGACATTAAACTAATCCTATAATACTAGATATAGTTGACACTACAGCTGCCCCCGTGATGCAAAGTGCTGCATTATTTTATTTGCAAATTATCATAGTCTATACCATATGTGTTGACTGTTGTTATGTTGTAATAGTCTTTTAACTCAGATCAGAGAAGGTGTAGTCTGAAGTTGAGACGATTACTTTGAGTTGTTTTTACTCTCTCAGGGGGAAAATGAATCGAAGTAATTGTCTGAAATACAGGCTAGAAAAGGCAAGGCGGAAAAGGCAATAGGAGTTTGGAATGAACAGAGTATGGAAAATCGATGAAGTCGCAGTTGTTTACAAATAAGTTTATTATGGGATATAGTTTAGTGACAATATTACTGGTCCGTGGGTCATTCGTCCATTCAATTTTCAATCCAAATTAAAAATTGAAAATCGATGTCAATTTTTGATTTTCCTTTCTTGTTTTCTCGCGAAATCACGAAACGTGTATCTGTAAACAATTCACTGTTTTCACTTATATAAGAACCAAAAATATCACTTGGCCTTCTTATTTTTGCAGTTACCATAGAATTAAATATCAAACAGGCCATGGTAATTGTTTATTAGCAGGGGAACCATTGCCACAGTCTCGTGTGGTCGACGATTACGTGAATTTAGAAGAAAAATCCAAAATTGAAAATTGAAATCAATTTTGAATTTTTGTTTTTGGTCGAAGAATTCATCAATCGTTCGCACACCGAATGACAAAAGTACCCCAGGGGGGAGTAGGTGAGCTGCCTTGGCGAAACTTTTCGAGCCCTTCGTTCTCCTGGAATGTTTGGCGCGTTTTCTGTGGTTGTGAGTTTATTGCCGTTAAAGCACGCAGCAAGATACTGGACCTTTCAAGCGAGGGGAAGAATCTTGGACATCGCATCGCAGCGTCTGAGTCATGATCGGTATCCAGACTTTCTCGAGCGTTTCAAGCAGTAAATACATATTTTCGTAGCTCATGATTTTGCAGCCCCGGCTCGGCCGCCAATGTGCACATACATTGGTAGTGCTTATGTGTCAACTACTACAGTTTGAATCTTAAGCTTGAGCTCAAAGCTATGTTCTGTCCAAGGCAAGGAGTGCCTTTAATGATTCCTCTCTGGAGTTGGTGACTAGCAGT
>OX453274.1:30154439-30386939 GCA_949710005.1 Ricordea florida | reverse complement strand
TCTCGATCCTAGATTTCGGATAAACACGAATCTTATACTTTCTTGGTCGAATAACGGCGCTTTCTCAAATATATATATGAGTTCAGTTTTTCTTACCTTAAAATCAGCTGCTCCTCAGAGTGACAACCGCAAGAACACACGACGTGATGCGACTGACACAAAACATTAAACCACGCGCTTCCTTTCATAATACCGACCCCCCGATGTCACAATACCCAAACTCTCAGAAACTGACCAGAAACTCCCATTGGGATTTTCTGATTTACGTCATCCTAACCATTTCGTACTTGCGGGCGCAAACAATAGAAACGTCATCATTACCTACCGATTCCTCGCGGCCCCTGTTCGAGCAAATCGAAATTTTTCTAGTATACTGACTGCATATTTGAACTGTAAGTACTGTCTTTAATATACGCGCGAGCTACTAGGGTGCCTCCTCGGGATTTCGCCTCTGGACGAAATCCCCAAATCCCTGCGGGGGCAATAAATCTGCTCTGTTACTTTGCTATTCTTGTAATCATCTACTGTTAGTCTTTTTTTAAATGTTATCTTCAAATATGATCAGAGACTGTGTCTTCCCCACAATTTTGCTATGATTATTCATGAATTTTTTCGCGTTCCTTTGGCAAAAATCCTGACATTCCTAATGCGCCAAGGTTTAGCAAGCATAATTTCTTGATACGATATTCTGCTCTCTTTTGGATCAAGTTCAAAGCAGATAATGAGCTTGCACATTGTTTGTTTTTCTCTGTGATGTATCTTTCTTTTGTTTGGTTTCGGTCTATTTGTTTCTAGCCTGTTGTCTGTGTTTAGTTTTTCTCCCGCGATGGAAACATTAACAGCTGAGTTTTAACACGCCCTTCCTGCGCTGTGCCACGGGCGCCGAATAATATACGTGGTTTCTAGTCATTCTACAATCGAATCTACCAGCCACAAAGCGAACAAACGAAAAAGAGCAAAATTTAATATCTCGACTTGGACATAACTCAGATGATCTGAGTGGACCTAAAAGAGTGATAATGAAAGGGTTGAATGTCGGCGCGCAGATGAAACGTGGAACAAAATACTTTATCTTGAGTGGTGACCATTGTACACCATCACCTCGATCAGTACACAAATAACAGTTACTTCATTTCATCCTTTAAGTGCAGTTTAAACTTACGTAGATGCGAAAAAGTGTATTGTGACCATTTGACGGAAATTACTACGGCAGCAACGTGGCTGATCCGGTTAGCTGATGAAACAGTCGGAAAACTAGAAGGGCACTCGGTAGAGCGCATGCCTCCGCCCCGCCACATATGTACACCGGAGTTTAATCCGGATAAATCCCAAATTTTAATCGATTGATCCTGGGTATATTTGCGACCTTTCCACCAAATGTGGTGCAAATCCGTTGATTAGTTTTTGCGTAAAACGATTAACAGACAGACAAACAAACAAAGAGACAGGCGTGAAAACATAACCTCCTTGGCGGAGGTAACAAGAAACGACACAATATAGTAAATTGAGCGAACAGTACCGCAGTACAGTATTGTCAAGTAGCTTTCCAAAGAATAATTACACTGCATGGCCGTGGTGTGATCCAAAGATAAATTATCTAGAATCACACTGTTTAGTGAGACAAACAGTACCACAGTACAGTACTTTTCACTAGCGTTCCAAAGAATAGTCACTGCACAGTATAACCCACAGACAAAAAAAGTTAGAACTACTCTGTATAGTCAGAAGCCCATTACTATAGTACAGTACAGTACTGTTCCGTAGCTCTCCAAAGAAAAGTCACACTGCATGGTTTGATCCACAGATGAAAAAGTTAGAGCCACTCCGTATTGTAAACCAAACAGTACCACAATACAGTGCTGTTCAGTAGCTTTACAAAGAATGGTCACACTGCATGGTTTGATCCTTAGATGAAAAAGTTAGAACCACTCTGTATAGTAAAACAAACAGTACCACAGGACAGTACTGTTCAGTAGCTTTCAACCGAATTTTCATTCTGTGTGCATGCCACAAATATACGAGTTATGCCCACACTTTGAAGTGAATCAAACTACACCGCTGACAGAACTGTTCAGTAACGTTTTAAGGAAGGGTCAAACTGCGTGGTTTTGTTTACAGAATGCTATGTCTTACAACGTGAACCTTCAATACAAAATTCTATCTTGAAAAAGGTCAGAGCCACATACAGTCTGGCACTGAAAGCAAAAGGCAGTCTGGTTAAAATAAATGACACTTATCATTAGTCAAACATATGTTCTTGTCAATAATGGGAGATAACACTGTTGAAATAAGGTTAATTAAATGCTATACTGATAAGATGAATATAATAATTGGGGTCTCCGCCCTGACAGAAAAAACCATTAGGAGTTCTCCAAAAATTAGCTTCGCCAGAGGTTTTGGTTGAGTCGTATTTCCAGTCGTATTTGTCTCTCCAGATACTCAGTGACTGTATCGGCAAAAAAAATTGAGTTTCTTTGTCCCGCAAAGAAAAACAAATATAATAAATATTTTATTGAACAGCTTGTGCACTCAAGATGGCTGGATTCTTTCATTCTTTTTTGTGTTATTATTTGCCTCGACTTCGTCTGGGTCTACGCAAAATATCAGTCTTATACATCATTTTAAACTAAAACGAGAACCACTACGTGGAACTTACCGGGGCCCAGTGGGACACGGGATTGCATAGATATAGTTAACCTCTCGCACCTCTCACGATGGAAGGTTTACTCAATGTAGATAGCTTTGATAAGTCGCTCTTATTCTCGATAAGTTTCACGATGGAAGGTTCATTCTTAAGTGATCCCTCGTAAATTTGTCTCTCCAGATATGCACTCTTAAATTTTCGCTCATAAACTAGTGCATCGTAAAGGCTGGGGAACAAAAAGCTATAATCTTTCTCTTGACTGTCCTCCATGCCTCGCGCTTTTCAAAATGGCGGATAAGATTTCAATAAGCCAGCGAGCAAATGTAACGAGCCAGCGATATATCTCAGTCAGCGATATATCCCTAACAATGTAACGTTGAAAAAACGACGGTAGGTACGTGGTGTAAGCATCATATAGTGGTTCCCCGTTAGTGAATATATGGCATACATTGCTCTCCATAGCCATACACGATGCTTACACCACGTACCTACCAAAACGACAGAAACCGTCTGCATTTTATGACAAATTCCAGGAGCCCAAATGGTACGCCCCCAAATACGCCCCGCCAAAAATGCCAACGGGGACCGTCAACATGTCATCCTAACCTCGATAAATGCATGAACAACTTTAGGGACGGACCATTAGAAAAGTGATGGGGGGTGGGGGGGGGGATGAAGAAAAAACCAAAAAAAAAATTCATGCCGGGGAAAATTCAAAAAAAAAAATTCATGCAGAAGGAAGGTCCAACTGTGACTTTTTCACACGTAGTAAAAAAAAATTCGTGCAGAGGGGTTCACCTGAAAAAAAAAATTCCTGCACAAGCAGTGAGCGGGAAAAAAATTCGTGCAAGCTGAAAATTCCCCACCCTCCCCCCGCATCACTTTTCTAATGGTCCGTCCCTTAAAGTCAACAGAGTCAGTGCTTAAGATGTAAATAGCAGCCAGTAACGTACATTTTAAACACCTCGAGCCGGTCATTTAAATGGTGTCCAACTAAAGACGCGACCAGCATCCAATTTCTCATTACAATATTCACTGTTCATCAAACATTCATGTTTTGAGAATAACGAAAATGATCCCTAAAAAAATGAGCTGCATTGATACCTACACAAATTCTCCTCACTAGTACCATAAAAATATACGAGAACAGTTATGAGAAAAGGAATATTGATATTAGGGCTTAAATAGATTGGAAGTAATCAAAACTGACCAATTTGAGAGTAGTGTAATAAGGGACGGACCATTAGAAAAGTGATGGGGGGGGGGGTGGGGAATTTTCAGCTTGCACGAATTTTTTTTTCGCTCACTACTCGTGCAGGAATTTTTTTTTTGGGTGAACCCCTCTGCACGAATTTTTTTTACTACGTGTGAAAAAGTCACAATTGGACCTTACTTCTGCATGAATTTTTTTTACCTTCTTTGCATGAATTTTTTTTTTGGCATTTTCCTTTACATGAATTTTTATTTTGGTTTTATCCCCACCCCCCCCCCCCCACCCCCCACCCCATCACTTTTCTAATGGTCCGTCCCTAAAGTTATTCCATTCCAGTATTGAAACAGGTGTTGACTATGTTTTCTGGTTGTGGTATAAACAAGATTGAAAGGCTGCGCTGGACCTCAATCTAGACAACGGTTTTTTTCTTACGTTAACCAGCCCTCTAGCTCCAGGCTCAGCCGATCAATCTTTGTGCGATACATAATCGCCGCTTATAATTTCGAGATATCCTGTTGGTCTCATTTATTCAAGTGCATTTTTTGTCACTTGATAACACTGACACTTCTTTTAAGAAGCGACGATGATTGATCAATCAATCAATACTTTATTTATGCACGTAACGCATAGGAGCTGTACGTGTGTGAAATTACATTCACAAAGGCCATGCTACGTCCCCTACTCTTTGCGAACAGTGTGTGGGTTTTTTTAACGACCCACTAAGTTATCATGAACACGGGTTGTGAGACAGGACCTACGATTTATCTTCCTTATCCGAGAAAACTCGAAAGTCTAACCATTTACAGATGTCATTACAAAGGCAGCACTTTCTCGTCAGTGAGACCCTGAGCGATGGTCGAGAAGAGGTTCAAACCCATGACCTCCCGCACGATAGTCAAGTGCTCTAACAACCGGTCGGTCAATACAACTACAGTGCTGCACTGTGGATCTACAATTGTGTTATCATAGGATTAAACCAGTTCGCACAGGGACGGCGGAGCCGGGGGGGGGGAATGGGGGCTTTAGTCACCCCCCTTACTTTTTACGACGACGACATTTAAGAAATATTAAGAAATATCTCATCGAGAATGTTGAAAACACCATTTCCGAGCCTCTTGATTTCAAAATTTTCTGGGGGAGTATGCCCTCAGACCCACGTACAAACTCGAGCCTTCGGCGCTCGTTTTCAAGCCCCTCCACTTTAAAATACGCTCCGCCGTCCTTGTCGCAGTGAGACCATTCTGTGGAATACTACTAAATGGCCACTGTACTGTGCAGTGTGGTTCAAAAGTTTTCATCTGTAAATCCCATTATGCAGTACGCGTGCCCATTCTTTGGAATGCTTCTGAACTCACTGTACTGTGGTACTGTTTGTTTTACTATACAGTGTGGTTCTAACGTTTTTCATCTGTCATCAAACCATGCAGTGTGACCGTGCTTTTAATTCGCATAAAATGTTTCAGAGAACTTGTAGGATTTGTTTTTGCCTATGGTTGCGACCAATGATCTTAAAATACAACACTCTAAACAGATTTGTTTTACAATGCATTAGAAGCTCATCTGCGATCGAAAATATTTATTTAGCCTTAGGAAGCTTACCTTCGGAAAAACTGAGTGTGGCAAAACTCGAGACAAGGAGTAAAAACAGGGGAACCGTCAAAGCCATCTCTTATCTGTCCACCCTTCACTGCCAGGTATGTGGCTATGCACAGGTAAAAGTTGGTTCAAATTAGTCACTAAGTTCAGTGCGGAAAAATATTTTCGGTGTTACTTTTACCTACCTCTGTGATATGAAGCGAACTAGCAGCCAGGGCGAATGTAATTAGTATTGAGTGTTTGGGGGTATATAACTGAAGTAAGTGCCTTGAAATTCGATGCGCTGGTAAGATATCGCTTGCTCTCCTTATTTCCAAATTGTTAGCCATGAATGGCCTTGAGAAGTCCGTCTGTCTTTCACCTATGATTTCTTTGATAAGAATCTGAAAACTAGAACAAACTAAGACGAGTTATTTGCTTCCGGGGACTAGACTCAAAATGGGATCAAACGAGGGTGCTAAACGAAAAAAAAAATGTGCAAATTGGGCTGAATTTTATGCATACTCTGCATTTATATCAATCCTCAATTGAAATCAGGAATGGAAAAATTTGTCAGTTTGGAGTGTGCAATAAAGCAGTTTTGTCAAAAGGTATGTTTGGATCATTGATTTGATATGAATGGACCTGTGACTGGCTGTAGCCAAAGGCAGACATGTTACGCATACCGTTTACCTCGGGAATGCTGGTAAAATGGCCCCCTGCCTATTACTGAGGAAAATCTATGCATGGAATTCACTTCATGGCGAGACGAAATTCGTATGTATGTACTACGTTAAACCAGATGTCCAACAATCGTTAAGCGCAAGATGGTGGAGCTCATGTAAGAGTGTGGATAGTGAGATCCCCTTACCTTCAGATGAGGGGGGGATAGACGTTCGCGAAAAAGATTGGGTGTGGCAGGCGGGGTCGGGGGTGAGGTATCCTTCACGAGACCCTTACTCCACCTCAGACCAAATCTTATCATTCTCGATTTCTTATTTCGGATTTCAAGCACTTATATTCCCCCCTATCCCCCCCCTAAAAACGTTCGTCCACGTTCAGTATGTTGGGGCAAAAGTGAGGAAAGAACAACAACAATAAGTGTGTTAAGGGGGGGGGGGGTTCGTCTGTTAAAACGTTTTGTAATGTACAAATGTCAACCTTATTTTAGAGCTAAACAGCTAACATCGATACCCATTTTCAGATGATTTGGGTCAAAAACCAAATCCTATAAACGGCTGCACCTCGTAGACGGCTTTATACAGCCTAGCAATGTAAGATGTAAGAGAATTTATTACAAATTCACCACGCCTAGGGACGCTACGGTGGTTTCATTAAGCGCACTCTGGCGCACTAAGATACTAACCTATGTCTATACTTTATCCTAATATCATGAGCAACCCAGAGCTCCAGACAATCCTTTAATGCAAACTCGGATATCTAAAACAAAAGTTATTGTCCTGTTTAGTAGTATGTAAGAGGAAAAATAATCCTATTTTCTGATATTTTCTGATAATTTCTGTTTAATTTATACCTAATTTTTTTAATCAAGATTTAACCAAGGATTTATAAGGGATTTTTATCAAGATTAAAAAAATGAATTCAAAAAAATGATTTTTAATATATCATGTTATATCTTTAAATATCAAAATCCATTTTTTTTATCAAAGATTTAACCAAGGATTTATCAGGGATTTTTATCAAGATTAAAAAAATGAATTTCAAAAATGATTTAAAGATATAGATATAAAGTATCAAAATGGAACGGTTAACAGTAGAAGAATTAAAGGTTATTGCTAGAGAGCATAATATTGAATTAAGACCTAAAATGCTTAAGGCAGAAATAATCGAAACGTTACGTCAAAATGGGATAACAACACCACCAAAACGAAAACGAAAACCTCCAACAACCCTTATAGTCAGACCACTAAACCCACCAGTTACCACCCCTAGAACTAATACCCCCGACCAACCACAAAGACCTACCCCAGCTCCTAGAACTAACAACCCCGACCAACCGCAAAGACCTAATTCAGAACCCAGAAAATCGTTATTTAGTTCATTCAAAGATTTATTGGGAAGCGCTAGCAACCCAGTTAGGAAAGGTATTAAAAAATTTTCAGATTTGATTATAACTTACCTACCAGAACCTATAAAAAATATTATAAATCGTACATTTAATGAAGAAGAAAAAGAAAAAGAAGAAGAAGAAGATTATTTAACTGCAGAAGAAGAAGAAAAAGAAGAAGAAGAAGAAGAAGATTATTTAACTGCAGAAGAAGATGGAGAAGAAGTTCAACAACCCCCATCAAACCAAAATACCTACGTGGTTAATGCTGATATGAATAATGACTTATCAAAAATGATTTTTAATAAAATTAAACCGCACATAGAAATGCGTTCAAGAATTGTTTACAGTTTTGAGGCTAGAATTCATCGTGGGAGTGGAGAAATATCTTATTACCCCGCAAAAACACTTCGAGGGGAGGGAACTTTTACGAGGTTATCTGAAATAGAAGGTTATATCGAAAGGTGTGAGACCAAAAGGCTAGATTTGGAGGATGTAGATGTGTGGATGAAAGCGTACCTACCAGCAACAGAGATCGTTGAAACCCCAGGTGTATACCAAGGTAGAGTTGAGTTTATTGAGATACAGGTAAGAGTTATTCACAGTAATGAACCATTAATGGGGTGTGGGCGTTTACCAGACTGGTTACGTAACAAGAAATGTATTCACGCCTTAGATGGTAATAAAGACAATCTATGTGTTTTTAGGTGTCTTGCAACCCGCTTTGATTATCTTTATGGGAATCCTAGACCGGGTAAGGACACTACCAGAAAGGCGCTAAAACTGGCCCGAGATTTTTACAAGAATAAAAAAATGAGAGTTGAAGATGTTAGGGCGACTAAACTTGTTGATTTTGAGGGTATTGCTAAGAAGTTTTCTATTAACATACGAGTGTACGAACCAAAAAAGGAAAATCAAAATGTTTGGGTGTTAGTGTATGGTAAAGACCAAATCAAAAAGAATTTACCATGTGTAGATATCGGATTTTATGAAGGTCACTGTTTTTACATCAAGAATATAGAGCTGTTAATTAAACTATGGGAATGCTCTGGATGTGAACAAAGATTTACCAGACATGATAATTATAATAGACATTTTACAGAAAAAAGCTGTACAGGAGGAAAGACAAAATTGATATGTAATGGGGGAAAGTTCAAACACATCATGAGCAGCTCTGAAAAGGTGTTTTATGGGGGTAATACACAATTTAGTTATACAGGGTGCCGATGGATCGAAGCACAGTCTAAGATTATAGGTAAACATATTCATCACGCTCGCTGTGGTCATGGAGGTGAGCGATGTGTGAAGAATGGTTGGTTGGTTGATGGATACGAACCAGAGACTAAGACTGTTTTTGAATTCTATGGGTGTAAATGGCACGGCTGCCCCTGTTCAAGTAACGATAAAATTAGATACAATGAAACCCTTGAAAGGGAAAAGACGATCAAAAACTTGGGTTATAATGTTGTATCGGTTTGGGAGTGTGAAAAACCTAAATTAAGTGATATGTGGCTTGAAAAGAAATTTATACCATACCCTTATTTTATTGTTTGGGATTCTGAAGCAATACAACACAATCTTTCTCAACAGAGGACTGTCGACCTAACTTTCAGTAACAAACATATTCCAGTTAGTATTGCTATCAACGATAATTTTACAAACAAACCCATATGTATTATAAAATCGAACCCAGAAGAGCTTATTAAAGACTTTATTTCAGATTTAGAACACCGACAAAAAGCAATTGTAGAAAAAGTTAAAAAAGAACACCCATTACCCGATCAAGATTCTATCCCCAAGAACGTACTGGAACAATATGAAACGTGGTGTAATCAAGTTCCTGTTTTAGGTTTCAATAGTGGTAAGTATGATATCAATATGATTAAAGAATATTTTGTAAACCAAATGACTGAGCAAGAAGGAGATATTTTTGTTGCAAAGAAAGATAATAGGTATATGTTCCTGACAACACCCAATTTCAAATTCTTAGATGTAATATCCTACTTAGCCCCGGGACTATCTTTTGATAAGTGGTGTAAAGCAAATAACTGTAAAACACAAAAACTTGTCTTTCCATACAAGTGGTTGGATTGTTATGAAAAACTTTCTCACGTAGGTCCTGTGAAATATGAAGACTTTTTCTCAATTCTCAAACAGGAAATAACAGTGTCTCCTGAAGGATATGAAGAATTTAAGAACGAATTCCAAAAGAGGGGTTGTGTTACAATGAAGGATTGGTTGAGGGAGTATAACATAGCTGACGTTGTACCTTTCGTAGAAGCATTAGAAAAGACACGGGAGCAATATTACCTAGATGAAATTGATATTTTAAAAGATGCTGTATCCATCCCTGGTATATCAATGACATATGTACTTAATAAAGCAATAAAAATGAGAAAAAAAGGGGATCCTGAATTTTTTGCTCCTGGTAAACCTTGTTTTTGTAAATGTAAGAATACTTGTAGTAAAAAGGATTGTAAAGAGTGTTCCAATGTAAGAAAAGAATGTACCGCATGTCCTAAAAACAAGGCTTATGAACTCTTGAAAACAGGTATGGTTGGAGGACCTAGTATTATATTTGTTCGTTGGGCGGAGGTGGGTAAGACATTTATTCGTTCTCATAAATATAAAAACCCAAAAGCTTGTTTGCGTATCGTTGGTTATGATGCAAACGGTTTATATCTATACTGCTCTGGTCTAGAAATGCCCTGCGGTAAAGAGGAATATATTGAGGCTGAAAATCCAACAGATCCTGAATATGTTAAGAAGATGTGTGACGATATTCTTACAGACAAATTTTTTGGTTTTTGTCAAGTGGATATCCATGTTCCTGAAAATCTCAAAGAAAAATTTGAAGAGTTTTCACCCTTGTTCGTTGTAGATACTATTCCTGAAGAGTTAGTCCCAGAACATATGAAAGAATACCAAAAAGCTACTGGTAGAAAAACTCTAAAAGACTCTAAAAAATTGTTGGGTGTTACCAAGGCTAAGAAGATATTGTTATATACACCGCTAGTGAAATGGTATCTTAATCATGGATTAGTGGTAACAGCAGTATACGTGAGTTTAAAATATGTACCAGGAAGACCTTTTGAATGGTTTCCAGAAGAGGTTAGTAACGCTCGAAGGGATGGAGATATTGAGGTTCTGACTACAATGTTACTTGAAGCTGTTAATAAAAACAAGATAGATGATATTGACAAAATTATGAATCATTTGAAGCAATTCCCTGATGTACTCCCATTGATTGAAGAGAACAAAGACATTCAAGTGTTGATTAAAAAACTAATTTCAAAGTATGAAGGTTGTAAAGAACTGGGCGATACTTACAAACTAAAAGGAAATTCATTCTATGGAAAAACGATAGAAGATAAAGAAAAACACAAAAAAACAAAATTTACTAAAGACGAGAAGGAGGTTGATAAAGCCTTCCGCAGCCCCTTCTTTGAGGATCTGGAAGTAATTAATGAAACATATGAATTAAAAGAACGATACCAAGAGGTACACATAACTCGTCCTTATCAGTTCGGTATAGCTGTATATCAATTGGCTAAACTTCGGATGTTAGAATTTTACTATGATTTTCTTGATTATTATATTGATAAAAAAGATTTTGAATTAAATCAAATGGACACTGATAGTTTATACTTCTCAATATCAGACAAAAATATTGATAATCTTATAAAAACAGAACGGAGAAAAGAATATTTTAATGGGGGAAAAGAAAAATTTCTATCGACCTCAAAATACCACGATTGGACCCCCGGACTGTTCAAGTTGGAGTTTGAAGGAACTAAAATGATTGCTCTTTCACCAAAATGTTATTACGCAGAAGATGAGAATGGAAAATCAAAGTTTAGTTGTAAAGGGACCAACAATAAGCAAAATAATATGACATGGGATAGATACCATGAAGCTTTGAAAGGAGGAATTGATAAAGCACGAAATATAGGTTTTAGAGTTAACAATAATCAAATTGTAACATATATTCAAAATAAATTAGGATTGAGCGCATATTATGATAAACGAATAGTTGCAGACGATGGAATCCACACAAAACCTTTGTATTAGCTCATTTCAAAACAGAATTAGGGGGTAACTCAGTATTATCTGGAACAACTTGAAGTTCTTCCTTTACAAAACCAAGTCTCGGACCATCTAATAAATAATACAAAACTGGTTGATTGGGTGAAACAACACTCCTAGAAATATCATAAACCTGAATACTCCATATAGGATCAGTAGCTCTTCTTCGTTCTCCACCCTCAAGTTCACCTGGAGAGAGTAAGTATCTAACCCTAACCTCAATTGGCAGCCTCACCTCATCAAGTCCAACAACTCGCTTATATTTTGGAGGATTAATATCAACCTGTTTCAGTTTTATAGCTTTTACAGGCTCTTCACCAATTATTCTCGTTGGTGTATTATTCAAAGTTTTCAAAATATCTGGTAATCGTTTTACCCATACTCTGGACCTTTCATCACTAATCATTTCTTGTGCATATTGATGACTAAATAATCGTTCACTTAATGTTCTATTTGCTCTTTCAACAAATGCTTGAGCTCTATGGTTTCCAGCTTCACTTCTCTGAATTTTTACATTATGTATGTTCATAAGTTTTGTCACATCACCCATAAATTCTCTTCCAGGATCAACAATTAATGTTTTTGGATATTTTAACTTTCTAGAATATATTTTTTCAAAAGCTTTGGATATCTCATAACTTTCTTTTGAGGTTAATGGTTCAGCATCTTTGTAACGACTAGCTACATCAATCACAACCAGAGCATATCGATAAGTCTTTCTTCCAACTCTATCATGTGGTAAAAATAATAAATCTGCTTGATGAATCTGATTTGGTTTATCTACAGTCCAGTGTGGTCTAGGGATATACTTTGAAGCAGGTAGATAGATTTGCCATAGAGCCTGTTTCTCAAGCCATCTTTTAGCCACATCTTCACTAACTTTTGCTTTTTCAGCTAATTTAGGAATTGCAGAATATCCTTTCCAATATCCATAAGTTGAATAATATATTTTTGATAACATGTTTTCGTTACTCATTTAAAGATTAATCAAAGTATCTTATAAATCAATATGACGTCTGAAAAAATTAATCCAAACAGAATTCCACGAGAGCCATTTGGTTTGAAAGCAGAATCAACACTGAATCGAATTACTCTCAATCCATCATCCGCTAGCCCCGGAGAAACATTATATATAAATATTCCAAAACTTTCTGAGAATTTGGTGATTGTACCTGGAAGTGTATCTCTACTATTTGACTTGGATGTTGATGGACATGCTAATAACACACTCGTGAATAATGTAGGTAGTAATCTTGTATCAAGACTTAGGGTTCTTTTTGGTGGTGAAACATTACAGGATACTCAAAGATATGACCTATTTCAAACCTATCATGATTTATTTTTACCAGATGAAGATCGCGCGGATAGATTAAAACAAGGTATTTCTTCTGAAAACATGAGGAAGCTCAGGACGAATGCAGGTGATAAGAAAACACAAGATGTTAAGGAAGTGGCTCTTGCATCAGTACACAACACCAAGTATCGTATTCCACTAAACCATCCTATTCTAAACGATCACGGAGTTTTCTATCCAAGAGCATTAGATCATCAACTAATCTTTGAGATTACACTGGCTCCAGTTAGTGATATTGTTATTTATTCTGACACAACTAAGACTCCGACATATTCAATCAAAAACCTTGAGTTAGAATATTCTTGTATTTCAAGCGAATACTTAGCTCGTGAGGCTCAGGCGGCTTATCAGGTTGGTAAAGGATTCTTTTATGAAAATGTCACTCTACACAAAACTTTTACCATATCCTTGGGCGGTGATACTGTTATAAATCAGCATTTTAATCTACCTAGAAGATCAATGACGGGGATATTATGTTTGTTTACATTACCCAGCGCTACAGGAGCACGTAACTCTGAGAATTTTTACAATCCAGGTATTACCTCAATCAATATTGATGTTGATGGTGTACCAAATCGTTTATACTCTAAGGGAATGATACCATCAGACCTCTGGGAGTCGGTAAAGAAACGTTTCGGAAGAGAGGGTGGTTCCTCACTTCACTCGGTAAAGGAAAAAGATTTTTATGGTGATAAGTTTGCTCTGTGGATTGATATGAGAACTCACCCTGATAATGGTATTCATGGAGGGGGTCTAGCCTTAAATAATGCGCAAGATGGTGTAAAAATAGAAATTAAAAGAAAACAAAGTGGATCTGGTACTATAACCTGTTATATGTTTGTTGTAGCTGATGCAATGATGGAGATTATGAATTCAAACTTACATTCGATAAAGTACTAGTTTACATGAAATTTAACTTAAAAAACGTAATGTTATAATACAAAAATTATGGAAGAATTGAGAGATAAAGTTCCTTTTCATTGTATTATAACCGGTCCAACAAATTGTGGAAAGACAAAGTATCTCATTGATCAACTCCGAGGACCATTCCAAAAAGTTTTTGAATACATTGTTCTAATATGCCCAACTTTTTCTAAAAATAAAACCTATCATAATTTTGCTAATAAAGATAAACATTTCTATGTATTATCACCAGATGCTAGTAACATTGATAAGATTAACGAGTTATTAACTGATTGTCAAACTTTATTCTCTGGAACAAATACACTAATAATTTTAGACGATTGTGCTGTTTCGAATGATCTGAAGAAACGATCTAATAAGTTTATAGATTTAGCATTCTCTGGAAGACATCATGGTTTATCAGTTTGGGTTCTCACTCAGCAATTAACATCCATTGCAAAACCATTCCGAGAAAATGTAGCTTGTGTTGTTTCATTCCATAATCCGTCACAGAAAGGTATGAAGATGCTTTTCGAAGATTATGGAGGTGATTTAGACTCTGAAACTAGTAAAAAGTTTGTACAACTCCTGAAAACTGAAAAATATTCTAGACTATGTTTGTGTTTACGTTATCCATTTCAATGTTATTTGGAGATTCCTGAAGTGATTTAAAAATAATCCATGTACTATCACAAAAGATGACAAGCGTTGAAGATTATATTGAAGAAACAAAAGATGAGGTAAAAGATGAGGTAAAATATAATGATGATATTGAAATAAAACAAGAATCACTAGCTATTCTCGCATCTCTTGGGACTACAAAGGAATATTTAGGTGTCGATATGAGTCTAGGAGATATCAAGAAACTCACAGTAAAAGATGTTGAAAAATATTATAATAGATATCAGGCAGTATTAGGTAAGAAAATTAGTGGTGGATTAGTAGATTCATCTCTTCAATTAGTTTCTCAAGTTATTTCTTACATGGTTCCTGTGGATGATATAGAAGCTCTTTGTAAAGACTTGAAGAATGATGAGTTGGTTAATCGTGAACTGACAAACTTTGTAGGTCTCTTAGCATTAAAAGGTGGAAGATTGGTAGCACTTGCTAGCGGACTATTCCAGGTTGCTAAACACATTAAAATCAACAAAATACAAGAAGTTTCAAGTACTAATACAGAGGATTCCAACAAAACTGAGCAGGCTGCTGGTGGGTATGATACTGTCTACTAAGCATGATATGATTTAAAGATTTCTTAATGATATGTAAAAAAAATCATGTCTGAAGAAGTTGTTGAACAAATTACAAAGGATCTACCAAAAGATAATGTTCCTAAAAAGAAAGAGAAAGATCCTAAAAAAGTCGCTGCTGGCAAGAAATTAGCTGAATATAATAAAAAAGCAAAAGAAGCATTAGCTAGGGAAATGAAACGTGAAAAGGAACAAGAGGAGAGTAAAAATGAAGAAGAAGAAGAAAAACCCGGAGGAAAGGAAAATAAAAATACAGAGAGTGAATATAAAGCATGGCTTCCAGAGTTATCTTTTACTACTGTTTTATCCATTGTTGGAATAGGGTTTACAGCATTTGATATGTTTATGAGATATTATAAAAACAGAATACCTGATTTATCACAAGTTCCGACTAAAGTTCCACCATCAAATATTCACGTACCACAACCACCACCCACACAGATTCCAAAAATAGGAATGTTATAAGGGAAAGTAGTTTAAAGATTTCTTACTGATTAGTAAAAAATTATGTCAAATGAAAACAAACTTGTGAAAACTGTTACTGATTCAGCCGTCATTATCGGATTAGCTGCTGGAGTTGGTTATGTAGCTAAAAAAGCTCTGAAAGAATCATTTATGAACGATCCCTCCTCAAGTATTACAAATTATGCTAAATGGGTGGCTGTATTGTCGGGTAGTATGTACCTAAAAACATATTTATAGGATCAAAAGATTTTGCCAACTTAAAGATTTTACATATTGACTAACAAATGGCAACAATAGCAATGATGGTTGGAGGAGCTATTTTGAATGCGACTACATTCGTTGGCGGATCATATCTTGCAAAATATCTCTCAGGTGATAAAACAGATGCAGAACGAATACGACACGATAAGGCATTAGAAAAATATCAAAAAGATTATGCTGCATATCAGGAAAAAAGACAGAATCTCATTGATTGGCACTCTCAACAGAAGGATGCTAAATATCAGGCTTCAAAAAATATTTCAAATACCGATGAAGCTTTGGAATTGTATAGCCAAATGCATGAACCAAAATTCTCTGATTATTATAGACCTAGTGACAATCAAAAGATGGGTGAAATGGCATATGTAGGTGGTGGTATGTTAGCATTAGGTTATATGGTTAGTAAATTCTTTTAGAGTTAATTGTGTGATCAGTTTAAAGATTTCTTACTAATTGGTAAAAAATCATGGCAGAAGGTGGAGAATTACAAAAAGACCCCTTTGGTTTGGGGGAAAAAAACGAACAAGAAGATCCTGATAATTTTGATGAAAATAGTTTACTACTTGGTAGACGACCCTCACCAAAAAGAGTTTTACAAACGTCTACAACCAAAGGTGTTGGGGATCATGCGATGGGGGGTGCCATACCTAAAACCAAATCAGGATATACAAACCCCTCATTTAATGGTGACTATGAAACTCAACAACTCGCAAAATTTGAGGAGGAACAAATTATAAGAGATGATTTTGAAAAAGAACTAAAAAATAACTACCCTAATGTAGACATATCAAAAATAATCCTAAAATTGCGTAGAGATGATGTGACAGAAATTGTTAGACCAGTTATTAATTTACCACAACAGGGGGCTGCTGATTATATTCTTGTAAATGGAGAAGTAAAACACATAAAAGGTGGAAATAAAGAACTACCCAAAAAATTAGTAAAAGCTTTAGGTAAAAGAGCACCCGAAGTTTTTGAAGAAATTAATAATGAAGTAGAAAAAAGAAAAGAATTGAACAATAAAGATATTGAAAGGCAAAAATTACTAGAAAATAAAACAGATATAAGTACAGAAGAAAATATCGAACTTGAAAATCTAGGTAGAGAAATTCCTAAAGAGAGAAATGAAATAGCTATCCGTGAGAGAGAGGGGGAAGGGGTGTGGGAGGGAATGAGATTAAGAGATAAGATAAAGTATATTTTCAAAAAGTATGGTTTTACAGTATTTGCTGTTGTGAGTGCAGTAGGTGTAGTCATTGGTGTTATAATTTCTAATCTTTCTAAAGGTCTAACTACATTGGGTAAAGGTGTTGGAAATGGTTTGAAAACTATTGGTAAGAAACTCGGTGAAATATTACCTGGAATGGTTGGAGCTATCGTAAGCTTTCTGTTTAAGACTGCGGGTGAGGTTATTGGATTTTTAGGTAAGAACGCATGGTTGTTGATAATGGCTGTGGTTCTATATTTTGTAGAACAGTTTAAAAACAAGAAGAGGAGATAAGTAAAAAATAATGAATGAGACAACGTTTCTATCTATCACAATGTTAACCACTGAAACAAGAATTTATCTAGATCCACCCTTGACCAATGTAAAAGAGATACAAATGCTTGATAATTCTATGAAAAATGTAACGTCTGACAATCCTTTATACTTAATGTGTGATGTTATAGAGCCAAAGTCTTCATATTACAATAGGATCCCACATGGTGAAAATGTAGAACTTAACCCATCACAACTATTAGCTGTTGTTCCTTCTAAAAAGTATCCATCTTTAAGAATCCTAGAAACTAAAAACCTTTTGAACTACTTTACTTTATGGATTTTAGATAAAAACGGAACAAAATTAATCTCTAATACAGTGCGTATTCGTATCGATTTAAAGATTTCATGTTGAGTAGTAAAAAATGGATGACTACAATAGAATTTATCCACAAGTTCCCATAAGCGGGGACACTGGTTCCTCCTTTCAGTCGGTTAATTTCAGACTACAAAAGTCATGTGAAGTATTACAAAATCTTGAGAAGGAAATCAAACATTATGAGGATGTTAGGAAAAAATACAATAGAGCAAGAGGAATATTTACAAAAATCAGTGTTAGTAGTGGGGTGTTTTCTGTTATCCTATCTGCAAGTGGACTTGGAACATCTCTTACTGGTTTTGGTGCTGTTGTTGGTATCCCATTAGGTGTTGTCGGTGGTATTTGTGGGGGAATATCAGTTGGATTCGGTGCGGCTTCTAAAAGACTTTCAAATAAAGTTAGTAAACATGAACAGACTGTTTCTCTAGCAAAAGCAAAGGTAAATACCATTAACGACTTGGTTTCAAAGGCACGGAAACATAATGTAATATCGGAACAAGAATTTTCCATAATTTTATCAGAGTTAGAAAAGTTTGAAAAACTAAAACTAGAAATCCGTCAAAAATTTAGGAGAGATACCGAAAAAAACCTAAATATGTCGCAGATAAGGAGAGAGGTTCGTGCAGACATATTAAAGGAGCTAACCGCTCCCGCACATTAAAAATTTCATTTGAGAGAACGCCTGTAGGATGGAATTGCTTTGCTGGTATTAGAAAAGAACGGTGTTAGAATAACCCGGAGGTGATTTAAAAACATATCGGCGAAGCCGGTCTAAAGACTTTGCATCTTATTCTAAACATAAAGAATAAAATGACACTCAAGGATTTCATAAATAAATACCCAAACGCAGATACCAGTAAATTCATAGTTGTAGCTGATCCGTATGGTGGTTACATTAAATGGAGATTCAATGGAATAACAATCATGTCTAATGACGACCCCACTGGAAAAACATGGACTGATGACCTATCACCTGGTTTGAAAAGACTTTTATGGAAAGATTTGGGGTTGAATGATCCTTCGGGGTTTACCTCTGATGAATTGAGTTCATTCCCAAAGAGTTTATCTATGACTAATCGAAGCTATCCTATACCAGCTATTAACTTTGATGACTTTACAAGCGATATAACAAAAATGCTAACCTTACTGGAAATATACGTGTCAAATAAGAAGAAATTTACAGCAAAGATGCGTGATGTTTTTACCAATCAAGTTGTGACTTTCAAGTTTGGTAAGCAAAGTAGAAAATGGTTGAATGCTCCTGATATGAATTATTGGCCACAACAATTAAATTTTGCAGTATGGTGTGCGACATCTGGATGTGGGATTAGTCCTTTCGAGAGTTTAAATTATCCTAAAGTAGTGAGTAGCTTCATTAAGTTTCATATATATTTCACAATAAGGCGGATATTATTTGAATTAAGTCTTCCCTTACCTGATGAGCAACCTTTTGCAATAAACAACAATCCATATAGTAAAGTAGCATATCAAAGATTATGTGCTGAATTTGGGGTTAGTAATAATTCTGACTTTCCTTCCCTCCGGTCGGGTCCTCCGGATTTTAGATGGAAAGGTGGTAGAAACGGGGGATTAGGTGATATATTCCTTGATTATGGTTCTGGATACCGACCGACTGGAGGAACCAATGGGAAAGGTGGAGGATATCAAAATGTGCATATTGTAAGAAATTACGATCATGAAGCTGATCAGTGGCCTGGTGAAGGTGGTAAATTTGCTGATGATGGTGGTAAGAAAGAAAAGGGTAATCTCATCTCATTTATCCGTAATGATGACTTTGCTGATTTCAAATATGCTTGGTTTATCCCAACAAGTGGACATGGACTCACCAAAGCTGGACTTGGTAGATTGAATCGATCCGCTGAAGCTTTTGTTTACTGTATATTGGGAGCGCAAGTTAACACTAGAAATTCAATTTATGGTAATGGTGGTGGAGCGATTGAGACACAACAAGAATTTTTATCTTTATTTGAAAGTAGTGTGATCGAGAATGATATTTCTAGTTCCATCCAAAGATATCAATTAGCTGTACAAGAAGCGAAATTACGGCTTGATTTAGCTATTGCTCCTGGTGTATGGTTAATGCCAAGTAATATGATAATCAACACTGAAAGCGTGACTGGTTTCAATAACAAACTTATGAAAGCTAGTAATGATATGAATTTTGGAGTGAATAATTCCCTAAACACCGAATCAAAACATGTTGGAATAAGTCATAACATGGGATCTTCAAAGGTAAAGTTACCGCATAGAAATGAGACGAAACCAAAACTAAAATCCTCACAGAATGAAACGAAACCAAAACCCTCAACTCTGAATGAAAAGTCGGACGTGACCTCACAACACGAAACCAATATATTAGCATTTATAATTGTCACTGGAGGATTAGCGTGGTATCTATTTCGGTAGATGACTGGTTTTTTCAGCTTACGCGTAAGTCGTTTTTTATCATGGGTTGATTAGCATAACAATTTTTTTCAGCTTACGCGTAAGTCGTTTTTTATCATGGGTTGATTAGCATAACAATTTTTTCAGCTTACGCGTAAGTCGTTTTTTATCATGGGTTGATTAGCATAACAATTTTTTCAGCTTACGCGTAAGTCGTTTTTTATGTTATATGATTCTGCGGTTGAATAATATACAAATTCTTGTTATGTAACACTGACTTGCGTTATATAACTTAATGTTTTTGTTGTGTATCTTGTGTTTTACGACACTCTTTACAATGAGCCTTCCGTTTGTTGTGTTCGCATATTTGAGATCCTCCACAATCCTTACAAAAACTTCTTTGTTTTCCATGAATACATATTCCTTTACCTTTACAGTCTTTACATATATGCCTCATACGTTTATGCTCACAAATACTACCACCGTTACATTCTTTACATGATTTAACTTTGTTGTGTTTACATATTTGAGATCCATGACACTCTTTACACTGATATTTAAAATTTCCATGAATACACTCATACTTTTTTGATGCTATTGTTATTTTTTCAATAATATTTGATAATTTGTTTGAATCTATGTCAATATCATTTAATTCTTCAATTAGTTCAGGTCTAGTCATCTGATATTTTTTAATATCATACTCTTTTGCTATAGCTCTAAGGTGTTCCACATTTAATTTTTCCAATAATGGATTTATAGGTTGTTTGATTTTTCTAATTGTATACATATTTAGTACTTGTGGTTGAATAAGAATTTCAAGCAATTCAGATTTAATCATTTTGGAATATCTTTTAAAACCCTGTTCTTTAGCGAGTGATTTTAATTTTTTTACTGTTAACCGTTCCATTTTGATACTTTATATCTATATCTTTAAATCATTTTTGAAATTCATTTTTTTAATCTTGATAAAAATCCCTGATAAATCCTTGGTTAAATCTTTGATAAAAAAAATGGATTTTGATATTTAAAGATATAACATGATATATTAAAAATCATTTTTTTGAATTCATTTTTTTAATCTTGATAAAAATCCCTTATAAATCCTTGGTTAAATCTTGATTAAAAAAATTAGGTATAAATTAAACAGAAATTATCAGAAAATATCAGAAAATAGGATTATTTTTCCTCTTACATACTACTTGTTTCATGATGTGATGAAATTGCTTTGTCAAATTACTCTTTCCTAAGCTCATGAATGTAAAGGAGCCCAGCATAAGGAACTTAGGCCTCGTCCACACTATGCCGGATAAATTTGAAAACGCAACTTAAGGTGCAAAAACGGAACAAACGTTTTCCGTCCACACATGAAAACGGATAAAGTGTTCTGCGTCCACACTACAGCATTTTATCGGCGCCACAATTGCTTAATCTCGCTTTGAGCATGCTCACAGTAAAGCATAACAATGAGCCCGCGCTAGCTCTCTAGGGAGCTATCGCGGGCTCATTGTTAAGCTTCCCCACCAACTGCTGTTGTTTACGAGGGTTTCGTCGCGTTCTCCTTTGCTTCGTTAAATTTATTCAAACTTAAGATGTTACGACACAAAAAGCAAACAACTAATGCTAAAGATAAAACAGATTACTTCTCTTGGTCCGATGACCAAATGAAATTGTTACCTAGTTCTACAATGGACTACAAAACACCGAAGGAAATGGAAAACATCTATTCGGAATCTTGTCAAAGCAAATACCACGACATTCACGACAAGTTTGTAGACACCAATGATTGTCTAAAGTTCTTCCTGATTCTCTGGCATACAATATTCAAGTGAACTAAAGCAATACTTAACTCTAAATAAGCTATTAAAGAAGAAATTATTGCGGTCAACAACACAAAACATCATGTTGTCCGCCATGTTGCACTGAATTTATGACCGAGACACACTTGTGAAGATAAATCACATGACAAAATGTGATTTATCGCCTGCGGCTCGTGTTCCAACAGCATTTCTCGTTCTCCCAAACTTCCACTCGTGTCTCTATTAGACAATTAGATTATGAGCTCGAGATTTCTATCGCATAATAGTTGACGAGGGCGCAGCCCGAGTCAACTATCACGCATAGAAATCGAGAGCGAATAATTAAATTGTTTTAGTATAAATCTACTAGTCGTTCAAAACTTTGTCTTTTCTGGAACAGCCTTGACCAGTAAACTGTCTAAATCTTCTTCACGGACACTTCGAAAACGTGAAGCGGCCGCCATTTTGTTAGCAAGGGCACACTGCTACGCTACTCACTATTTATCACAGAATAGATAGTGGGTAGCGTTGCCAATCAGAGCGCGACATTTGTGATAGAACGCTAGTAGATTCTACTAAAACTCGACAGAAACACGGTACATGTTTTCTATTTCTTACTGCGATTTTCATAATTCTGCGAACTCCCGCGTTCAATTTCCAACCGCCAACTGGCGTCTTTGCTTCCGTCAATCAAACTTCCGAACATTTTCCGAGTCCAGGTCGAGCATCCGCCATTGAAAGAAAATGCCACGTAAGTTCGGCTCTTCTCTTCGATGGCGAATTATTCACCTGAATATTACCCACCGTGTAGACTCTGAATCGGCCAAACTAGAACTGACATCAAGAGAATCCGCCATCTTCGCCGTCACACGTGTGTTGATCCAGCTGGGCGGAGTCAGTGCTTCGGAAACTGTTCGACTGCCATTCGAGCGACATCCGAAGTTTGATTGACGGAAGCAAAGACGCCAGTTGGCGGTTGGAAATTGAACGCGGGAGTTCGCAGAATTATGAAAATCGCAGTAAGTCATTAGTGGTCAGTGTGTCGGACTTCCGAGCAGAAGGTTTGGAGTTCGAGCCCTGGTGCTCGCACTGTTGTCTCCTCAGACAAGAAACTTTACTTCTCACAGTCTCTCTCCACCCAGGTGTATAAATGGGTACCAGGGATACAATGCTGGGGGTGACCCTGCGATGGACTAGCATCCCATCCAGGGGGGAGTAATAATACTCTCAGGTGCTTCATGCTAATGAAACCGGGATAAGCTCCAGCCGTGCGGGCCTTAGGCTCGTGTGCGACTTTACTTTTACTTACTTCTAAAAAAAATAAAACACAACCGCCATCTTCCCCGACCGCTGACAGCACTCAACAACTGTCACGGCAAAAAGAACCTCACGGCGAAAAGGAAAAGCTTACGGTGAAAAGAAAAATTCCAACCGGTCAGCGGTTGGTGGGTAGCGGTCACAGAGCGTACGACACGGACACGAGCTTTCGATGATCCTTGCCAAGCTGTAGCAGTATTTTGTACTCACTGTCGGAAAAAAATAGAGGAAAGTCACATGTTCTGCTGTAATTGTGGGAAGTCGCTGAAGTCTACTGAAAACGAGACACATCGTTTTAAAGAACATGAATCATGTGGCAGAAGTCCTCTGCAAATTAAACTTCACTATAATGAATCACGGAAATCACCTTGCTTGAACTGCATGACTGAGCAACATGAAGCTGACAAGCTTCTTTCAAATGATTACCAATTTCATTATGTGTATTTGCAAAACATTGATACTATTGCTGCCCACGTTCAGCTGTACGCTGATGTTGAATATGTATACCAATAATTCCAAATGTTAGGTTTCTTGAGTTTTATGATCTAAGTTTGTTATACAAAAATAACGTCGCACTCAGGTTTTAATAGTTTGCTAATTGTTTCTTAAGCTCACACGGCCAGCGTTTAGCCCGGTTTCTGTAGCATGAAGCACCTGGGACTATTTTTACTTCCCCCTGGATGGGACGCTTCCCACTGGATGGGATGCAGGGTTACCCCCAGCATTATATCGCTGGAGAGAGAGAGACTGTGGAGTTAAGTTTCTAAGGAAACAACACAGTGCCACCACCAGGACTCGAACTCCGGACCTCCTGCTCGGAAGTCCGGCACGCTAACCACTACACTACCGTGTCTCCACCCTTTGTAACAAAATGCCATACACTTAAATGTCTGGTCTGAGGGAAATACTTAGTTTTGTTTCCTTGGCGGGCACACGTTAAGAAAAGAAAGCGAGCTTTATCAAAACTTCCGCGAGTTTTTCTTTGATATTTTCTACAACTGGTCACACTTTGCAACAGATACTTGCAAAATGCCAAAAAAGTGAAACGGCATTTGTTTGTCTATTTCTTTACTTCGAGCTCCATTTCTGATTGTTGTACAAAACATCATGCTAACAGCTTCGCGGTCTGATCAAGTTCTTTCCCCACGTAAAGACCACATGTTGCTCTATCTCCCGATGACAGTAAGCGTTATTTATTTACGAAAACTGAACTTGTATCACAAAGCACTTTTCATTCACAGTGACTGTAATGAACTTTCTGAGCTTTCGAAAATGTTGCTCAAATAGGTAATTTTTCCCCATCTCATTATCTAAACTAAAATTTTTAACACCGAAGATTGAACATTGCCATTTCCTGCAATCAAATCACGTATCATCACATGTATCACCCTTTGCAATTGGAGTCCTGATCAGTTCCACAATTTTTTTTGTGAAACAATTCCTTGTGTCCTCGCGCGAAACGGTTGCTACTCCACCTTTCTAAAACACAAGTTTTCATCGTTGCCACTTAAACGCGAGTTTGTTGGTTAGTACAAAGCAACTGTGATTATCGGTACCCATTCAAAGTTTATATAAATCATCCCCCGTGAACGCCTCCAGGCGACTTGTTAACTAAAAAAGACAAGTCCTTGTTATAGGTAAACGAGACATCTCATTGAATACTGATCGAAACATACTTTACGCAAATAAAAAAATTAATACAATTTGGCCATACAAACTCCCCCCAAACACCCGAAGGTTACAATGAGTTGACTTAAACAAAACACAAATACCGAATACTAAAAAAATTAAAAACAATGCAAATCATGACATCATCACGTGACGTAGCAGTTAGGTCTAGGCGTGTTTGTCACCACCAAGTGTAATCGTATCAAACTGGTATTCGCCAAGTGCATACGAATGGCATTTGCCAGGTGCATCGGAATCACCGAAACGTCTCAAGGTGTTCACGTAGTTGGACAGTTCTTTGATGCTTTCCACTTGCTCCTCGAGATAGCCAGATTCCAAGAAATCTGTCAACTGTAGAGAGAGAAGGAAAAATAATTAGGATGATGAAGGCGCAGTTTTGTTCCCCAATCCAAGTTTGCGCGGAAAGACTGGGTTAAATTTTAATGTGCAACGCATTTCGGGACTTTTTCGGGGCACGAGTATTTTACATAGCGCTAACCATTCTGGTTCAACACAGACTCCCCCTAGAATTAACAATAATCAGTAAATCGAAAAGCCTCTAGAATTAACAATTATTGTTGTTATATACCTAGACTTTCACTCAACAAAACGAGCACCGTGATTGGTTGATTCTTGGTCACGTGCCCCTGATCAAATTCTAATGTATCCTGATCGGGATTCAATTGCGCAGTTGTTGCCCGCGCGCCAGTTGTGCCGTCTTTGTTTGCTTTTGCCAAATGATTGTTTAAGGGAAAATCTAAATATATAACAAAGCATTTAATGTATGGTCCCCAGGGAAATAGGTAGTTTTCTTTTCCCGAGAGTCCTGATGTTTCCCGAGATGAAGTCGAGGGAAACATCGGGACTCCAGGGAAAACAAAAACTAGTTTCCCGTGTATATTAATCCACGAGTCAATTCGGAACACTGTGTCCCAGAACTTATCAGAAGCTAAAAAATAAGGAAAAAAAAATGGTTCGTGTCGTTTGGACTGAAATTGAACACGAAACTCCCGTTAGTAGGAACGGCGTATTACCGCTGGACCACCGATGAACACCATGACGAGGGATTAGAATATCACTACATTCTATAGTGATTAGGGTTAAACGCTGATTTTAATTGGTTAGCATTTTGGTGAGGTTTGGTGAGCAACTCTTTCCATTTACTTTCCAAAATGTTTTCTTAGCTAGTGATGATATACGTTTACAAAGTATAACAGGGTGTAGAAAAAACGGATGAATTATACTGTTTGAAAATTGATATTTGTTCAACCAGCGACGTGGTGGTGTAGTGGTTGAGGAAAGAGATTAGTGAGTAAAGAGTTGTAGGTTCCAGTCCTCTTTCCGGACACTAGGGCTTGTTTTTTTCAAAAAAAGTGCCTATTTCCCAGAACTCGTTTCAAACCATGAGAGTTCCAAATGGACATAAAACATAAATTCAGAGCAATTTAAGAATTAACGATAATCATAAATTTAGAGAGGAGGACAGGCTGTCTGGTTTAAGGTTCGAAACTCGGCATTTGACCGTGTTATAAATCCAGCTAGTGGTCTGGACGGGAGTTAAACCAGAGACGACCAGATTTCGCGTTTGACGGCCCAACCACTCGGCCACCAAAATAATGAAAACAACTTACCTGTGGATCGACTTTGTCGCTGGCAAATTTATGAAGATCAAGCAGTGATGCGTAAACAGCCTTTTCAAGTTTAAGGGCATCCTCCATTGCAGCTAACCCAGAGCCCCACTGATCTTTGACTGGTTTCTACGGAAATAAAATCACTCACTTATTTCTAACGTCTCTGGGAAAAATAAACTGGGTAACTGGGCAGTTGTTTGATCAGTGGTTTCCGCTACTTTTCAAAAAAGTGACAGAAATAAAAACTCTGTTTAGGGGATGCCATATTTACAATCAGTGGTCACACTGAAAGGCATGATTTAAGGATTGAAATGTTAGAATTGCATTGTACCACAATAAGGTACTGTTCAGCTGCTCTGCAAAGAATGGTCATACTGCACGGTTTGATCCGCAGGTGGAAAGTCAGAAACATACTAATTAGTAAACAAACAGTACCGCGGTATGGTACTGTTCAGTAGCTTTCCAAAGAATGGTCACACTGCATGGTTTGATCCACAGAGAAAAAATTAGAACCACACTGTATAGTAAAAAAAGAAGTACCACAATACAGTACTGTTCAGTAGCTTTCCAAAGAATGGTTACACTGCATGGTTTGATCCACGGATGAAAAAGATATAGAACCACACTGTATAGTGAATCAAAGTAGGCCTATGGTGAACTCGTGGATATGTTTACAAAACAGAGAAAAAAGAAATAATTTTAAAATTACCGAGGTGTTTTTTCAGAGTTGTGATTGAATGAACTTGAAGATAATTTTAATAATCTATAATCACAACATAAAAGTGACCAGGGAGCTGAGTAGCTTTTTGAAATAAACATACAGTGAGTACATGACGCCAATCATTTGACTACACTAGGCATCAGTTATAAGGCAGGTGGCAAGCATACAGTTGTTAAAAAATTTGATAACTTAACATAAGAATAGGGAACCACGGTGTCCCTTGTTGGAATTGCCCCCTTAATGAGAAATCTCTTAAACTTCGGAAGGTTTGCACTCTCCCCTGAGAAGATAGCGGCCCTCTGTTCAAAACAGCTCTCCTCAAAGTGAACAGAACACAGGGTAGACGTCTTCGAAGGGACGAAATCCTTTCTGTGTCTGCGAACAAATGTCGTCCATTTTTGGCGAACATCATCCGCAGAAGGAAAATAGTGCATAGATACAACTTCAGTGTACGACGAATTCTTGCAACTTGTCTTATCCGGGCCACCAGCCACGCAATAGCGTCCACCACGCTTTACTTTCCCCTTGTCGGCCATGATTTTCACAACTTTGTGTAAACGTCTCTACGTCATAGCCTTGTAATATGATCGTTTTGGCCGCGCGGCAAAATGGAACCACTTTTTAGCGGGATGTTTGAAACTTCAAGGCTCAAAAAAACTGGTTTCGCGACATTTACAACTCCTAAAACCTTTCAATTTGAGATCATAAATACCAAAACTTGTAATAATTAGAATAAAAAATTTCATTTCATAGGCACTTTAAATGGCACCGAAACCAAATGTAGTTCTGGTATCCTGCTGCTCACTGTCTGTGAGTTCAAAGTTTCTAACACATGTAACAGGGTCCTTCTGAATAAGGTCTGAATTTTGTTGCCATGACATTGTCAATTTTATCATCATTATAGTTTTTGTTGTCTACAAGTCTATTCAATGTATTCAACAGAAATATCCACCTTGATTCTGCAGCTGATAATGAACAAAACCATGTAGGATAGCCCAGCTAACGAATCATACCAAACAAGTCTTTCTTGCATTTTTGCAAAGTATGTTAGTGATATCTTAAAATCCTTAAGACTCTCAATCCTTTATCAAGTTGAATTAGTTTATTTACATTACCATCTCATTTTAGGTTATCAGTGGTATATATATTCAGCGTTGCACTTAAAAATAATCACACTTGCCATCATTAATACAGCAATACATATTTGTTTTTATCCTTATAACTTCTTGTTTTTACAATGTAAATATGAGTCACACAACAGTAAGCAAAACAGGTAAGCCTATTTTTCCAACATATCTACTTCAACACAATCTAGTTCACTTCAAGGTAAATTCGGAAATCAATACACAGAAAACTTTTCATTGTAACGGATTGTGGTGTATTGTATATAATATAACACTTAATACATTTTCTACATGACTTACTGTTTTCGAACCCTTCAATGACTTTCTTACATTGTAACCTTCGTGGTTCTCCGTCACGGCAGCCGCCTCCATATTTACAAGTAAATGTTGACATACTTCTTGGCCGTCCCAATACTTCTACAACTCCATTCCTGTTAGTACTAACACTTAAATCTGTAGAAAAGTCCTACATGCGATGTTTCTTATCCAGGTTGGCCACAGAAGTTCTTCGGTTTCACATCATGGATTCGTCAATTTATTCTGTTTTCAGTAGTAGTTTCGTTCAATAACGAGTACTCATTTCGCTCATATAAGTTCTCATTCAAGTGCTAATTTCGCTCTATGAGTTCTCACCAAAGCTTACTACATTAGCAAGAGATTTTCTCATCTTCAGATCACTTTCGAGCCAACTGAAATTCATATCCTGCTTGTAATCTTGGGGGCGGTCGATGGCGGTCGATGTCGGAAAAGCGAATAGTTATCATCTGTTCACGTTTAGCGCCTGGCCGAGTAAAAGGCTCATGAAATTCAGTCTCCAAGTTGGTCATTGTCCTAACTGGAAACATTTAAACTCCTTTTGATTTTAGTAAGACCGCTAATGAGGCCCTGTTAGTGAGGTTCTTTATGTCGCGCGTCTGAGTTTCAAACCTTTTCACGTCGCAATTTCGGAAGGTCGAAGGTCGCTGTCGTAATTTCCCGTGAGCGGCTCGTCGTTCATCGCCATTTCAGGTCCTTTATGTCGCCGTTTAAAGGCCATGTTGCTTGTCGAAATTTACCCATAACAGGGCCTCGCTAATCGTCCTCTTAACCCTTTCACTCCCAAGGGGTCTCCATTTGACGAGTAAAATCGTCTGGCGTTAGACAGAGTAAAATCTGTAAAGTCACTCTTGGGAGTGAGAGGGTTAAGGGAGATAGTTTTTAACCCTTTCACTCCCAAGGGGTCTCCATTTGACGAGTAAAATCGTCTGGCGTTAGACAGAGTAAAATCTGTAAAGTCACTCTTGGGAGTGAGAGGGTTAAGCTACAAAATCATTACAAACTCTGGCAACGGTACGATACACTTTCAGCGTGAACTTTCATCAACAGACTTCCGTGACTTCGGTCACGACAATTGTCGTCTTCATATCGGTGCCCCCGAGTTCTATCCGACTAATTACGAAGTGTGTCTACACTGGAGTGAGTGAGTGAGTGAGTGAGCGAGTGAGTGAGTGAGTGAGTGACAATTTGCATATCGGAGTCCCCACAAAAACTCGCAAATACGCTTCGCGTATCCACGAGTTAAAAAAGAAGTATCATAATACAGTACTGTTCAGTAGCTTTTCAAAGAATGGTAACACTGCATGGTTTGATCCACGGATGAAAAAGTTAGAACCACACTGTATAGTAAAATAAACAGTACCACAGTATAGTTGAAGCTGAAGTTGACTACTGTTCGAGCGATGACACGTATTCTAAAGGCTCCGCACTACCTTTGGTTTAAACTCCTGGTCTTTGACCTATGCCTTATCATTCTTCGGGTATTCGTTTCAAGAAACTCCATGGTTGAAATTGAGAACATCAAATTTCATGCCGGTAAAGAATTATCTGCGCCACGAGTTCAAACTGACCTACAAACGTACAACTAGAAATACAAGAATGGCGGACTCTGTATCGGCGAGATTGAAAGCAACAAAGACCCTCAAGCTAATCCAGTTTTTCTCAGTTGCCCTGCTTATAATTCTATCTGGCGATGTATCTCCTAATCCTGGTTGGTCTAGCTCAAAACTACAACAACCTGGTCTAAAAGTTGCCCATCTCAATATTCGAAGCTTGCCAAAACACCTCGACGAACTAAGATTGTTACTACAAGAGAATCCCTTTGATGTCATATGTTTAAATGAAACCTGGCTTAATAGCTCTTGGCGAGATGCAGAACTATCTATCAGTGGTTATAACATCATAAGGAAAGATCGCAAGGATGAACAGAGAGGAGGTGGGACAGCCATTTATTATAAAACCAAGTTTGTAGCCCGTCCACGACCGGACATTGACTCAGACGGGGTTGAAACTGTTTGGCTGGAAATTCGTTTTCCTAGCAATAGCAAGCTCCTAATATCTTCGCTCTATCGTCCACCAAATGTTGAACTTAAAGATCTAAGCCCAAAATTAGAGTGTTTACTTGATCATAGCTCAAGGGAAAATATCGAGACAATGCTACTTGGTGACCTAAATTATGATGTTACTGCAAACAAACGCTCGCCGGACACGAAGGAACTTTGTAAGCTGTTTAATATCTACCAGTTCACACAACTCATAAAATCTCCAACAAGGATCACTCATTCCACTTCTACTACTCTGGATCTTATTTTTACCACCAGCACCGAAAAAATAAGGAACTCTGGAGTCTTAAATTGTGCCATAACAGATCATTCTCTTGTTTATGCTATACGCCGGGCTAAAATCCCCAAAGGCCCTATCAAAACAGTTAATTGCCGCAATTATAGAGGTTATTCAACGGAAAACTTTATTGCTGAATTACATTCTGCCTCTTGGGATGGCGTTGACACCTCATTAACAGTAAATGAGTCATGGTCATGCTTCAAAGACACTCTGGTAAACATAGCTGATAAACACGCACCGACCTATGCCAGAAGAATACGTTCCAACTCGCTCCCATGGGTAACGCCTCAAATACGATCTCTAATTGTCCAAAGAAATTTCCATCATAAAAAAGCCATAAAGTCAGGGTCCATTTATAAATGGTCTAAATATCGTGAACTTAGAAACACAATATCGTCCTCCATCAGAGAAGCTAGGAAACTCTACTATTCTAACCTGATAGAAGAAAACCAGTCGGACTCTTCTAAACTTTGGAAGGCTTTAAAATCGGCTATTTCTACTGATGTGCGCGACTCACATATCCAATCTCTGGAAGTCGACAGTACAATAACAGATCCCATGTCGATAGCCTCTACATTTGGGACCTTTTTTAGAACTGTTATTGCGCGTCTTCGTGAAACACTTCCAACTGTATCTATCTCTCCAGTGCTAAGGAATTTACAAGTCAGCCCCACAGCGGTCTTCAAGCTGTCACCAATATCTGAGGAATTTATACTTAAACAGTTAAAGGTAATAAAAATCAATAAACCGACAGGCTTTGCCGATATTCCAGCACGACTCCTAAAGGACGGTGCCGAAGCTCTTGCGAAGCCTCTAACTGTTCTTATGAATAGATCAATAGCCGAAGGCGCTGTACCATCTGAGTGGAAGCATGCTATGGTTACTCCAATCCATAAGTCTGGGCCCAGGACGGATCCCGCTAACTATAGACCAATATCTGTGTTACCGGTCTTCTCAAAGATCCTCGAACGGGCTGTGCACCGGATGGTATATGTTTATCTACAACAGCATAAACTCCTGTCTCACCTACAATCTGGCTTCCGTCCTCTGCACTCTACTACTACCTGTCTTACGCATATTACAAACTCTATCCTGAACAATATTGACAATGGCTTACTCACAGGACTTGTTTTTTTGGACTTGAGTAAAGCATTTGACACTCTCGATCACAATTTATTATTAGATAAGCTATCTGCACTTGGCTTTAATAGATCAGCCGTACAATGGTTTAAATCCTACCTTACAGATAGATCACAAAGCATATGCATTAATGGTATTAGTTCTGACCATCAATCGGTCACTTTTGGGGTACCACAAGGTAGCGTACTAGGCCCTCTATTATTTATAATGTATGTAAATGATCTACCTAGTGCCGTTAGCATCTGCAATGTAGAATTATATGCAGACGACACCTTACTTTACTTTGCTAATAAGTCAGTTTCAACTATCGAGAATAATTTAACATTAGACCTAGCTAATGTTATACATTGGCTGCGCGCTAATTTTTTGTCTCTGAATATAGGCAAAACCAAAATGATGCTGATAGGAACACACCAGCGGCTTGCTTCAGTTAATGATTTTAGTATTCAGGCCAATGGTCACAGCCTTGAATGGGTTGATAAGTTCAAATACCTAGGAGTCATACTTGATCAAAACCTTTCTTGGAAAGATCATGTAGAGTACATAGGTAAAAAGACCTCCTCGCGCCTAGGTATGTTACGTAGGGCACGCAAAGTCCTACCTAGACACGCTTGTATCATACTATATAATGCAATGGCATTACCACTTTTTGACTATTGTTGCAGTGTTTGGGACAGCTGTGGATTGGGTAACAAAGCATACCTAGACAAACTCCATCGGCGGGCTGCAAGTATCATTGAAGGCAGAATTGTTGAGTTTGTCGAATTACCGAATATCTTCAGCTGGCCCGACCTGCAAAAGCGGCGGGACTATCTAAAGTCTATCTTAGTTTTCAAATCTATTAATGGCTTGGCCCCACAATATCTCATTGGAGAATTTAGGCATGCTAGAGAAATACACAGTTATCATACCAGACATCGAGACCTGCTGCGCATTCCTCTAGCTAAAACTAGTAAATACCAAGGTAGCTTTCGCATAAATGGAGCACGCACATTTAACACGCTTCCGCTTACTATAAGAAAGAGCATGACTCTTGTAGAGTTTAAAACTAAAGCGAAACGTTTTTTCAAGACTTAGAATGAACTGGGAATACGACTTCAAATTTAATTGTCTTTATATGTAACCTGTAATGTAATTCTTATTTTTTTGTATTTTGTAATATTATGTTACACAGGACTCTACTTAAACTAGCTATGCTAAATAGATGTTCCTGTTAAAATATTGAAATAAAAAAAAAAATAAATAAAAAAATAAATAAAAAGTATAGTACAGTTCAGTAGCTTTACAAAGAATGGTCACACTGCATGGTTTGATCCACGGATGAAAAAGTTAGAACCACACTGTATAGTAAAACAAACAGTACCACAGTACAGTACTGTTCAGAAGCTTTTCAAAGAATGGTTACACTGCATGGTTTGATCCACAGATACAAAAGTCAGAACCACACTATATAGTAAACCAAACAGTACCACAGTACAGTACTGTTCAGTAGCTTTACAAAGAATGGTCACACTGCATGGTTTGATCCAAAGATTAAAAAGTTAGAACCACACTGTATAGTAAAACAAACAGTGCCACAGTACAGTACTGTTCAGTAGCTTTCCAAAGAATGGTCACGCAGCATGGTTAGATCCACGGATGAAAATCATAGAACACTACTGTTAAACAAACAGTACCACAGTGCACACATGTAAGTCACACCCTCCTGTACAGATTCCCAGTGAGATCAAAGACAGCTTTCTTTGCCTCTTGAAGTTGTTGTTATTTCCCATGGCAGGGCTAACGCCTTAGGCGCACTGTGATCAAAGCATCACAGCGGTTCAAAGAGGGATGATTTGTTTTCGGGCAGACTACTATGGGTATAGCAATTCAGCAACCTTGGCATTTTGAGCAATCTTATTGGTTCACTATCTCAGGATATTTGGCACTTTACATTTCCTACGAGGTCAATGGTGCTGGGGTTTCTGCAAAATCCTTGTGCAAGTGAGTTTAATAATAATAATAATAATAATAATACTTTTATTTATATAGCGCTATTTCTATTGCTAGCCAATAGCGCTTTACAAGTTATTTTCAATTAAAAAAATAAAATCTATATTCAAAAATTACAATTTGTATATAATAGAAAATAAAAAATCAATTAAAAGAATAAAAATACACTGAATTATAAAAAGATATAACTAAAAGCTTTCTTAAAAAGATGAGCCTTAAGTTTGCGCTTAAACTCTGAAATGCCATTGCATGATCGAATTTCTAAAGGTAAGGCATTCCAGAGTTGTGGCGAGGCTACGGAAAAAGCTCGACATCCATAGTTGCGCAAGGTATAACTAACGTCAACCAAGCGATGGCCATTCATGGAGCGTAAATTACGTCTCAGGACATATCTCTTGAGGTCAAGAATAGAAAAACAAGTCGGCGTCAAATCTCACTTTGTAGCTATGTCTGAGAAATGTGATGGAGGCTGCTTCGTTGGTATATACTAAAACATATTTATTCTCTTCAATCTCGATGAATAGCAGCCTTGGACATATCCACTTCCCTACTTTGCAGCTCAGTAAATATTCTGCCACTATTCATCTCGACTTGAGAGAATAATTCCCCATGCAATAACTTGCTCAAATCTCACCATTATGTGGTGCAACTTCACGCGACCTCCGCGCCTGTTCTGATATTCCATGAACTACAAAGAGGGAAAAGGGATGTAATGAGAGAGAGAACTTTAGGAAGGGAAAATAGCAAAATGACACGTGACGCTTGTATACGGAGTTACCTTCTGCGCGTGCTTCATTTCTTCTTCTGCTGACTCCTTAAAGAATCTGTGGAACCCAGGAAGGTAGATGTCATCACGGTTGAAGTGGTACGCCTAGAAAATGGGACTAGGGATTAGAGAATTAAGCACTGTAGCTGATTTGAGAGACATTTTAAGAATATCCTGATCAATGAATGTGTGATGTGATCAATGTGTGATGTGATCAATGTGTGACGTGATGAATGACTCATCGATTAGTCATGGAGTACAAATGTATCATAATGTAACATATCTCATACAATTTCCTAGCAATTTCTTTAACCATGAATTACTTCTAGTAATTAAAAGTTACATTATTGGTTCATGAAAATAATAATTGGCAAAGAGAAATTGGACATGGAAGGTACGTTTGCTTGAAAATTTTGCAGCTTATCAATTATTCATTAATTACTAATTGATTATTGAATCCAATCAATGACTAATCAATTGATTAACCATTAATTACCAATTGATGTCTTTGAGATATTACTCTTGAAATCCTTGATTAACCCTTAAAGCCCCAATATTAATATTCATTTTCTCCTAACCGTTCTCATATATTAGTTATTGTACTAGTGAGGAAAATCTGTTTAAATATCATGATCAATACAAGTCTTTTTTGGGGATCATTTTTGTTATTCTCATAACCTGAATGGTTGATGAACAGTGAATTTTGTAATGAGAAATTGGATGCTAGTCACTACTGGGACTTAAAGGGTTAAAACTTCCTAATCTTCCCAAGAAGATTTAAATGCTCACCATGGACAAGTAGGTATAGTGGGCAAACAGCTCCCAGTTAATCTGTTTATTGACCTCTGCTTCTGTTTCATTATCATACGGATGAGTTCGTGCTAAGGGTGGTTCTTCAGTTACCACCCCTGTTGGAAAAAAAAACAAGACTGTGTCAAGAAAGGAGTATAGGTGTTGTGAACTGATGTCATTGGTGAGACAAAACAACTTTCTTTTTTTTTTTGGGCGGGGGGGGGAAGATAAGAAGATAATTTAATTTTGGGGGTGCAGAAGGTTGGTTTGCATTTTGCAACTTTTAGTCATGCATTCTTATCTCTGCAAGGAGAATCACTTAGAAGTTCTTGCTCTGATCGACAGTTTTGTTCTGTGCTTAGCCATTACACAATGCTCAAGACGTCATCCTCATTATTATTATAAGTATTACTATTGATATTGATATCATTGTTGTTGGTGCTGTTACTATCATTATCGTTTTGTGAAGAATTTCCAGTAAAGACATTTGTTCTGAAACTTGTTTATGTTTTTTTTTTCACATATTTTGATTACATTGCCTGTTACCGTATTATTGATAGGGATTTTAACAAAGTTCTGAAAACCCAAAACCACGCACTTTATCGTTACCCTTATTGACAAATTAAGCACTGACCTTTGTAGTCAGAGAATGGAATGTCAGACCAGTCTTTTTTCTTCTGCAAGAGAAAATGCCAAACAGATTTAGGATGCAATGCGAAAACAAAAGCCAAGAAGATTATACAACAAGAGTTTTCTTCATTCTGGTAAAAACCCAATTTTTTTAACCCTTTCACTACCATATGCTTATTAGGCTCAAATTCCCCTGTTCCTGAATACTAATTAGACTTCACATAGAGCTTGAACACAAAATCAAAACTTATACAGTGTATGCTCAGTAGATTTTAATGGAATGTTATGTCCCATAAAGTACAATATTTCAAAGACTGATTGCTAATTTATTAATTCAATACCATAAATAATGATAAATGCACATTATATGTTAACAGTGTTCAACATTGCTCCTTGAAAGGTAGAGAAGCCAAAAATATTCAAATATGCCGCCATTGCAAATGGCATCCAACGATTGGTTTACTAAACAAATGGCAAGTAAACAGGAGATACATGTACAGTAGCATCTACTAGAAAAAATAACAAAAATAGCTTAACAGTCATTCTGAAATGTTTAGGCTCAAGCAGGTAAGTTCATAGGAGTTTATTCCCCAGCATGTGGAACTCTTTGTAGCAAGTGGACAGTGCAACTTCACAAAGTTTACACAAGAAACGCGTCTCCACTTTGTATCCTTTTGGCATTCTTCTGCCAGCCTTAAATGTAATACACTGGACACAATTTCTCAATTTTTTCTAACCAACACAACATTTTTCCATAACACCATATGGGAAGATTTAAAAGATTTTTGAGTCAGATCGCAGATCCGTCTGCAGGCAAAGGGCAGTTTTATGGATCTATTCATTACAGTTAGTCTTAAGACAGCCAAATGTACTACATATTTATTCACTTATAAGGTGCACTCGGTTATACAGGCCTTCTGGTATTACGCGATGGTGCGATTTCGCACAATCGACCTCAAATCGCATCCGATCCGAGCACAATTCACGAAAAATCGCATAATTCAAAAAATAACGCACAACATTCATAAAATAAAGCATGAATCAACAACTTTCTTTGGAATTTATGCAAAAATACGCCATTTTTAAGATGATTTACCTTGGAAAAAAGCTTACAAGAATCTTTCACCTTCGATTTCGTATTCATTCTAAGTTAAGGCGTTATTTTGAATGTCAAGGACCTGGTACGAGTCTCATTCTTAAAGAGTCGCCTATTGGTGTAACACAAACACGCCCCTTGTTCAGACTAGCCAATCTGAATGGTTGTAATTTCCGGCTGTTTACTCGCACGGAGGATTACCCCCACGGGTGATTTTTGCCAAAAGGAAAAACGAGATTGTAAGATTACACGCACTTGCAGATAGCCCGCACACACAAACAAAAGAAAGTTATGCAAAATAGTTAGAGAACAAACAAAATTTGAAGCGATGGAGCGCTTTGAAAATTGCTCTGAACTTTTCAGGCATTATTTAATTGAACTCGTATTTCTCGTAATTGAGTCGTGGAAACACTTGTCGTAAATAATACAAGAAGAAAACTTTATTCATTGTTTTTGCTTAACAAAATACTTTTCAGCGTGCCATTAGCAAGTTTTCAGAACTACTGAAAACCATTGAGAATTGAACAAACTTGTAAAATTCGGTTCGCAATTTCCTCAAGAAACAATATCTCTGGATCTTCCGGGTCTTAGAAATCGCTTGAAACGGGATGGGTAGAGTTTACATGCGTGCCGACAATTTATTTTTTTATCGCCTTGAACTAATTATGCGGCGCCATGAATTGAACAGATCACTAAAACACTTATTTATCTCAGGTTCTACTTGGTCTGAAAAATCACTTGAAACGGGAATATACTCCACAACGCAAGGCAGTGCTAGCTAGGAATATTTCACTGATGCGGTGAGTATGCTTGCATTTTTTTTATCACAGACAATGTTAGGTTTGCACTGCACCTGTTCCGACAGACGTCAGCATCGTGTTTCAGTTTAGCTCAACCTCGTTCCCAGGGTCTTCTCCTACTCGGGGGCGAGTAGGAGTGGACCCTGGGAACGAGGTTGAGTAAAGCTTTGTGTCTTGCAAAATAAAGTTGTTTCATATCAAGCAGAAACGCATTCAAAATGCCTTAAGGGGGCCGTCTAGTCAGATTTTTTGTTAATTTTCGGTCATCCAACCATTTTTTATATTTTTACTTAAAACTATAGTTTAACCCATCTACTTTAAGTTTTCGAAGTCTTTTTCACATAAATTGACCTGTGAAAGCTGATAAAAGCGATTTTCGTGATGTAATCTGCCAATGGCTATCGGTTGCCATGGAAATGGTTAAGGAAAAGTTTAAATTTGTGCCAACTTTAAGGGCATTTTTCTCAAATTTGCCTTTTTCCGGAAGTAGGCATCTCCCCCTAACTATTTTTTGCTTAAGTATATGACCAATTGCTGTGAAATTTGGCACAGACTGCCTTTAGGATGTAAACTATGATCCTATGGAGCGAAATTGGATTAAGTTAAATACTTGAGGAGATATTTGTTCTACACCCATATTTGGAAGGATTTGGTTGCCATGGGAACACTTATGGCCTTACCCCGAAACCGCTCCATAGGATCATAGTTCAATCCATGTTAGTTATGGATAGAAAGTGGAATTCATTTTCAATGCATTCTGCACATAACAAGTATATGGGGCAGACGGCAACCCTCAGCTGATAAGGTCAAATTCAGGAGTTAATCATTAACTATCTTTTAACTACTTCATCTCAAATTACACCTTCCTGTGTAGGTCATCCTGAAGGGATGCTCTGGTGAAAATTTCATTGTTTTCTATAAAATCGTTACAGAGCTCTGTTGTTTTAAAGATGCTTAGAACATTTCTCTGAAATTTGACTAGACTGCCCCCTTAAGAGCAGCAAAAAAGTGTTTTTCTTATCCTGAAATCTTATAAAACAAGCTTAAAATTGCTCAGAAAAAAATCGCATAATCTTTATTATTTATCGCATAATTGGCCTCTGTAATCGCATAATCTGCCCTGCAAATTTCGCATAATTTGCATTTTTTTATCGCACCCTATCAGAAGGCCTGGTTATAAGACACACCCTAAACTTTCAAAGACGATTTTGACAAGTAAGGAAAATGAAAATTTTACCTAAATACCCTGTTATAAGACGCACCCAGAATTACGGGAAATTTTGGTGACCCCGTTCGTTGTAATTACAAAATTTCCTTCCATAAGTTACTAATTGCGATGCTTTCATTCTCAAAACAAAAGCGAAAAAATCACATGTTACAAACAATAGCAAAAATGCACACTTTTTAATTCACTCAAGTCTTCCGTCTCAGGAAACAGTGTTTTAAGTTATGAATACTAATTGATCCGTTTCTACATTTATAAACAATACTCATCTGACAGATCTTTCATTCACTGCAAAACTCATCTTACTCTTCGAAAATTCATTCAGCGTACCGTAAATCAGTAATCATGCCAAAAACTTGTCGTCATTCCTATGATCTAAACGTCAAGTTGAAGATTGTAGCATAGGTGGAGGCCGTAAATTGCTCCCAAAATACGGCATATCAGAATCAATGGCCGTAAATGGAGAAGTCAACAGCATGTCTTGTTCTCCGGCGAGTTAAAGATGACTGCCAAGCATGCCTCGAAAGCCGAGCTTTAAAACAGAACGGTTCTGGCTAGACTTTAGAATACCCTGCCACTCCATTATATTTTGTTGCGCGAAAATACTCGGTTGTAAGATGCACCCCGAGTTTTGAGCAGATTTTAATCGAACTAGTATATTTTCTCGTAAAAAATGGTGCGTCTTATAAGTGAATAAATACGGTAAATCCTCTACACTATTGTACATTTTCTCACCTTTATTTTCAGTTCGTTCTATTTCTATCCCTTAACTTATTTTTGTTATAGTTTAAACCACTTCTGCATTGCATTAATAAAGTTTCCCAGGAGGTTTACTTTCACCCTCTTTCACCCTCATGGGATTAATAATAATAATAATAATAATAATAATAATAATAATAATAATAATAATAATTCTAACAAACTTTATTTGAGTGTAAAATGTATCTACCACTAACTTGAACGTACTAACTGGGGACACTGTAAAACACTGTAAATGTTGGTTTTTGTGGATCTAGGGGAAAACCAGACTACCCGGAGAAAAAAACCTCTCTATAAAGAGACTTTCACACATTGATATTAACTTCTTTCTGCCATGATTTCAGGTAATAAATTTATAAAGAAATGGAACAGTAAACAAAATTTGAAACTCACAATGAGATGATTAACTTGCAATTTGCTGTAATCATGATTGCCACAAGCGATGTCAACAGCCACCAAAAGACTTGTTAACAAAATCAACACCATCTAGAGAAAAAAGAAAATAGGGGTTAACACAAAATGCATTGACAACGTCAACCAGGAGGACAACAAACAATAGCAACAATGAGCAAAATAATGAGAATCCATGTGCAAAATAAAGTCAAGTAAGTTGCTTTGCCGTCCTCTGCTCAGCGACACTGTGAAAGGAAGATTCCTCAAGTTGAAGAAACAAGTGTGCAACAACAAAATTACTCAGAGAAATTTGCCAAAAAATGTGAAAACTGTGCAATTCTACAGGTTGAAAGAAAACCACAAACAAAAGGAAACAAGCCTGATGCCATTGGTACAGGGGAAAACAAATTCAGTTTTTCAGTACTGTCAAAACTTTGAGGCAGATTCTCCTCAACTGACATGATATTCAACCCTTCATAGAATGTTGTTGCCATGTATACCTCACTTGTCCATACCTCACCTTGAACATAACCACTTACATGCCCACTGCATGTGGCAGTTTTTATTTTACACTGTGGTTAATAATGTAACAGTCAACAGGCTTTCTTTATTTGTACTTCTGATGCACTTTCTCTGACAAGCTTTTCTTAAAGTTTCTTGCAGTGTAATTCACAAATTTTTGCACTGTTTGGCAATTCAAAAAACATCTTATGAATTAGAAAAAAAGAAAATTAGCCCAGATTGAAACACGCGTTGATTTAAAAACCAATGGTAAGTTTACACCTTACTTGATGTGCTTGGGTCGTCCACCTCCAGGGCTACTCGAAAATAACGATGTTATGTACTTGAAATATTGGCCATTCTTATACTAAAGGTTGCTCGTCTGGATGCATAAGTGCCCATCTTTATACTAGAAACGTATAACCAGATGAACTACAAATGTTTGCCAGGTTCATCCAGACAGATAATGGATCCCCAAGGGTGTGTTCCTTTGGTGTGATCTGGATCACTCAGATCATGGAGCATCAAAGGAACCAACAAACTCCTTTGATACTCCATGATCCGTGTGATCCTGGATCACAAATCCAGATTCGGATCATACCAAAGGAATGCACCCCTAGTGCAAAAACGGCCATTCTGATCATACTAGACTGTGGACTGCAGTGAGTGGACTGCAGTGAGGTCTAAAATCTCTGGGTTAAACAGCCAACATACTGTGTAGGGTGAGAAATCAAACATCAAAAACTTGGTACTTACTCGTGATGGTAAACATCAACCATTTCAAAACGAGGAAATTAATGCAGGGTATTTTCATTACTCGTGCACGCATAAGGCAGGCATGAGTCTAGGTTTGTGTTGCCTATCTATCTATCTATCTATCTATCTATCTATCTATCTACTTACCTATCTATCTATCTATCTATCTATCTATCTATCTGTCTGTCTGTCCGCCTGTCTGTCTGTCTGTCTGTCTATCTATCTGTCTCTCTATCTATCTATCTATCTATCTGTCTGTCTGTCTGTCTGTCTACCTACCTCCCTATATATGTTGCAAATGTGCAGCCAAGCAGGGACTGGGAAGAGTCATTAACACAAGTTGAATCTCAGTTGAAGCAGCATTCACAGTTTTATTCGAAATAATATTTTCCCACTTCTTTTCCTTGAGACTCTCAAAATGCATACAGACGCACATGCCGTTGGTGTTAGACCCACACCAGACTAAGTTTTGAACCTGGTCGTTTCGTGAACTCAAAAGACAAATCAACTCATAATGCTTAATTTCATACTACTTATCAGAGTGTTGACACATCTCTTGTGTCATTCCATGTGATCGAGAACCAAGTATAGTCCCTGTGAAAGCAATGACCCGTCCTTTGCAAAAAAGCCGGAAAATACGGAAAGTGGTTTTAAAGTATATTGTAAAAAATGTACTTCATTGCTTTGTCAACAAATGTAACATTAAACATGAAGAAGTAAAGTGTTATCCCAAAATTTATCATTGGAAGTGTACATGTAAGAAAGCAAGCAAAAGTGCATGCATGGTGTTTCTCTACCTAGAATTATAACTAGGAAATTATGGTGTCAAAAACCATTCAAAAGGAAACAAATCCAATAAAAGGACAGTGGATGTTGATCATAAACATTATCAATGATTGTTGACAAAATGTTCTATCAGAGAAATTAATCCTGTTAATAGTACTTTATACCACGTTTATAAAATCTCAGTCACAGAATCAGTCATTGTAAGTTCACCCTCGGCAGAGATGTAGAACAAAATCCTGGGGATCAGGGGTAGTATCTGGGCAACTGTGCACCTAACCCTTCCCTAACCAACCCCCTAATCCAACTTTAACCATAACTTTTTAACTTATTATAACTTGTTGTGTTAGAGGAGGGATAGGTACACATTTGCCCAGATACTTACATCGATCCAACCCTCTAATTTGATTGCAAGTAAACAATCTATACTCCATGTTCTCAGGGTAACATTGCATTATTTGGGTTTAATGCTTGCTGTGAATGTGTACCCATGTCAGTGTGTGCATTAAAACTATAAACTGTAAGGCTCCCAATACCTTCTTGTGCAGATTTGGCAAACACTATGAATATTGGCAGTGAATTATACTCTTTCGTATCAAGACAGCACAACCAAGATTATCTATTGTTTACAGAAGTAACAGACGTGGTAACAGTATTAGAAACCATTTACCAGATCCAATTCAGTCAAAGTTACACTGGTCGTAATTAAACATGACATCTCATCTACAGTAATGTTTATCTCCCTTTCTGTATGTTGCCCTTTGGTAATGCTAAATACAAATTTTAATCAGTGAAAGTTATCATTCATTTCTATGAATGTAATGCAGTAGATATTTATTGCAATGGTAACAGCAGTTTTAGGATATTTTACTTACATGCTAGGGATCCTTATAGCCTCCCCCACCCTACTTGTGTACTATTAGATGTTACTACCTTGAGTACTGGTGACTTAACAAACTATTAACACTTCGTTTTCAAGGACCCAAAATATTTAATTCCCTTAGCTCTGAAATTCAGAATGCCTCTAGTACTGCTTTGTTCAATTCTAAACTTAAGTCATTTTTTCTTGGTATAAGCACAATTTAGTTCTCCTAATGCTTGTGTGCAGTTTTTCTCTTCTTCGCTTTTTTTTCTCATTTATTCTTGCATTTTTTTCACCTTTTCTTTCTCATCCTTTTTTTTATTTTATTATTATTTTTTTTTACACTTACATGTTCAGCCTTTTTTATTTTTATCCTATTTTAATGATCATTTTCTATGTTCAAAACAAATATAAGTACTTAGAGTTAAATTGCCGATGCTAGCATTGTAATTATCAATTAAATAACATAATCTTAAAAGGTGGCTCTATTCATAAGCCTTATTGGCTTTCTTGGGCTTCCTTGCCTCGTCTCCTTTTTTTTTAAATTCTACATGTATATTTTGTGTATATGGCAAAATAATAATAAATAATAAATAAATAATAATAATAATACTTTCAGGCATTCTATTACAATGCAACAGATACATTTGAAATCAGAGTTGTGCATATTACTGAAATGTGTGTACAAAGTAATGCAGATGAAAATTCCTTTAGTCCACACACACACACACACACACACAGCTGAACAAAGTGGAATAACTTCCCAACCTATTAATAATGACCAGCAAAGCAATTAGAGTGCTACTACAAATTTAAATACCAATACAAGAAATTATACTTTACAACACTGTTGAGCTTTATCAGTTTATTGTATTTGTTTATCCATTATTAAACCCTGTAGCTATTGGAACTCAGAATACACTGGATTCAATTTCTCATCATAAAAACGTTTTTTACACTCAAAATGTGAGTTGCAAAAAAGAGTATCTTACAATCTATGATTACCTCAAACGTCTTTAAGTGTATGATACAGATATCAGAATCACCTAGAATTTACAAAAAAAGGAGATCTGTATCCTACTTCTAAGGCTGGTGAATTTGAACTCCAAAAGATGATTATTAATAATATGGAAGATATTACTGGATTTATAGCATGGCTGTTAATCTAATTTTCCTGAAATAATTTGGTAGGGAAATGGTTAACTTATGTTTTTGCTGCATTTTTCACCATAAAGCTAGAACAACTGAGTTTTATTCCATGCAATTAACTGTCAATGGTGACTTTGATGTATTTGAAAAAGTTAACAATGTGCCCTGACTAATACAGAAATACCTACTTACAACAAAAACTGCTCTCTGTGGTGAGGAGGATTATTGTATTTCATTATTACATGTATCATGTTCACCTGACTTAAAAACACTACAAGCTAAACAAAATATTATAAGAAAACACAATTCGAAATGACATTAATTGATCATCGCAGTTATGCACACAACTTAAGCAGCTGTGAAATTAAAGCCTGTAAAAAAACACAGGCCTGAACGGGATTTGAACCCATGAACTCTGCGATACCGGAGCAGTGCTCTACCAACTGAGCTATCAAGCCAACTGGGAGCTTGTCATATCGTGAGTTCCTAATATACCCGTAGATGAAGAAGAATGATGCAAATTTTCATTCATTTGCATCATTCTTCTTCATCTACGGTTATATTACGAACTCACGATATGACAAGCTCCCAGTTGGCTTGATAGCTCAGTTGGTAGAGCAATGCTCCGGTATCACAGAGGTCATGGGTTCAAATCCCGTTCAGGCCTGAGTTTTTTTTCAGGCTTTAATTTCACAGCTGCTTAAGTTGTGTGCATAACTGCAATGATCAATTAATGTCATTTCATATTAATCCGCAGTTCAAATATATGGTTTTTCATATATTCATTTGCAAAACACAATTCAATAGCATAAAAAACGTTATTGCTGAAAAACACAAATTTAACTATGCAAACATGAAACATGCTCTTGAGAAACAACATTCATCATATTTGCAGTCTAACAGTCAAACATTGTACACTTCCATAAATGCCCTCCCCAAAAGAGATGTTTGCGTAGCACCGAATCACACAGCTTGGGCTACCTGCTCTGTATGTGCATGAGTAGCCCTTGATTCAAGGGTCGAGTTTCAATACGTGTGGGTGGCAACTCGTACCGACACGTGAGATCCTCGAGTTGATTTGATGCCCTGTTGTCACATGATACATTTGAATGGCCTCAAAAACCGAAAAATAATAATTAAATAAAACGCGATACATTTGAATGGGGCGAGTGCAGCGCAGAATAGACCCACACTTCAGTTTACATCCTTCATGTGCGTCAAAACTATCTTTAGATCGAGGTATACAACGAAATAGGTTTTTGGGGCTTATTAGCGTTTATTAATTAACGCACTGCATAATCGCGGAGGCCAAATCTTCTTTCTCGTTGCCACTTCGCAGTGCGCTCATACGATTTTGAATATTTCTTGAAGTGATGCAAATGACTTACAGGGTATTCTGTCATTTCGCCAGCTTAAAATTGGAATTAATTTTGTATGCCCAACACGCGATATTTTACTACTAATTATTTCGCGAATCGAGCGATCGAAAATGGGTGACCGAGTGAACTTGCACGGTTTTACAGGCAACAAAGTCAAGCCTGTGTATGAAAATATGGCCCCGCCAATTCCCACTTTTACTGGGTTTAGAAAAAGAATTGTAGTGTACAAAAGGTCGGGCTAAATTGCAGAATACCCGTTCATCTACATACTGATGAATAACAATAGAGTCCATTGTACAATGATTCGTTCTTCTAAAGCTTCCGACACACGATTTCTGCAATTTGAGGTGGCCGGCGCCAAAATTTGTAACAAAGCCCAGGATAAATGCTGTTGTTTAAAAATGTGATTCACCCTACAAAAAAGGCTTGATATGGAGACTCTTGCCTTTCACACACGCGCTGAATCCCCAAATTGACGCCTGTCTCATTACGTAATAATGCACTAAAGATGGAATATTACTTTCGTCTCGTGATATGCAGACTTCCCGTAGAGCCTTCCAAAGGAATTTCTGCGAGGTGAAGGGAGATTTGGAGTTCAACAGCGCAATAACTTCATTATTGTGGACATGCAAATTTATAAGACTATAACGAATATTGTGAATAAAGAACGGTTTGTTATGGTCACTTGCACTTCTTACACAAGCTCCGACAACAGAAAACGTATCCTCAACTGTAAAGGATAAAATAGCATTTCATTTCTCTGCACAGAAACAGCAACTGAACAGTACAACTGAATGTAATAACCGCAATAAAAACAAGAATCCTCTAAACTGGTTTTACTAATCCCGTTGTTGTCTAATATTTTGAGTATATATCGAGCAAGAAATAATGCGACTACAAAAATGCAAAACATCGAATCGAAATGTTTACCGTAGCTGGAAAAATCGAGGGTGTTCCCGTAATTTGCAAGACCTTAAGTAAACGAATTTAAATTAGAAAAAAGATTGCACCGTTTTACGGGCGTTGTACGACTCATTTTGAACCACTAACGATATCATAAGCAATTATCCTGCAAGATTTCTCGGGCGGTGGTTAAACGTAATGTACGCAATAGACAACGCAGCCGTGTGCAAATACATACCTACTGTCAGAAGAAAAGTTAGAACGATACCGAGAAGGACTTACCATGGTAAAATGTGCGTGCTTGATCCTAGAAAACCCTGTAACTGAGAACCAAACGTACCGCGGTCCAAGAAAGTAAGGCCGAATTCCGAATGCACTCAAGTGTTTGCGCAGTTGAGTACAAACAATACGTCATAAGTCATATGACTCAGCCCTGCTTCTTTAATACAATGTATTATGCAATAAAAAACGTTGTATTTCAAATACGCCTAATTTAATTCCTTTTTTGGTTGACTTACAACATTAAATGCAACCCTTGGTTCAATAATCAGATTCAATACAGCTAAATTAACCTAAATTTCGTGCGATGGCGGTATACTCACGTGAAAGCTGGCTAATTGTAGTAATTATAATAATTCACCATAACTTATGCAAAATAATAACTTACTATAATTTATTCATGAGATTTGGATGTCTGAGGTTGTGTGTTCACTAGCACAGTTTAAACAAGTTAAACTTGGAAAGCCCGGAGATACAGTGAAAAGAGCGTTGCAAAATTTAAACTAGTTTAAAATGACAAGTTTTTTCACTTAAAAGATCGATTTTAAGCATAAAAACACTGGAAATCGCGTCCATCTTAAACTACCTGGTGAGATGGATTAACTTGGCCAAGTAAATACATCAGCCAATCACAGCAATCATCATGAAAGATGCTTGTCATGTTAAGGGCAACGCCTTTTCCGGACTTAAGTGTTCTTTCAGTTACTCGGTACCGTCATGTCTGAATCCTCCCCCCTCTTCCTCGAAACTTGAATGCCAATACACCTCTTAGTTTTAAAATATAACTATATTCTATATTCTAGTGGTCTTTAATATTCCCTTTTGAAAAATATCTACAAATAGGTTCGTTCATTCTCTTAGAAATCGATTCACTACTGTACCTCCTATGGGGGGAGGGGCGGGGGGGGGGGGGCAAACTCCTTTATATGGACTACCTAGGCGTAATGTGTGGCACAACGGCTGAAACACCATACCCTTGTGCGGCCCCGAAAGGTATGGTGTTGTCTAGTCTTGAATTCGCTTTTTTTTTTGTGGGGGGGGGGGGAGGTGGAAGGGGGTTGGGGGATGGGTACTTCTTCATAATTACCCCCCCTTCATACAGGCTTTGCCTTCCTCTCCCCCGTCTGGTGATGGGCTCCTAGCTAGACTTGCAGACAAGTCTGACTTTTGGACGTATTTGGGTAAGGCTTTTAGAGCAAACCATACTCCCTCTAACAGCGAAAAATCGAGCCTAGTGCAAAGCCGGAGTGACAAACGTTTTTCTATGAAACAGTAAAAGCTAATTTTTTGGAAGTGTGTAAAGGCAATTTGCGGTTTTTTTATATATATATATTTTGTTGACTTTACCCATTATATCGCTGTCGAACGTTTTCGGCCAACGCTCAGACCGCAAAACCTGACTGTTGCCTTATGCACGCAGACTGTATACGACTCGTACACAGATTTCGACAGATTACTTTTAATTGACTCCCTCCTTATCATTATTATTTCTTTTGGGCTTCAGCATACCATTTGGAAGAAAGATCCATGTTCTTAAATCGAACTGCATTTGCGTTATAAACGGCTGTCCTTGCAATTTGATAGGGCACTGGCAAACATCGAGTTTATGTTGTTACACTCCCGGAAACCAGAAATAGCGACAACCAGGCGACAACTCACTGCTCACTGAATTTCCCTGTTCGAGCAGGGAATACTTGAATAGATGTGTTTTGCTGTCAAAAAACTTATTCTCGATCAGTACATTGATTTACGCTGTCTATATGTTGCTTGAGAAATGAAACTGAATCCAGCCTCGTTCCCCGACGGGAAGGTGAGAACCCTGGGAACGAGGTTGGCCTAAATTGTGAAAAAAAAAATTAATGTGTCGATTCTTGGCAAGAAATCTTATTGCTTCCATCGAGCCCTGACATATTTCAAGAGATAAAAGACACAAATTGCCCGATATGATGCATTTGCAGTTGAGACAAAGCATTTGGCGCACCCGCGTCAATGCATAACGGCAGAAAGTAAATAAATACAATGCGTCAAATGTCTGGAGACAAGTTGCAAATAGTTTTTACGAGAAATGACGACACACTAGCATGGACTCCTCCACCTCCATCAGAAGTTAGAGAAGCAAAACAAAACAAAAACACTTCAGTCCAGTTCAGTGCAGAGTCCAGTTCAGAGTGCAGTCCTAATTTTCCATCTGGCCTCCCTAAACTTTGGCGTTCACAACGCTGGTCGACAGAACTAAGAGAAGGCCGTTTGGGAAAGCAAACAGTCTGTTTCGTTGTAACCTGCGAACAGGGTCCCTACCGGCTTTTGGCGTGCGAGCGGAGCTGATTTTGGAATGATTTCCGCACAGGTCCCTACTTCACTATGCATGCTGTAGCCATACTGTTTCATTCTGCAATAACAAGAAATGTTTACATATGCATGACCCTAAATAATTTATCTGCTGCATGCATAATGAGAAGGGACCTGTGCGGAAATCTTTCCCTACTTTTTTACATATACAGTCATCTTTGTTTCTTTTAGCCGAAGGAGTCTCACCAGTCGGCGATCTCACTGCTGACGACCTTCTGATGCTTCATTTTGATGTTCGTTGAAATTGCAAAAGGATCCTCTGGCATTTCCATTGTTTTCAGTTACTCATTACAGTGGCTTAAAATCAACACAAACGACTCCGCTAAACTTACGACTTGTCGAGCGCAGGATAGACAAGAAAATGTTAGAGAAGTTTGGACCAGTCCGCAAACATAGTCGCAATCTTTGGATTTCTTCAGCTAAAATGACGCTCTCCTTTCCAGGATCCACTAAAAGTTCCTTGTTATTTATGAAATTCAAAGCATTAAAAACAGAGACTACTGGCAATTATTTGCCTTCCGAGGAGATCAGCGACTTCTTACAAAAACAACAAATGCGTTCTCGTTGCATTTCTCCATTCCTCGAAACCAACGCACAATAAAAAAATGCGTCTTGCCAATTTTATTGAACAGACAGCCTGTCAATTTTGACACGTCAATTTGACAGGATTTGACAACACGTTGAAGCGCTAATGAAGAGTGGACGGAATGTCAGCATGCATAGATAGTCCACAGGCTCCCCAATCCCCTTTCCTCCACCTCCATCATCCTCAGTCAGCGCTCACTCCGTTCGAACGCTAAAACCCAAAAGGGTATGGAGGTCCATTTCCGCCAAAATTCGATCTTTGTATTCGATACTCGACTTGCTGTATTTTATGCTATCTTACGCAATGCGATATCCAACTGTGTTGATTTCGTGTTTAAACCGCTCTATTGTACATGGTACTTAGCTTTTTGTTTTTCAAATTCAATATCACTAATTTGGTTTCCAAATTGACGATTTTCTCCTGTTTTCAGCTATGCAAGTTTCGATTTTCGAAGTTTTGTTTTCAGCATCCAAGTTCATGTATTCGGCTTCGTTGGACATCCTTCCGCAATCTATTGAGAGAGGACATCGCGGGCGCAGGAAATCTCCATCCCCATCCCCACAGTAACTGTGGCAAAAAGCCCTCCAGTAGAGTGGAGTAGAGAAAATGATCCTATCCCACGGCGGTCGCATGTTTGTCTTTTCAACATGTGTGGTGGACTGAAATCGGCTTGTTCACGGCTTTATTTTGGCAGACACAACAGTTAAGCTTACAGGAACGGAGGAACGTATGCTACATAGCTACTGTCACTTCCAAAATATTCTTCCGTTTGCAATGTGCCAGTTTCATCAGTGAAATGCCAAAACTATGGAAATCACCAAAGGGCTGCTGATTGCAAGAGAGATGGATCTGTAAAATTATGAATAACCAAGAAAGATACTGAATTGTGGCTGACAACATTTACTGATGCTTTGGAGACCCTTCCTGAACAAAAGCCTCTTCAGTTACTTTGCAGGACACCACAGATGAAGTTGCAGAAGTGATGTTGACTGCTCCAAGACAAGATTTGTTATAAAAATCATTGTTGCCCCTGATACCACGGTTTGTACATGTAGATGCTATAGCAACACACAGGACAAAAATACCGTGTAGCTGTCAAATAACCGTGTGCATTTCTACAACTGTGTTGAAAAGCATTCGGTAAAATATGATGCAGAAACCAAATGTAGCACTACTTTGAGGTACTGCCATTTACGTTGGCCCACAAAGGTGGAGGCACAGTAGTTTAGAAAACAGTCCTAAGAAAATACGTGCACAGAACTAGCAGTTGACGTAATGATGACGCGACCAAAGAGAATTTACATTTTGGTCATCAAAGTTACCAACTTGTTTTCCTTTTTTCGTCGCGGTGTTTCCTAAAAGAAATACAGTGAAAAAGCTGTGGAAACACTCGCCCGCGGCTCGTGTTCCAACAGCATTTCTCGTTCTCCCAAACTTCCACTCGTGTTTCTATTAAACAATTAGATTATGAGCTCGAGATTTCTATCGCATGATAGTTGACGAGGGCGCAGCCCGAGTCAACTATCACGCATAGAAATCGAGAGCGTTAAAATCTACTAGTCGTTCAAAACTTTGTCTTTTCTGGAACAGCACAGCCTTGACCAGTAAAAAACTGTCTAAATCTTCTTCACGGACACTTCAAAAACATGAAGCGGCCGCCATTTTGTTAGCAAGGGCACACTGCTACGCCACTTCACTATCTATCACAGAACAGATAGTGGGTAGCGTTGCCAATCAGAGCGCGGCATTTGTGATAGAACGCTAATAGATTTTTACTAAAACTCGATAGAAATACGGTACATGTTTTTTATTACTTAAGTAGTGGTTAGCGTGTCGGACTTCTGAGCAGAAGGTTTGGAGTTCGAGCCCTTGTGGCACTGTGTTGTTTCTTCAGACAAGAAACTTTACTCCACACTCTCTCTCTCTCCACCCAGGTGTATAAATAGGTACCAGCGATACAATGCTGGGGGTAACCCTGCAATGGACTAGCATCCCATCCAGGGGTGAGTAATAATACCCCCAGGTGCTTCATGCTAATGAAACCGGGATAAGCTAAGAACCTCATGGCGAAAAGGAAAACCTCACGGTGAAAAGAAAAATTCCAAGCGGTCAGCGGTTGGTGGCTAGCGGTCAGTAGAGCGTACGACACGGACGCGAGCTTTCGATGATCCTTTGCAAGCTGTAGTCGGTATTTCGTACTCACTGTCGGGAAAGAATAAATTCACAGGTTCTGCTGTAATTGTGGTAAAGTCGCTGAAGTCTAGTGAAAACGAGACAAATGGTTTTCAAGAACATGAATCATGTGGCAGAAGTCCTCTATAATGAATCACGGAAATCACCTTGCTTGAACTGCATGACTGAGCAACATGAAGTTGACAAGCTTCTTTCAAATGATCTTCCATTTCATTATGTGTATTTGCCAAACATTGATACTGTTGCTGTCCACGTTCAGCAATAAGAAAAGAAAGCGAACTGTACGCTGATGTTGAATATGTATACCAATAATTCCAAACGTTAGGTTTCTTGAGTTTCATGATCTAAGTTTGTTATACAAAAATCACGTCGCACTCGGGTAGTCGCACACGGCCGGCGTTTAACCCGGTTTCTGTAGCATGAAGCACCTGGGAGTATTTTTCCTTCCCCCTGGATGGGATGCAGGGTTACCCCAAGGATTATATCGCTGGAGAGACAATCGAACTCCGGACCTCCTGCTCGGAAGTCCGGCACGCTAACCACTACACTACCGTGTCTCCACCCTTTGTAACATACACTTAAATGTCTGGTCTGAGGAAAATACTTAGTTCTGTTTCCTTAGCGGGCACACGTTAAGAAAAGAAAAAAGAAAAAAAGAAAACTTCAACGAGTTCTTCTTTGATATTTTCTACAGCTGGTCACACTTTGTAACAGATACTTGCAAAATGCCAAAAAAGTGAAACGGCATTTGTCAGTTGTCTTTTGTGTATTTCTTTACTTCGAGCTCCATTTCTGATTGTTGTACAAAACATCACGCTAACAGCTTCGCGGTCTGATCAAGTTCTTTCCCCACGTAAAGACCACATGTTGCTCTATCTCCCGATGACAGTAAGCGTTATTTATTTACGAAAACTGAACTTGTATCACAAAGCATTTTTCATTCACAGTGACAGTAATGAACTTTCTGAGCTTTCGAAAGTGTTCCTCAAATAGGTAATTTTTCTCCATCTCATTACCTAAACTAAAATTTACAACACCGAAGATTGAACATTGCCATTTCCTGCAATCAAATTACGTTATCATCACATGTATCACCCTTTACAATTGGAGTTCTGATCAGTTCTACAAATTTTTATGTGAAAAAATTCCTTGTGTCCTCGCGCGAAACGGTTGCTACTCCACCTTTCTAATTCACAAGTTTCCATCGTTGCCACTTAAACGCGGGTTTGTTAGTTAGTACAAAGAAACTGTGATTATCGGTACCCATCATAAGTTTATCATTATGCTAGCATTGACCAAATCATCCCCGTGAACGCCTCCAGGCGACTTGCTAACTAAAAAAGACAAGTCCTTGTTAGATACAAACGAGACATCTTATTATTTAAGAAAATATAAAATTAATACCATTTGGCCATACAAAGCCCCAGCACCTGAAACTTGCAATGAGTTGACTTAAACACAACACAAATACCGTCTACTAAAAAAAGTTAAAAACAATGCAAATCATGACATCGTCACGTGACGTCACGTGACGTCACGTGACGTCACGTGACGTTTATAAGGTCTAGGCGTGTTTGTCGCCACCAAGTGTAATCTCATCAAACTGGTATTCGCCAAGTGCATCCGAATAACCGAGACGTCTCAAGGTGTTCACATAGTTGGACAGTTCTTTGATGCTTTTCAGTTGCTCCTCGAGATAGCCGGATTCCAAGAAGTCTGTCAACTGTAGAGAGAGAAGGAAAAATAATTAGGATGATGAAGGCACAGTTTTGTTCCCCAATCCAAGTTTGCGCGGAAAGACTGGGTTAAATTTTAATGTGCAATGCATTTCGGGACTGTTTCTGGGCACGAGTATTTTACATAGTGCTTACTATTCTGGTTCAACACAGACTCCGCCTAGACACTCGGCAAAACGAGCACCGTGATTGGTTGATTCTTGGTCACGTGCCCCTGATCAAATTCAAATGTATCCTGACCGGGATACAATTGCGCAGTTGTTGCCCGCGCCCCAGTTGTGCCGTCTTTGTTTGTTAGTTTTTGCTGTATGATTGTTTAAGGGAAAGTCTAAATACAGTATATAACAAAGCACTTTATGTATGGTCCCTCAGGAAACTAGTTAGTTTTGTTTTCCCCCGATTCCCAATTTCTCTCAGGTCTCTCGGAAAAAGAAAACTAGCTGTTTCCCTAGGGGCCATACATTAAGTGTACATTAATCCACGGGTCAATTCGTAACACTGTGTCCCAGGACTTATCAGAAGGGAAAAAATGAGAAAAAAAAAATGGTTCGTGTCGTTTGGACTGGAATTGAACGCGAAGCTCCAGTTAGTAGGAACGGCGTCTTACCGCTGGACCACCGATGAACACCATGGCGACAGATTAGAATATCACTACATTCTATAGTGATTAGGGTTAAACGCTGATTTTAATTGGTTAGCATTTTGCTGAGGTTTGGTGAGCGACTCTCTCCATTTACTTTCCAAAATGTTTTCTTAGCTAGTGATGATACAGGTTTACAAAGTATAACAGGGTGTAGAAAAAACGGATGAATTATACTATGTTTGAAAATTGATATTTGTTTAACCGGCGACGTGGTGGTGTAGTGGTTAAGGAAGGAGATTAGTAAGGAAAGAGATTAGTGAGTAAAGAGTCGTAGATTTCAGTCCTCTGTCCGGACACTAGGGCTTGTTCTTTTTTTAAAAAAGTGTCTATTTCCCAGAACTCGTTTCAAACCATGAGAGTTCTAAATGGACATAAAACATAAATTCAGAGCAATTTAAGAATTAACGATAATCATAAATTTAGAGAGGAGGACAGGCTGTCTGGTTTTAGAAACTGGGTAAATCAAACGAGTTGATTAAGTAAGTTATACCACCGTAAGGTAAAAGGGAGGTGCTGACGTTTCGAGCGTTAGCCCTTCGTCTGGTTTTAGGTTCGAAACTCGGCATTTGACCGTGTTATAAATCCAGCTAGTGGTCTGGACGGGAGGTAAACCAGAGACGTCCAGATTTCGAGTTTGATGGCCCAACCATTCGGCCACCAAAATAATGAAAACAACTTACCTGTGGATCGAATTTGTCGCTGGCAAATTTATGAAGATCAAGCAGTGATGCGTAAACAGTCTTTTCAAGCTCAAGGGCATCCTCCATTGCATCTAACCCAGAGTCCCACTGATCTTTGCAAGTCCCACTGATCTTTGCATGGTTTCTACGGAAATAAAATAACTCACTTAGGTGCCGTTCATTTTTTATGAGGGAGGGGCGGCTGGTGTGATTCGGGAAGCTCCATTTAAAAATTCCATGATCCCTCTCAGATTGCCGATTTTTCACATGCCCTCCCCCCCCCCCCCCTCAAATCAAAAGAAAGAGTAGTCAATTTCGGATTAAAACATGACAAAAGTTATTTTCTAAAATTTTTCACGTGATTCCCCTTTTCCCTAAAATTTTTCGCATGACCCCCTAAATCCCACCAGCCGCCCCCCCCCCCCTCCCTCGTAAAAAATGCATGGTCCTTTATTTCTAACGCTTCTGGGAAAAATAAACTGGGTAACTGGGCAGTTGTTTGGTCAGTGGTTTCCGCTACTATTCAAAAAAGTGACAGAAATAATAACTCTGTTTAGGGGATGCCATATTTACAATCAGTGGTCACACTGAAAGGCATGATTTAAGGATTGAAATGTTAGAAATGTATTGTAATAATAATAATAATAATAAAGATATTTTAACAAGGAGCCCACATCACAAAAAAGGTGGTTTTCAGTGGGGCCCTGCTTAAAATAAGTAACAAATACGATAAAATGATTTAAAAGTGAAAGTTAAAAATAGAGGATGTAAAAAGTTAAATTTAAAAAATGAATATAAGAAATTTCAAAAAAACTTATTAAATACTTCTGATAAGTCTTTTAAAAGTTAAAATGTCAAAAGTGCTTTTTGCTTTGTCGGGTAAAATGTTCCATTCGTGAGCAGCTTGATTTATAAATCGGTTTTGGCCCCAGGAGCGACATGACTTGGGTCTACAAATGTCATTTCTTCCACGAGTATTATAATTATGAATGTCTTTAAAGCTATAAAGATTAAAATCCCAGTCAATCAAGCCATTCAAGGCCTTAAAAAACAATACTAATCTATGAAGTCTTCTTCTTTCCATTAAATTATCCCAGCCAAGCTGATGGAGCGCCTCAGTAGCAGATGAATGCCTTGGCATATCGAGTACGAATTTGGCAGCTAAATTTAGTAGAACTTGGAGTTTCTTCATAAGAGTCAAATTAGCTTTGTCTCCCCATGTGACATCCGCATAGTCTAACAGAGGTATTATAGTTGATTTAACCAAAAGTTCTCTGATATCTCTTGGAAGAAAATACTTAATTCTTCGTAGTAATCCCAACCTTTGCAAGACCTTGCTACGGAGGTTTTTTTATATGATCTGTCCAAGTCAGGTTCTCGTTGATGATGATGGGCCCAGATACTTATAAGAATTTACTCGATCCAGCCTTCTGTCATTGATTGACAATGCCACCTCGCTGAAATAAGAAAGCTTCTTGGGGCCACCGATGAGCATGAATTTAGATTTCGAAACATTTAATGTCAGTTTGTGTTCGTGAAGCCACTCTGCTATTAAGACAAGGTCTTCATTTAGCATGGTCTGTAAACCAAAAGCTGATTCTGAGGAGCAGTGAAGGGCCGTATCATCAGCGAATAATGTAACAGTACTGTTCCGAAGGACGGTAGGTAGATCATTGATGTAAATGGTAAACAATAGCGGCCCTAGAATTGACCCTTGAGGAACACCAACAGACACCTTTCTAGTAGAAGACGAGGCCTGTCCAATAACTGTTTTCTGACATCGGGAAGAAAGATAAGAGTCAAACCAGGCCAGATGAGTGCTAGTTGCTCCTATGTTCTTGAGCTTTCCTAACATAATGCCATGATCCACAGTGTCAAAAGCTTTCTTTAAATCAATAAACACTACGCCATTCACTAATCCATTATCCATGTTACTTAGTACCTCGTCCGTAAACTGAGTTAGAGCTAGACTGGTAGATCTCCCACGCCTAAAACCAAATTGATTAACGGCGAGCAGGTTATTTAGAGAAAGGTAGTCATAAAGTTGGGAATGCACAGCTCTTTCAATTACTTTGCTAACGGTGGGGAGGATGGAAATCGGACGATAGTTATCTTTATCAGTTCTGTCACCTTGCTTAAAAAGAGAAGTTACTTTGGCGCACTTCCACGAAGATGGAAATCTACCACTTTCCAGAGATAAGTTTATGATGTATCGCAGAGAAGGAGCAAGTACATTTGCTGCATCTCGAAGTAAGCGAGCGCTGATGTTGTCCAAGCCAATGGCTTTATTGATCTTCAACTGGCTCAGCTGCTTTTCGACGAAAAATAGTGTGACAGGTTGGAGGGAAAATCTTGCACTACACGTAAGACATTGACTTAGCACGACACTTCTAAAGGCTTTGGCAAGCTTCTTGCCGATACTTGAAAAATGATTGTTAAGAGTCTCAGCAATATTTGTAGGATCAGTTTGCAATTTTCCATCGGCAAAGATTGCGTTAATTTCATTGTGTTTAGAGGGTAGTGGTTCTTTAATCGCTTTCCACATCCTGGAACTTTCGCCTCTAGCGTCCTCTATAGGACGGCAGTAATAGTCCGATTTAAGCCTTTTCTCTTCACGGTTAGTAAAATTCCTCAACTTCCGGTACAGTTGCCAGTGGTACTTGGAATTGGAAAATCGTGCCTTTCTTCTATGGTAATCGCGATCACGCCGTATTTCTAAAAGCTTGTTCGTTAGCCAAGGTGACTGTTTACCTTTTACTCGTTTTGTTCTCATCGGGGCATGATCGTCGACAACGCCATTTAAAAGACTCTCCCAAAAGAATAGTGCATCATCAACGTCATTTGTGCTTTCAATTGCAGACCATGGTACGTTATTTAAGTCTTTTAAAAATGCTTCTTTGTCATAGTTTTTAAAACAACGATACTCAAACACCTTTGGTGGAAGTTTTTTGACACCCCCTTTGATGGTACAGAAAACAACGTTGTGATCACTAATGCTTGAATCCAGTACACCTGATTGCACGATCCTATGCGAGTTGTTGACGAAAATCAAATCTGTCGTGGTGCTAGAATTCTCGGTAGCACGTGTAGGTTTGTCAACGATCTGTGAAAGGCCTTGATTAGATGCAAATTCTTCTAGCTTATGGCGTAAATGATTTTTCTTAGCAGAATAATCAACATTTAAGTCGCCCGCTAAAACAAAGTCAGAGTGATCCGCATCTATTTTGTTGAGAGCATCATTCAGATACAAAATAAAATCATCAATATTTTGGTCGCCAGGTCTGTAGCTACAGCATAATGTCAAACTTCTACATTTAGGTCGCTTAACTTCCACCCACAAGCATTCAAAATTGTCCTTTGTGAGATCGGACTTGACTGCAAATGGTATACCGTCTCGAATGAAAATCATGACTCCTCCACCACAGCTTTTAACCGTGCTGACCCTGTCCTTTCGCACAAGTGAGTAGCCTGGAATTACGACTTCATCATCCATGACGTTTGGTGTTAGCCATGTTTCAGACAGAGTCAAAATGTCAAAAGAATGCTTGTGGACAAGTTCTTTAACTAGATCGAGCTTGTTCACAAGTCGGTTAACATTTAGGTGAGCGATCTTGAAACCTCGCAGCAAACGAATTTCAGGTTGATCATTGAAATCTTCAGCTTGATATACGTTTGGATTTCTGCTGATTGAATCATTTGTAACACAATAAGGTACTGTTCAGCGGTTCTGCAAAGAATGGTCACACTGCATGGTTTGATCCGCAGGTGGAAAGTCAAAAACATACTAACTAGTAAAACAAACAGTACCACAGTATAGTACTGTTCGGTAGCTTTCCAAATCATAGTCACACTGCATGGTTTGATCCACAGATGAAAACGTTACAACCACACTACCCAGTACAACAAAGAGTACCACAGTACGGTACTGTTCAGTAGCTTTCCAAAGCATAGTCACACTGCATTGTTTGATCCACAGACGAAAACGTTAGAACCACACTGTATAAAACAACAAACAGTACCACTGTACAGTACTGTTCAGAAGCTCAGTTCCAAAGAATGGTCACGAAGCATGGTTAGATCCACGCATGAAAATCGTAGAACACTACTGTAAAACAAACAGTACCACAGTGCACACATGTAAGGGGTGTTGTGGACCGAGTGGGTGGATACCGGAGGAGGATTACATCGGATTCAACCAAACAAAATTGAGCTTTATTCCGCCATCACAACTCGTGCTCTCTAACAACAGTCAGGCCCTCCTCGCTAGGAATGCGGGGAACTGGGCCTAATACACTACATCCCTCCCCCTTATAGATAACAAACAGCAACATTACAAAACACTGTGCTGAAATAACCATAGAACGTAACAAATGTCTCATAAATGGGGGTTAGTGTTCAACAAGGTTTCTGTTGACTAATAAATGCTTTTGAGTTCTCAACTGTTAGTGTCTTTTGAAAATTAGGTACAATAGTCCTTGAGATAACTTGGTGTTGTTCTTTGTCTCTGCGATCTCCTGAGTAGATTTTCAGGTTCGCTGTCGTGCCTCCCGGATAGAGTGTCCACCTCAATGGCTCTTGGTTCCTGTACTACACTTGGCTGTTGGATTGGTTCTTCCTGTCTGTGATGCGCTTCAGTCACTGCCTCCTCCTGCACACTTGGCATCTCGCTGTTCTGCAGTAGTTTCTTAACATGCGAGGAGTTGCGAGAGTACTGGACTCCCTCCTTAGATTCCACAATCAGGCTGTTCCCATGCTTACTAATAACTGTATACGGGTTTGGGTTAAACCGAGTCGAGAGCTTGTCTTTTCTCTCTTGCTGCACTAGTACCTGGTCTCCTGGGAGTACCTCCGAGTACCTTGCACCTCTCTTTGTGTCCGTGTAGGTCTTGCTCTTACTCTTCTGTTCACTGTCTCTGTCACGCACTCCTTGTTCTACATGTACATCGCTCAGCTCTGGGAGTTTGGTACGTACTTTTCGACCAAATAGTAGTTCGGCTGGACTCACACCTGTTGTTGGGTGTGGCAGGCTTCTGTAGGATGCGAGATATGTGTTCAGCTCTCTTTTCCAGTTCTTATTTTCTGCATGTGCAATCTGAAGTCTCTTTAGAAGTGAGCTGTTTTGGCGCTCTACCTCGCCATTGGCCTGAGGCCATTTTGCCGTGACCTTGTGGTGCCTGATACCCTGCTACTCCATATACTCTGCAAACTCTGTTGCTATGAACTGTGGTCCATTATCAGACGTCAGACTCTCCGGTAGGCCATGCCGTGCGAACGTTTCCTCTAGGCTCAAGATGACCTTAGACGTAACTGTGGACTTGAGAATGTCTACCTCGTAATAACGGCTGTAGTAGTCCACGACCACCAGAATGGATTCACCGGAGGGAAGAGGTCCAAGTAAATCGACAGCCAAATCTCTCCACGGTCCAGTCGGTAATGGTGTGGCTCTGATGGGTTCTGGTGGGCTGGGACGACTGACCAACTGACATCCGTAGCAGGTCTTGCAGTATTTTTCTGCGTCTCTCTCCATTCCCGGCCACCACACTTTGCTGCGCAGTCTCTGCTTTGTTCCGACGATGCCCAAATGGCCTTCGTGTGCAAGGGACATCACTCTGGGCCTGAGTTTCTTCGGGATGACAATTCTTGTCCCTCTCAGTATTACCTGTCCAATGGCACACAACTCACCACTGCATGGAAGGTATTGCTTGTAGGCTAGTTGATCCCATGGCTTTCCATGGATGCACTTCCTCACTGCTGAGAGTTCTTCATCGTCGGAAGATGCCTCCTCTACCTCGCGAGTCGTCATCGCATTGGGGGTTGCTGATACTGCTACAAATCGTACATATTCTTCAGCCTGCGTTGAGTGTTTGCTTCCGGCTTCCTTCTTGTTCACTAGCCTCGAGAGTGGGTCTGTAATGTTCTTTGGTCCAGGTTGGTACCTCACTTGAAATTTATATGGCTGCATCCTCAGAACCCATTTTTCTATTCGTGCACAAGGTTTCGATTTGGGGCCATAAATCACCTCCAATGGCTTGTGGTCTGTGACAAGTTCAAATGGGACTTCGTAAATGTAAGGGTGGAACTTCTCACAAGCCCATATGAGTGCGAGCGCCTCCTTCTCCGTCTGTGAGTACCTCCTTTCTGTCTCCGTCAGACTGCGGCTTGCATAGCTGATGATTCTTGGCCCATCCCTGTGTACTTGTGTCAAAACGGCTCCTAGCCCAACAGGACTGGCATCAGCAATTACTTGCGTTGGGGCATCCTTGTTAAAGTACCCCAAAGTCTCAGCGCTGGATAAGCGCTTTTTCAATTCATCAAAGGCCACCTTCTGCTCTTTTCCAAACACAAATGTTGTCCCCGCTTTCGTTAGACGTCTCAGGGGTTCCGAGATTGTTGCTAGGTCAGGAATAAATCGACCGCAGTAGTTCACGAGTCCTAGGAAGCTACGTACTTCCGAAACATTTTGAGGTTCCCTTGCATTGGTGACAGCCTCAACCTTGTCCGCTGCACAGCTGATTCCCTTGCCAAAGAGCACCATTCCGACGAATGTTAGCTTGTCCATGCCAAACTGGCACTTTGCTGGGTTAAGGGTCAGTCCACGTTCACCGAGTCTCTTTATTACCCTCTCTAAGCGTTCATCGTGTTCCTGCTGATCCTTACCATGGACTATTATGTCATCTGATATGTTCTCTTGTCCATCAATGCCAGCAAGTGCTGTCTGGATCTCATGCTGGTATTGTTCCGAGGCTGAATTGACCCCGAACAACAGTCTCTTATACCGGAATAATCCACAGTGTGTCACGAACGTTGTAATTTCCCTCGAATCTGGCATCAACTCTAGTTGATGGTAGCCCCACTTCCAAGTCGAGCTTGCTAAATACCTTGCTACCGTTCATGCTCTGCAATATTTCGTCGACTGTAGGGATCGGATGTCGCTCTCTTAGTATTGCCTCATTTGCCCTGCGCATATCTATGCAGAGACGGATGTCCCCTCCTGACTTAGGAACGACAACCACTGGATTAACCCATGTGGTGGGCCCATGCGCTGGCTCTATGATGTCCCGGTCGGTGAGTTCCTGAATCTTTTCCTTCACCTTTGATCTCAGGGCAAACGGTGTCCTTCGTATTGGCTGTGCCACTGGCTTCACGTTCGGGTCGATGTGGAGTTGAACTGCCCGGTTTTTCAATTTTCCAACGCCACTGAAGACCTCTGGGTATTTCTCTTGTAGAATCTCACCAGTCTTCCTTGAGTCTGTATTTACTGCGGCGACATCTATTCCTATCTTCAGCACTCCAAGTTCTGTCGCAGTGTCCCTACCTAGAAGGGGATCTCCCTTGGCATTGATCACGCAGAACTCAGCATTGACAATGTTCCTTCCTGCAGAGGCCTCACAGGAAAATGTCCCTATCACATCAAGGGGTGTCTGAGATGCATATGCATAGAGTTTTCTGTCTGAGCAGGCTGACTTGCACTTTATTTTGTTCCTCTTCAGCCACTCCCAAGTTTGTTTGTCAATGATGTTGGTACTTGCTCCAGAGTCTATGATCATGTCCAGCCTACACCCTCCGATGGTGATTTCAATCTTTTCTTGCCTTTTATCGCCTACTGCAAATGCATACATATGCTTGTCTTCATTGTCTTGGGGACCTACCATGTTTGCAGAGCGCCCCTTGCAATCCCTGTGGGACTTGGCCTTCTTCCGTTCTACTTCACACCTCTGCTTTGTCTTGCATTGTTCTTGGAAATGCCCTTCCAGTCCACATTTACGACAGGTACGGCCTCTTGCTGGACAGTTTGTGTCTCTACTGACATGTCTGGTTCTACCACATCGAAAACATGTCCTTTCGCTGCTGTTTCGGGTGCCTTGTGATTGGTTCTTCTTTCCAGGCCTTCTCTTTGCCCCTTCTATGCGGTTGACACTTGCCGAGTCCTCTCCTTTTCCCTCTAAGGTCATTGTGGCAAGCTGTGTGTCAACTTTCTCACAGTTTTCAGCTATTTCCAGAGCTTTAGCAAGGGTAAGACCTTGACCTTCTTCCAGCAGTTTCCGCTTTATGTAAGTACTGGTGCATTTGCAAAGGATTTCATCGCGGATTTGGTTGTCGGTGTCTCCTCCGTAGTCACAATCTTTCGCTGCCCGTCTGAGTCTGGTCGCAAATTGTCGAATCGTCTCCCCAGGTGATTGTGTTAGCTGTCTAAAACAGTGCCTGGCGTAGGTTGTGTCGACCTTTGGGATAAAGTATGCGTTTAGAGCATCTATCGCTTTTTTATAGTCCTTCACATCTCCTGTATCTGGGAAGGTAGAAAAGATGTCTTGGACGTCAGGTCCCGCCATATGGAGCAATAACGCTCGTCTCCGTTGCCTCTTGTTTGCATTTTCCTCATTTAAGATCAGGCCTTTGCCGTCTGCAAACAGTTCGAACGCTGTAAGCCATCGCTTCCATCGTAGCCCAAGCGTGTTTTGGTCGCGGTAACAATCGAACGTCTTGATATGGTTTCTCTCGTTATCATCCATTTTCTTTGCAAATTTTCGCTCCATTTTGTTCTTCGGTGTTTCTGTATCCTCGTCGCCAGTGTTGTGGACCGAGTGGGTGGATACCGGAGGAGGATTACATCGGATTCAACCAAACAAAATTGAGCTTTATTCCGCCATCACAACTCGTGCTCTCTAACAACAGTCAGGCCCTCCTCGCTAGGAATGCGGGGAACTGGGCCTAATACACTACAAGGGGCTAAGTCACACCCTCCTGTACAGATTCCCAGTGAGGTCAAAGACAGTTTTCTTTGCCGCTTGAAGTTCTTGTTATTTCCCATAGCAGGGCTAACGCTTCAGGCACACATCTAAGCATCACAGCGGTTCAAAGAGGTATGATTTATTTTCGGGCAGAGTACTATTGGTATATCAACTCAGCAACCTTGGCATTTTGAGCAATCTTATTGGTTCACTATCTCAGGATATTTGGCACTTTACATTTCCTACGAGGTCAATGGTGCCGGGGTTTCTGCAAAATCCTTGTGCAAGTGAGTTTAGGTCAAGAATAGAATCTCACTTTGTAGCTATGTCTGAGAAATGTGACGGAGGTTGCTTCATTGGTATATACTAAAACATATTTATTCTCTTCAATCTCGATGAATAGCAGCCTTGGACATATCCACTTCCCTACTTTGCAGCTCAGTAAATATTCAGCCACTATATGTCATCTCGATTTGAGAGAATAATTCCCCATGCAATTAAACTTGCTCAAATCTCACCATTATGTGGTGCAACTTCACGCGACCTCCGCGCCTGTTCTGATATTCCATGAACTACAAAGAGGGAAAAGGGATGTAATGAGAGAGAGAACTTTAGGAAGGGAAAATAGCAAAATGACACGCTTGCGTACTGAGTTACCTTCTGCGCATGCTTCATGTCTTCTTCTGCTGACTCCTTAAAGAATCTGTGGAACCCAGGAAGGTAGATGTCATCACGGTTGAAGTGGTACGCCTAGAAAATGGGACTAGGGATTAGAGAATTAAGCACTGTAGCTGATTTGAGAGATATTTTAAGAATATCCTGATCAATGAGTGTGTGATGTGATCAATATGTGACGTGATGAATGACTCATCGATTAGTCATGGAGTACAAATGTATCATAATGTAACATATCTCATACAATTTCCTGGCAATTTCTTTAACCATAAATTACTTCTAGTGATTAAAAATTACATTATTGGTTCATGAAAATAATAATTGGCAAAGAGAAATTGGACATGGAAGGTATGTTTGCTTGAAAATTTTGCGGCTTATCAATTATTCATCAATTACTCATTGATTATCGAATCCAATCAATGACTAATCAATTGATTAACCATTAATTACTAATTGATGTCTTCGACCTATTACTCTTGAAATCCTCGATTAACCCTTAAGTCCCAATATTAATATTCATTTTCTCCTAACCGTTCTCATATATTAGTTATTGTACTAGTGAGGAAAATTTGTTTAAATATCAATACAACTCTTTTTTGGGGATCATTTTTGTTATTCTCATAACCTGAATGGTTGATGAACATGTTCAGTGAATTTTGTAATGAGAAATTGGATGCTGGTCACTACTGGGACTTAAAGGGTTAAAACTTCCTAATCTTCCCAAGAAAATTTAAATGCTCACCATGGACAAGTAGGTATAGTGGGCAAACAGCTCAAAGTTAATCTGTTTATTGATCTCTGCTTCTGTTTCACTATCAAACGGATGAGTTCGTGCTAAGGGTTGGTATCTAGTTTCGTTACCTGTTGGAAAAAAAACAAGACTGTGTCAAGAAAGGAGTATAGGTGTTGTGGGATTGATGTCATAGGTGAGACAAAACAACTTCCATTTTTTTAGGGGGGGGGGGGGAATAAGAAAATACTTTAGTTGGGGGATGGAGGGTGCAGAAGGTCAGTTTGCATTTCGATTCAGAATTTTTCATCATTCATTCTTATCTCTGCAAGGAGAATCACTTAGAAGTTCTTGCTCTGATTGACAGTTTTGTTCTGTGCTTAGCCATTACACCATGCTCAAGACGTCATCCTCATTATTATTATAAGTATTACTATTGATATTGATATCATTGTTGTTGGTGCTGTTACTATCATTATCGTTTTGTGAAGAATTTCCAGTAAAGACATTTGTTCTGAAAACTTGTTTCTGTTTTTTTTTTTCACATATTTTGATTACATTAATGCCTTTTACCATATTATTGATAGGGATTTTAACAAAGTTCTGAAAACCCAAAACCACGCACTTTATTATTACCCTTATTGACAAATTAAGCACTGACCTTTGTAGTCAGAGATTGGAATGTCAGACCAGTCATTTTTCTTCTGCAAGAGAAAATGCCAAACAGATTGAGGATGCAATGCAAAAACAAAAGCCAAGAAGATTATAAAACAAGAGTTTTATTTCATTCTGGTAAAAACAAATATTTTTTAATTATTGGAAGATAAATACAAAAAAAAACCATCCAATTAAAATTAAGAATGCAATAAAGAATGCTATCAAGGATTACAGGGTTCACTTTCCCTTGGTCAATGTTGAGTCTAGAACCTGCTGCTCACATTACCAATTAAGCTCCCTATGCAGGTGGATGGTAGAATGTAAGATCCTAAGTATTTTGGTACTTAGCCACATTCCTACACTTCGTCACCCATTCATTAAGTTTGATTATTAAAAGTATATGCTGATATTTGTTTCTAGCCAACACAACATTTTTCCATAACACTATATGGGAAGATTTTAAAGATTTTTGAGTCAGATTGCAGATCTGTCTGCAGGCAAAGGACAGTTTTATGCATCTATTCATTGCAGTTAGTCTTAAGACAGCCAAATGTAAATACCCTACACTACTGTACATTTTCTAGCCTTTACTTTCAGTTTGTTCTACTTCTAACACTTAACTTATTTTTGTTATAGTTTAAACTACTTCCCCATTGCATTAACAAAGTTTCCCAGGAGGTTTACTTCCGTTTCACTCTCTTTTGCTATCATGGGATTAATAATAATAGTAATAATAATAATAATAATTCTAATTCTAATTCTAATGAACTTTATTTGAGTGTAAAATGTATCTACCACTAACATACTAATTGGGGACACTGTAAATGTTGGTTTTTTTGGAGAGGGGAAAACCAGACTACTCAGAGAAAAACCTCTCTATGAAGAGACTTTCACATATTGATATTAACTTCTTTCTGCCATGATTTCAGGTAATAAATTTATAAAGAAATGGAACAGTAAACAAATTTGAAACTCACGTTGATGTGATGAGGTTGGCTGCAATGATGTTCACCACAAGCGATGTCAACAGCCACCAAAAGACTTGTTAACAAAATCAACACCATCTAGAGAAAAAAGAAAATAGGGGTTAACACAAAATGCATTGACAAAGTCAACCAGGAGGGCAACAAACAATAGCATCAATGAGCGAAATAATGAGAATCCATGTGCAAAATAAAGTCAAGTAAGTTGCTTTGCCATCCTCTGCTCAATGACAATGAGAAAGGAAGATTCCTCAAGTTGAAAAAAACAAGTGTGCAACAACAAAATTACTCGGAGAAATTCGCCAAAAAAAGTGAAAACTGTGCAATTCTACAGGTTGAAAGAAAAACACAAACAAAAGGAAACAAGCCTGCTGCCATTGGTACACGGGAAAACACATTCAGTTTTTTATTACTGTCAAAACTTTGAGGCAGATTCTCCTCAACTGACATGAGATTCAACCCTTCATGGAATGTTGTTTCCATGTATACCTCACTTGTCCACACCTCACCTTCAACATAACCACTTACCTGACCACTGCGTGTGGCAGTTTTTATTTTACGCTGTGGTTAACAATGTAACGGTCAACAGGCTTTCTCTATTGTACTTCTGATGCACTTTCTCTGACAAGCTTTTCTTAAAGTTTCTCACAGTGTAATTCACAAACTTTTGTACTGTTTGGCAATTCAAAAAACACCTTATGAATTAGATAAAAAAAGGAAATTAGCCCTGATTAAAACACATGTTGATTTAAAAACCAATGGGAAGTTTGCACCTTACTTGATGTACTCAGGTTGTTCACATTCAGGGCCACTCGAAAATAACGACGTTATGTACTTGAAATATTGCCCATTCTTATACTAAAGGTTGCTCGTCTGGATCTGCATAAGTGCTCGTCTTTATACTAGAGACGTATAACCAGACGAACTACGAATGTTTACCAAGTTCATCCAGACGGATAATGGATCCCCTAGGGTGTGTTCCTTTGGTGTGATCTGAATCTGGACTTGAGATCCGAGATCACTCAGATCATGGAGCATCAAAGGAACCAACAAATCCTTGTCCAGAGTGGATTCATTGGCTTGATCCTTTGATGCTCCATGATCATTGCGATTACGGGTCACAAATCCAGATCTGGATCATACCAAAGAAATGCACCGCTAGTGTAATCAAAGGCTCCTTTGAGCTACCTCATGGTATGTGGTACTATTCCATGAAGTGCTGCCCCAGACCATAAAGCGTTCATTCCGAAGAGTTCGTTTTGTGCACTCTCGCTACACTGATCGATTACTCGTCGTCCAAATTGGAGACATCGTCACTTTTAAGACTCCGTAAGCTCCGTAGCCTTCACGATTTAGATCTTTTTACTTTAAACATTCAGAGTAATCTTAATCCTGATACAAACTTGGAAAATCAAAAAATCCGAAGCCAATATTTCTCACCTCACAGCTTTAGCACATTTAAGAATACCCTAGCACGAACTGCTAATCAGACATATTTCTCGATATTACACAATAATGTGCGGAGTCTACGACGAAACCTCGAAAATTTTCAAACACATCTGTTAGAAGAGCTTGACTATAACTTTGATATAATCGGAGTAACTGAAACTAAAATTACAAACTTGACCGGAATTGACTTCAATCCACACATACCTAATTATCAGTTTGAATACGTGCCAACACCTCTTTCCTGTGGAGGGGTTGGCATGTATATCAATTGTTCTCTACATTACATCGTTCTGGAAAAAACGTCTAATGAGGCTTTCCAAGCTTTGTGGATTGAGGTCGAATCCCTGCAAGGAAAAAATATTGTTTGTGGTGTAATTTACCGGCAGCATAATTCTCCTGAAAAATTTCAAACGTATTTTGATATGACACTCGAAAGACTAAGTTCCTCTAATAAACCTATCTATATCATGGGCGATTTCAACATTGATCTCCTCAAGGCTGAAACTAATGGCTTTTCTCATGATTTTCTCTTGTCCATACAAAGTTACTCGTTTCTCCCACTAATTGATAAACCTTCAAGAGTCTATAATAACTCTGCTACACTCATTGATAATATAATTGTTAACAGACTTGACGGTAATCTCTCCAGTGGAAATATTATTTCGGACATCAGTGACCATTACTCTCAGTTTTGTTTTATCCACTCTCCTCCACTAAGGTCATTCTATCAAGGTGTTAAAACTCATGATTATTCAAACTTTTCGGAAGAAGATTTCGTCAATGATATTTCGCAAATCAAATGGGACAGTTTGATCACGAATGGCTCCGTGGACAAATGCTTTTCTTCTTTTTACAATAAACTTAATAAACTTGTCAATAAACATGCTCCCATCAAAGCCATGTCGAAACGTAAGGCCAAGCAACTTTCTAAGCCATGGATATCTAGGGGATTACGAAAGTCAATAAAAATTAAAAATGATCTTTACCATTCTGCTGATACGGCGAAATATAAGTTGTATAGGAACAAAATTCTAAGCCTTTCCCGCCTTAGTAAAAAACTTTACTACCAAGCCTATTTTAGTAGGAACCTAAATAACATGAAAAAGACATGGGAGGGTATTAATACTCTGATTAACCGAAATAGGAAGACAAAGATGGCATCAAGACTCCAGCTTCCCAACAGTTCAGGTACAACCCAAAGTCTGCCTGAAATGGCGAATATAATGAACAACTACTTCGCATCTGTAGGACCTAAGCTTGCAAATAACATAACACCATCCACTAGAGATTTTAAAGATTATCTAGGGAATTCAAATTTTCCCAATTCTTTTTACTTTCATAATGTCACCCCTTTTGAAATCGAAATGGAAATTATAAACACCCCATCAAATAAAACGTATGGACTTTACTCTTGTCCAGTGTGTCTACTAAAATCTGCGCGTCAAATCATATCTCAAGTTTTAGCTGGTCTAATGAATATGTCTATTTCGTGTGGTATCTATCCCCGTCAGTTGAAACATGCTAAAGTAACTCCGATTTACAAAGCGGATGACGAAACTGATCCAGGCAATTATCGCCCTATCTCGTTATTATCCGTTTTCAATCGAATATTCGAAAAGTTAATGTATAAACGTCTTAAGTCATTTATAGACATGAATGACACATTCTTTAATTCGCAATATGGCTTTAGAGAGAATCATTCTACTCAACATGCAATCTTGGATATTCTAAGCAAAATTCAAAATAATATGGATAAAGGATTATATTCTTGCGGCATTTTTATTGACCTAAAAAAGGCCTTTGACACGGTGGATCACACTATTTTGTTATACAAGCTGCACCATTATGGATTTAGAGGAATAATCAATAGCTGGTTCGCATCTTATTTGTCAGGGAGAACACAATCAACGCAAATTGGTTCTTCTGTTTCTCGTAAAGAAAGAATAGTCTGCGGTGTCCCTCAAGGCTCTGTACTTGGACCTCTTCTTTTCTTAATTTATGTAAATGACATGTATCGTTCATCTAGTAAATTTGAGTTCTATTTATTTGCTGATGACACAAACTTGTTATTGGCAGAAAAAGACCTAAAAAATCTCGAGATCATTGCTAATGAGGAATTGTTTAAATTGTGTGAGTGGCTAAATTCAAATAAACTATCTCTCAATACGGCTAAATCTAACTTTGTTATTTTCCATTCTTATCAACGCAAACTACGCAACGAAGTCAACCTTAAAATATTTGATAACAATTCTAAACAATTAGTATCTCTCGAGCGTAAAACATATGTGAAGTACCTTGGAGTTCTAATTGATGGTTCTCTCTCTTGGAAGTACCACATTGATTATATCTCGACGAAAATAAGCAAAGGAATTGGCATTATTGCTAGGCTTAGGCATCTGGTGCCGTTTACCACACTTTTAAATATTTACCACTCCCTAATCGAACCCTATATTTCTTATGGTCTCGTTGCTTGGGGTCAAGCTGCAAATACTTACATAAACAAAATCGTCATTTTACAAAAGCGTGTTCTTCGTTTAATGCATTTCTTAGACTACAAATCTCACACTGTTCCTCTTTTTGTTAGTTCCCGAATCTTACCAGTAAAATTGCTTTATTTTAAATCGGTTGCCTCTTTGGTACATGATGCTGCTAATCGATGTGCTCCACCTAATATTTCCAATCTATTTACTCGTTCCGAAAAGATTCACCCCTACCCCACACGATTCTCACAAGCTGGGAACCTCCACATAAAAATGTCAAGAACAAATCAACAGTTATTTTCATTTTCAAGAATTGGTGCTAAAATATGGAATGGTATCCCTCCTGAACTTTGTGGGCTTAGGAAAGCACCCTTCAAACGTAAATTGCATGATTTACTTCTAAATATTCTTGGAACTGAGGAGATGAATGTTGAAATGCGCTACATTGACCTTTCTAAGCACATGCGGCTATTAAATATTAAATAGTTCCCCTAAGTCTTAAAAGTTAATTTGGTTCTATTTTCTCTTTTCTTTACTGTCGTTATTAATAATTTGTTTTCCATTTCTTCTTTTTTTCTTAATATTGTTAAATATATATATATATATTTTTTTTTTCTCTGTTGTTGTACATAATTTTTTTTGTTTTAAACATCCATTCCAAAATTAAGTAGCCCGCCTAGAATAGCTATGCTAATTGCGGGCTACTATGGTCTCTGTATTGGTTTTTTAAAATAAAGTGCGTGTTGTTGTTGTTGTTGTTTGTTAAAGACTTTAAAACCCAGTTTCTTTCCCCTCGAGCATTCTTAAACACATTTCCTGTTCGTTCGCGACATCTTCAAAAGTGTATTTTGATCAAAGATGGAGCGAAAGGAACGAAAACCCGCCTTGACTATCTTTGCGTCGGCCTCAACACAACAGACGCCATTTAGTAAACATGTGCTGCCGCTTTGTCTCACCCCCTCCCCCACATATGTGAACATAAAACAATTGCACGACTTTGTGGACGAAACAAAACCTAGCAGGGGAGATAGGGGAGAACCTGTTAAATTCACATTTAATGCGGATTTAATGCATAAATTGATTGCCTAACGGGAATGGAGTGACAAATCCAACCATTACTATACCTCATGATATGACATACATACCATGAGGTAAAAACGGTCGTTCTGATCATACTAGATCATAATCGACACAAGAACGGACTGCAGTGAGGTCTAAATTGTCTGTGTTACGCAGCCAACATACTGCGTAGGGTGAGAAATCAGACATCGCAAAACTTGGTACTCAGTGAAGTTTAATCAAATAACACAACAATGCTCCAAGTCAAGTAGGTAGGTTTTCTGGGAGCAAAAAAATTAATACTTGTGACAATCTGCAACTGAGACTAACCTACAAGTACACAAAGAACTTACCAACTGTTTGGGGGGATTTTCAAATGCTGAGCCAACCATACAAAGAGATATGCTTTTAAAACTAGTGGTAACCACAGGTTAGAAAGTGCGGGCCTAGATGCACTTAAAGGAAGGTACTGGAACGAGAGTGTATAATTTTAGATTGCAAAATGTACATTCGTGTGGACGTTTTTTGGGAAGTTTGCATTGAGTTGTAGTAGATCAGCTCCGTAAATCGAAACATGTCAAACAGCTCCTTCAAAAAGTGAAAGTGGTTTACAAGAAAAATTAACCGTCCAAAAACTGAACAGTATAAAATATAACGCAACTCACCTTATCTTCACGGCAATATGAATTTAAATAGATCGTGAAAAATCTTCACAATCACAGCAAATCGTCTCAAAAGCAACACCTATAAAACAACTTCTCCAAAACGTAACGTTTGCAATCTTCCATGCCTCAATTGTATGTGACAAACTGTTGAGATTGACTCATTTGTCGCGTTGTGAGATTGACTCATTTTGCGGATTCTTATGGTTCTTGGAGAACAGATTTTTTTTTTTCCGGTGTTACGACAAACTGTCGTGATTGACACATTATTTGCATTCCGATCGTTCTTAGTGGAAGAACAAAATTTTAAACTTCCGCTTTGTGCTTGCCTGTTATTAACGTGGCGCGCACGCGTAAAACGTAATTCGCTGGTCACTGTCTAGATTAGGGTTGCCGGCCTCTCTTAGGCCCGCAATTATAAATCCAAACTGTTCACTTTGACAATCAAGTTGGGAATGCGAACAAAAAATTAAAAAACGTGCCGACAAGTATGCAAGGCATGCGGTCCAGGTGAATATGCAAAATGGTAGCCACACTCCGAAACAAGCAGCAGGGTGCATTCGAAGTTCGTGATGGTAAACATCAACCATTTCAAAACGAGAAAATTAATGCAGGGTATTTTTATTACTCGTGCACGCATAAGGCAGGCATGAGTCTAGGTCTGTGTTGCCTATCTATCTATCTATCTATCTATCTATCTATCTATCTATCTATCTATCTATCTATCTATATATCTATCTTTTTTTCTATCTGTCTGTCTGTCGGTGTCTGCCTGTCTGTCTGCTTGTCTGTCTGTCTATCTACCTACCTACCTATATACGTTGCAAATGTGCAGCCAAGCAGGGACTGGGAAGAGTCATCAACACAAGTTGAATCTCAGTTGAAGCAGCATTCAGAGTTCGATTCGAAATAATATTTTCCGACTTCTTTTCCTTGTGAGACTCTTAAAATGTATACAGACGCACACGCCGTTGGCGTTAGACCCACACAAGAGTGAGTTTTGAACCCGGTCGTTTCGTGAACTGAAAAGACAAATCAACTCATTATGCTAAATTCCATACTACTTATCAGAGTGTTGACACATCTCTTGTGTCATTCCATGTGATCGAGAACCAAGTATAGTCCTTGTGAAAGCAATGACCCGTCTTTTGTACAAAAGCAGGAAAATACGGAAAGTGGTTTGTAAGTATATTGTAAAAAATGTACTTTATTGCTTTGTCAACAAATGTAACATTAAACACGGAAGAAGTAATAAAAGTGTTATCCCAAAATTTATCATTGGAAGTGTACATGTAAGAAAGCAAGCAAAAGTTGTATTTCTCCACCTAGAATAACAAGCAAATTATGGTGTCAAAAACCATTCAAAAGGAAACAAATTCAATAAAAGGACAGTGGATGTTGATCCTAAATATTATCAATGACTGTTGACAAATCTTCTATCAGAGAAATTAATACTGTTAATAGTACTTTATACCATGTTTATAAAATCTCAGTCACAGAATCAGTCATTGTAAGTTCACCCTCATCAGCAGAGATGTAGACCAAAATCCTGGGGATCAGTGGTAGTATCAGTGGGCAACTGTGCACCTAACCCTTCCCTAACCAACCCCCTAACCCTACTTTAACCATAACTTTTTAACTTTTAACGCACTCCATAATGGCGGCGGTCACATCTTCCTCCTCGTTGCTATTTCGCAGTGCGCTCATACGATTTTAAATATTTCTTGAAGTGATGCAAATAACTTACAGGGTACTATTCGGTCATTTCACCATGGCCAGTCTAAAATTGGAATTAATTTTGCATGCCCAACACGCAATATTATACGTGACTAATTATTTCGCGAATCGAGCGATCGAAAATGGGTGACCGAGTGAACTTGCACGGTTTTACAGGCAACAAAGTCAAGCCTGTTTTATGAAAATATGGCCCCGCCAAATCCCACTTTTACTGGGTTTAAAAAAAGAATTGTAGTGTACAAAAGTTCGGGCTAAATTGCAGAATACCCGTTCATTTACATACTGATGAATAACAATGGCGTCCATTGTACAATGATTCGTTCTTCAAAAGCTTCCGACACACGATTTCTGCAATTTGAGGTGGCCGGCGCCAAAATTTGTAACAAAGCCCAGGTATAAATGCTGTTGTTTAAAAATGTGATTCACCCTACAAAAAAGGCTTCATACGGAAAGGTTCTTGCCTTTCGCACACGCGCTGAATCCCCAAATTCACGCCTGTCTCATTACGTAATAATGCACTAAAGATGGAATATTACTTTCGTCTCGTGATATGCAGACTTCCCAGAGAGCCTGCCAAAGGAAGTTCTGCGAGGTGAAGGGAGATTTGGAGTTCGACAACGCAATCACTTCATTATTGTGGACATGCAAATTTATAAGACTATAACGAATATTGTGAATAAAGGACGGTTTGTTATGGTCACTTGCACTGCTAACACAAGCTCCGACAACAAAACAAGTATCCTCAACTGTAAAGGATAAAATAGCATTTCATTTCCCTGCACAGAACCAGCAACTGAACAGTACAACTGAATGTAATAACCGCAATAAAAAACAAGAATCCTCTAAACTGGTTTTACTAATCCCGTTGTTGTCTAATATATTGAATATGTATCGAGCAAAAAATAATGCGACCGGCTACAAAAATGCAAAACATCGAATCGAAATGTTTGCAGTAGCTGGAAAAATCGAGGGTGTTCCCGTAATTTGCAAGACCTTAAGTAAACGAATTTAAATTAGAAAAAAGGTTGCACCGTTTTACGGGCGTTGTACGACTCATTTTGAACCACTAACGATATCATAAGCAATTATCCTGCAAGATTTCTCGAGCGGTGGTTAAACGTAATGTACGCAATAGACAACGCAGCCGTGTGCAAATACATACCTACAGTAAGAAGAAAAGTTAGAACGATACCAAGAAGTATGAGGGGTCATATGCGCCAAAATCCGATTTCAAATTCTGTTTTGAAGATCCTGTATATTTTATTCATTTATTATAATACAGTCCCGATACTACGCGCGATATGATTGGTCCAAACAGCGTCCTTTATCAGAGTATAAAGGACGGTGCTCGCGTCATCCCCCGGCTTTGCGCAGTGAAAAAAGTGGCGAAATTTTTCAAAGAATTTACTACCTTTTCGGAAAATATTCTGAACGAGTTCGAACAAAGCATCCCTTACACTTACAAGAATGCGAAGATGAGGAGCTCTAGGAAAATGTAGATAGATATAGAGACCGAGTTAAACAACTAAGTCAGCACTTGTAAAAATGGGGAGTTAAATTAAGAAAAACGGGACTACGACATCAACCAGGAAACCATCAAACAATGGCGTTTTTGAATGAAACAATAAAATTGCCGAGCAAAATACAGTTCGGTTGGTTTCAGTGCCAAGCTATGCAAAACAACAACGTGAAGTGACCAATTTGCAAGTCTTCTCCGCTGAAGACGTGAAGGCTGACGGCAAAAATTCGAAATGGACTGCAAACGGACTAAGTGGAAAATTCTACAGTTTCAAAGAAAAATGAAAACGATATGAAACTTGCCTACCGTCAACAGTACAAGAGGAAGACAAATCACCTTTTGTCACTGGTACAGTACTCGGCGTTGTCGTCTTGGTTGCTTAATTTGAGCTCCCTTACGTCGCAGTTAGTAAAAACGACAAACAGTACGGATCAAACACACAGAAATTTGATTGTGTGTCGAATTCATCTCTCCACAACATTTTCATTAAAGCAGAGACTAAAAGCACAAAAGAAAACAGCAGTTCTCGCATTGACATAAACTGAGCGTTGTCCATTTACAAAACATGGCACACTGTCTTCTGCTAAATTCCACAAATGGTGTTTTCCTCTTATTGTCTTCATGGGCCGTAATTTGACTGGATTTCGATTAATTTAAGACTTGAGAATGTTTAAAAATATCTTGACTGAGCTGAAAAAATCTCGCGTTCAAAAACTTTTCAGTGCTTTGCTTTCGAACTTTGATGGTTTGACAGCCTTTGTCTTTTGAACCAATGAGAGTGTTGGATGTATTCTTACAAGCTCGCTGATTGGCCCAAATTGCTGTACTTTATTAATTAAGAAATAGAAAACATGTACCGTGTTTCTATCGAGTTATAGAAACACGAGTGGAAGTTTGGGAGAACGAGAAATGCTGTGGGAACACGAGCCGCAGGCGAGTGTTTCCACAGCTTTTTCGAGTTCTCCCAAACTTTCACGAGTGTTTCTATAAATCGATAGAAACACGAAGAACATGTTTTCTATTTCTTTTAGAAAACACCGCGACGAAAAAAAGAAAAACAACTTGTTAACTTTGATTATCAAAATGTAAATTCTCTTTGCCGCGTCATCATTACGTCAACAGCTCGTCCTAGTTCTGTGTTTCTATCGAGTTTTAGTATAAATCTACTAGCGTTCTATCACAAATGCCGCGCTCTGATTGGCTGCGCTACCCACTATCTATTCTGTGATAGATAGTGAGTAGCGTAATGGCGGCCGCTTCTTCACGTTTTCGAAGTGTCCGTGAAGAAGATTTAGACAGTTTACTGGTTGAAGCTGTTCCAGAAAAGACAAAGTTTTGAACGACTAGTAGATTTATACTAAAACAATTAGATTATTCGCTCTCGATTTCTATCGCGTGATAGTTGACTCGGGCTGCGCCCTCGTCAACTATCACGCGATAGAAATCTCGAGCTCATAATCTAATTGTTTAATAGAAACACGAATTCTAACCAATCAGCGCGCGTATTTTCTTATGACTGTTTTCTAACAGAGTATAAAGGATAGTGCTGACGAGATTCAGCGCGCGAGCTGAAAAAAAACTCTGGGAGTTGATCGAAAATAAAAGCTGATTTTTGTGGAAAATCGCTAGTTCTTTATTATAAAACAAATAAATAAGCCTCATCTGGGCTTTGTTCTCTTATAAAGCACTTAGGAGGTGACGAGACCACTCAAGAAGTAGGGAGAAACACTCGCCTGCGGCTTGTGTTTCCCCCTACACTTCTTTCGTGCTCTCGTCACCTCCTGCGTGCTTTATAACAGAACAAAGCCCAGAGGAGGCTTATTTATTTGTTGAATGGAACAGAATTTAGGAAACCACAACCGAAATTGCAGCAACAGAACAAAAATGTCAAATTTGACAATTTCGGTTCTTAAAGCTTCTGATTAAGGAACCGAGTGTAGCCTGGGTAATTCCGTTCTGTCGCTTCAATTTCTGTTTTGTTGCTCCAATCTCTGTTCTATTGCTTCAATTTCTGTTCTGTTAGTACAATTTCTGTTCTGTTGCTCCAATTCCTGTTGCTTTAATTTCTATTCTGTTGCTTCAATTTCTGTTGTGGTTTCCTAAATTCTGTTCCATTAAATGAATAAAATATACAGGATCTTCAAAACAGAATTTGAAATAGGATTTTGGCGCATAAAAAACGATGCATTTCAAATACGCCTAATTTAATTCCTTTTTTTGTTGACTTTCAACATTAAATACAACTTTTGGTTCAATAATCAGATTCAATTGGGGTCATATGCGCCAAAATCCTTTTTCAAATTCTGTTTTGAAGATCCTGTATATTTTATTCTTTTAATGGAACAGAATTTGGGAAACCAGAACAGAAATTGAAGCAACAGAATACATGGAAATTAAAGCAACAGGAATTGGAGCAACAGAACAGAAATTGTACTAACAGAACAAAAATTGAAGCAATAGAATAGAGATTGTACCAACAATTCAATTCAATTCAATCTTTATTTTACACGACGATTACAAGAGAAAAACATAATTACAATATAGATATTAAAATGAGCCAAAAGGAAAAATAGAAGAAGGAAAAAAAAAGAGATGAATTATTTTGCTGATGTATCGTGTGCAGTGGCCAAAGGAGCTGTAAGCTTTCGAGTTGGCCTCTGCAGAACAGAAATTGAAGCAATATAATAGAACAGAGATTGGAGCAACAGAACAGAAACTGAATTGACAGAACGGAATTTAGAACAGAATCGAAATTAAAACGACAGAACGGAATTTAGGACAGAACCGAAATTGAAGCGACAACACGTTGAAGCGCTAAGGAAGAGTGGACGGAATGTCAGCATGCATAGAAAGTCCACAGGCTCCCCAATCCCCTTTCCTCCACCTCTGCATCATCCCCAGTCAGCGCTCAATCCGTTCGAACGCCAAAACCCAAAAGGGAGCCTGTTCACAGCCAAGATTTTGTACAAAAGGCGTAATGTGTTACAAATCAGTTCATTAATTAGACGTCTCTTAAATACTAAAAGACATGTCTTTTTTTTTAAAAGTACACGTCAAGCTGGGCCTTTCAGTTCTGTCAACTTGGGCAGATCGTGGAATCCTATTACGTGGCAGGTCCGTTTAAACGGTTTCAACAGTTGCTTCAACACGCATTCAACACTTTGTTGAACCGAATGTTCGCTGCGTTTGAACAGGTCTTTCACGCATTCTAGCTAGAAAGCGTAAAAATTGTTGAAGGCTTGTTGAAAGCGTGTTGAATTAAGTTTAAATCGGTTTAAACTTTCATTCAACATCGATTCAAAATTACCTTTGTTCTCGAAAATGCTGAATGGTGTTGAAGCCGTTTGAACACTCTGGTCAATAATTATGGAACACACGCATGGTAGGGCGTGTATTGTTTATGTAAACTGTGAAGATTCTCCCGAAGATGGAAGCCTAGGAATCAAATCCAAATTTCCCGAGTAGGAAATGAAAATTAGAAGGTGTTTGAGAAAAGTTGTAGAACTTTTAAAATTTCCAGAAAATGGAGCTCCAAAGAAATAAATGACCTAATCGATGAGTTTCAAAAGCGTCCCTGTTTGTGGGATGTTTTTAATGGCGCCTACCACGACAAAACTCGGCGATTAGCCCTGCCATACATTTACGAGTCACTCGGCACCTCATGATCGACAAACCAATATGGTGGCACGTAGTTGATCTGGACCAGAGAGTCTGGTTTCTAGTTCTTGGTTTCTCGTAATCAAGTGTTACATGATTCTTTTGTTGACGCAATGCTGGAACCGTTTGAACCGCCTCCCCACAACTTTGGTTTTACGTCCAACATTTGCCCAACATCCTCTCAACGTTTGTTGAACGAGTGTTGGTCAAATGTTCAAACCGTTTAAATGGGCCTTTACTTGACACCAGATACCAAGAACTTTGATTTTTGTGGTAAGTTTCTTTGCTTCGCCTGGGGCAAGCAGCAATTCAATTCCAGAGATACTGGCACATTAACTCCTCCACCTAGCTTTTTTCCATTGACCTCTTTGATAATCGAACGACCAGGTAGCTCAGTTGGTAGAGCACTGGACTTCTGTGGGGGAGGTTGCGGGTTGAGGAGTAAGAGCTGTCCCCAAACGGTTAGACTTTCTAGTCTTCTCGCATAAGGACGATAAAATATAGGTCCCGTCTCACAGTACTTGTTCCTAATAATCTGTGGGACGTTAAAGAACCCACACTCTGTTCGAAAAGAGTAGGGGACGTAGTTCCCGGTGTGGTGCTCTATCTCTACATCTGGTTTCATATGTCATGCACACGTACACGTTTTAACGAGCACTTAGGTGTCACGTGTATAAATAAAGTATTGTATTGTATTGTAACGGTTTTCTTCTGTGAGGTAGGAAGCAATTAAGGGGACCGTCTAGTCAGATTTTTTGTTAATTTTCGGTCATCCAACCACGTTTTATATTTTCACTTAAAACTATAGTTTAACCCATCTACTTTAAGTTTTCGAAGTCTTTTTCACATAAATTGGCCTGTGAAAGCTGGTAAAAGCGATTTTCGTGATGTAGTCTGCGAATGGTCGGTTGCCATGGAAACGGTTAAAAAATAATTTAAATTTGTGCCAACTTTAAGAGCATTTTTCTCAAATTTGCCCTTTTCCGGAAGTAGGCATCTGCCCCTAACTATTTTTTTCTTAAATATATGACCAATTGCTGTGAAATTTGGCACAGACTTCCTTTAGGATGTAAACTATGATCCTATGGAGCGAAATTGGATTACTTGAGGAGATATCTGTTCTACACCCATATTTGGAAGTATTTGGTTGCCATGGGAACACTAATGGCCTTACCCCGAAACCGCTCCATAGGATCATAGTTCAATCCATGTTAGTTATGGATAGAAAGTGAAATTCATTTTCAATGAATTCTGCACATAACAAGTATGTTTACTGAATACTCTATGTTTACTGAATAACGTTCTTCAAGCTTTTTCATTTAAGGATCAAACTTTGTAATGCGATCAAAGCCAGTGGACAGTACTGTTCTTTGGCACTGTTTGTTTTACTATACAGGGTGGCTCTAACTTTTTCATTTGTAGAACATACCATGCACTGTGACCATTCTCTGGAAAGCAATAATTATCAGTACTGTGCTGGGAACTGGTTGGTTTTACTAAAAAGGGGGGTTCTAACTGTTTCATCTATCGATTAATTAAGCCATGAGTTCTTTTGAAAACTTAACATTGAAGTTCATTGCTTTAAGACTTTTTGGATAAAACTATATCAATTAATTGCCTCTTATTTCCGATCTTCATTGTCGTCTGCCATCTCTGGACTCGAGGTTTCCTGGATTGCTTTAAGGCCTTTACTTGCCTCCATTCTGTCTACCATCCTATCGATCTCTGTGTCACTGTCGTCGTCAAGGTTACCCTCAAACTTGACACCCTCTGGAAGACTAAAAGACGTTCTGCTGTCCCTATGCACTGAAAACTCGTCTTGAGCGCTAGAAACGTCCAGAAAGGAGTTTGTAGACTTTCCCATGGTGAGACTTTTCCTAGCCCTGTAACCACGGTAACGACTTTGTATAATGACAGCTGCCTCAGACTTGATGCGGCTTAACTTGCGTTCCCTGTGGCCACGATAGTAAGCTTGTATCCTTATAGCGGCCTCCTTTTTACTTTTCAAGTTTTTTCGTACGTGATAACCGCGGACGTTGGCTTGGATTTTAACAGCAGCTGCGTGTTTCTCCGCTGGATTGGGTTGGTGGTCTATGGGTTGAAAAGAAGCGCAACCTGGAGCGTTCTCCTCGTGTTCAATGCTCTCTTTCACAGGAGGCCCACGAACGCCACCTTCACCAAGTGTTTCTCTTACATAATATCCTCGACACGAGGCTTGAATTTTAATGGAAGCGGCTTCTTCTTCATCTGTTCTCGCCGCGTATTTTTCATCCGTCTTCGGGCTTTCGGAACTTATAGCTGGAATTTTTTCACCCAACTGTTGTTTCCTAACAACATACTCGCGATATCCCGCTTGGATTGTCGTCGCCGCCTCATTTCGCGCCTCTAAATTCTTGCGAGTGCTGTAACCTCGGTAACCTGCTTGGATGCTGGTAGCAGCCGCGTGTTCTTTCTCGCCATACTCTTTCCCGCCAAAACTGTTCCTTCTTGTAGGTGAATGGGTGGACTGTTCGGTATGGCTTTCTTGTTCCGCTTTGTTTGTCGTGTATTTTGTTCTCGTCTCTTGTCTTACTTTATGGCCTCGGAAAGTGGACTAAATCTTTGTGGCAGCCTTGTCTAGCTCTTCTCGTCTTCCTGAGGGTTCATATCTGTAGTATCCGTCTATCTGAGATCCCAACAAGCAGTCGTCATATCCCACCTCTAAACCAAACACAAGAAAAAGAAATTAATAAATAAAAACTCCTTACTAACTGAACGTGAGAGGTGTGACACCGTACGCTTACGTTTCGAGCGCTAGGTCTTGGGTTGTGCCAAGCACATGGGGTGGGGGACTCGCATATGAAAGGGGCGGGAATGCTGTGTCGGAAATTTTGAATCAAACCCAGGAGACCGACCTGGGCGTGGTTCAAGCTTTTTTTGACCCCTATAAGAGACCATGTTAAAGTCTTCTTTAGCTTTTTATGTTATGTAAGACTTTGATTATATGAATCGAGTAAATAAAACCAATTAAAAACACACATATATAAATATATATTTTAATACTTCTTTCCGTGTAACCATAAACGAGACCTTCACGGCTAAATATAACATTTGGCGTTTTGCCCAGAACACCCTAAATGAGACCAAAACCGGAAATTTACACCCCTACGCGAGACGATGATCATCCCCGCCGCTTTCATATGCTAGTACCCCCCCCCCCACCCCTCGGGGTGCCAAGAGCCCAGTACCAGGAGCGTTCTTCTCCCGTATCAGTCTTTTACCCCAGTAAAGTAGCAGATGGTGCTATTCTTGCATTGTAGGAGGGTGTGAATGGGGTTACCTCGACAACACCAAACACCTTGTTTTTTGGCTTTGAAACAGTTAAATTTTAAACATGAAACAGTTAAATTTTAAGCATTTTAACACTAACATTAAAAAATGCTATAAAACATTAATTTTTCAGAAAAGGGGAAGAAAGAACAACAACGATAAGCGTTTTATCTAACTTAGACACGGCATTCATGGAAACCAGGCCTTAATTTATATTTATAATACAGTCCCGATACTACGCGCGATATGATTGGTCCAAACAGCCTCCTTTATCAAAGTATAAAGGACGGTGCTCGCGTTATCCCCCGGCTTTGCGCAGTGAAAAAAGTGGCGGAATTTTTCAAAGAGTTTACCAGCTTTTCGTAAAATATTCTGAACGAGCTCGAACAAAGCATCCCTTACACTTAGAAGAATGCGAAGTTGAGGAGCTCTAGGAAAATGTAGATATATAGGCCGAGTTAAACAACTAAGTCTGCATTTGTAAAAATGGGGAGTTGCAAAGTTGACAAGTGCAAAGAAATGCGAATCTCGTTTGCCCGCAATCCCGAATGCTTCGATGCCATAACTATCGATGGCAAAGCGCTCGAGGTTGTGAAAAGTGCAAAATTGTTAGGATTAACAATAAGCGATAACCTGACGTGGAACGCTCATGTGGAGGAGGTAGCAAGAAAGCTAACAAGAAGTTGTACTTTCTTGTCCAACTTCCAACTTAAGCGGGCTCGACTGCCTCCTTCAGACTTAGTTCTTTTCTATAAGGCCTGTGTTCGTTCGTGTGTTGACTATGCTGTGCCAGTTTTTTTATAACGCCCTGCCGCAGTACTTAAAAAACGACCTTGTGCGTATCGAAAAAAGGGCGCTTTCGATAATTTTGCCCCGCACGAGCTACAATAGTGCATGCGGTTTTTTGGGCATTACGCCTATTACGCGGCATTTGTGATAGAACGCTAATAGATTTGTACTAAAACTCGATAGAAATACGGTACATGTTTTCTATTTCTTAAGTAGTGGTTAGAGTGTCGGACTTCAGAGCAGAAGGTTTGGAGTTCGAGCCCTGGTGCTGGCACTGTGTTGTTTCTTCAGACAAGAAACTTTACTCCACACTCTCTCTCTCCACCCAGGTGTATAAATGGGTACCAGCGATACAATGCTGGGGGTAACCCTGCAATGGACTAGCATCCCATCCAGGGGTGAGTAATAATAGCCCAAGGTGCTTCATGCTAATGAAACCGGGATAAGCTAAGAACCTCACGGTGAAAAGGAAAACCTCACGGTGAAAAGAAAATTTCCAACCGGTCAGCGGTTGGTGGCTAGCAATCATAGAGCGTACGACACGGACACGAGCTTTCGATGATCCTTTGCAAGCTGTAGCGGTATTTCGTACTCACTGTCGGGAAAGAATAAATTCACAGGTTCTGCTGTAATTGTGGTAAAGTCGCTGAAGACTAGTGAAAACGAGACAAATGGTTTTCAAGAACATGAATCATGTGGCAGAAGTCCTCTATAATGAATCACGGAAATCACCTTGCTTGAACTGCATGACTGAGCAACATGAAGTTGACAAGCTTCTTTCAAATGATCTTCCATTTCATTATGTGTATTTGCCAAACATTGATACTGTTGCTGTCCACGTTCAGCATTAAGAAAAGAAAGCGAACTGTACGCTGATGTTGAATATGTATACCAATAATTCCAAACGTTAGGTTTCTTGAGTTTCATGATCTAAGTTTGTTATACAAAAATAACGTCGCACTCGGGTAGTCGCACACGGCCGGCGTTTAACCCGGTTTCTGTAGCATGAAGCACCTGGGAGTATTTTTACTTCCCCCTGGATGGGACGCTTCTCACTGGATGGGATGCAGGGTTACCCCAAGGATTATATCGCTGGAGAGAAAGAGACTGTGGAGTTAAGTTTCTAAGGAAACAACACAGTGCCACCACCAGGACTCGAACTCCGGACCTCCTGCTCGGAAGTACGGAACGCTAACCACTACACTACCGTGTCTCCACCCTTTGTAACAAAATACCATACACTTAAATGTCTGGTCTGAGGGAAATACTTAGTTCTGTTTTTATAGCGGGCACACGTTAAGAAAAGAAAGCGAACTTTATCAAAACTTCCACGAGTTCTTCTTTGATATTTTCTACAACTGGTCACACTTTGTAACAGATACTTGCAAAATGCCAAAAAAGTGAAACGGCATTTGTCGGTTGTCTTTTGTGTACTTCTTCACTTCGAGCTCCATTTCTGATTGTTGTACAAAACATCACGCTAACAGCTTCGCGGTCTGATCAAGTTCTATCCCCACGTAAAGACCACATGTTGCTCTATCTCCCGATGACAGTAAGCGGTATTTATTTACGAAAACTGAACTTGTATCACAAAGCATTTTTCATTCACAGTGACAGTAATGAACTTTCTGAGCTTTCGAAAATGTTCCTCAAATAGGTAATTTTTCTCCATCTCATTATCTAAACTAAAATTTACAACACCGAAGATTGAACATTGCCATTTCCTGCAATCAAATTACGTTATCATCACATGTATCCTCGCGCGAAACGGTTGCTACTCCACCTTTCTAATTCACAAGTTTCCATCGTTGCCACTTAAACGCGAGTTTGTTAGTTAGTACAAAGAAACTGTGATTATCGGTACCCCTTGTCCTATTGTGGCCTGGAATGTGTAGCAAGTTCGTTCTGCAAGATCAAACGAAGTAAACGCCCGTGCTCTTATTATTCTAACTCTTCAGCTACATTCCATTGCTTATTAGAAGGCGATTTGGTGTTTAAACTGAATCCCGGCCCCACGGACTGTGACGATATTTCGAATTTTCAGTCTCATCATTCCAGTTCGCGCCATGTTCCTCTGTCTTCCCAGTCAAGAAATCCGTCAAACCTCATCACTGTCAATCGATTGCCTTTCAATAAGTACTCAAACGAGCTGTTGTCTCTGTGTTTACTTAACTCGCGATCCGTCAGAAACAAGTCTGCGGCTATCTTTGATTACATTTGCGAGTGCAAAGCTGATCTAATTGCTGTTACAGAGACTTGGCTTAATAGTCATGATGACGCAGTTCGAGCAGAACTTTGCCCTGATGGATATAAGCTATTGGATCAAGCTCGCACTTGTCGTCAAGGAGGTGGTACCGCTCTATTGTTTAGGGACTCGTTTGCTGTTAAAAAAGTGGATGGGGGAACAAAGGTGTCGTTTGAGTTTTCAGAATGGACCGTCCAGGTTGCCTCTTCTCATGATCTTCGGGTGGTTATAATATATCGACCACAGTCGGACTCTGATGATCGAAGGATTCCTATGACTACGTTTTTTACTGAGTTCAGTGACCATCTAGAAACCATAGTTCTATGCAAGGAACAACTGGTGGTTGTTGGTGACTTTAATATCCATGTGGACGTGCCAGATGATAGTGATTCTACAAAATTTTTAGAATTGTTGGAGTCTTTTAGTCTTCAACAGCATGTGATGGGCTCCACCCATATTCATGGTCACACCTTGGACTTGGTGATCACCCGCCAGTCTGATCAGATTGTTCGATCTACACCTCGAATTGATCGCTATTTTTCTGATCACGCCTCGGTGTTGTGTTATCTTCATTCTATCAAGCCTTCTTTCTCCACCAGGACACTTTCGTTCAGGAAACTAAAATCAGTTAACGTTGAAACCCTAAATGATGACCTGGCTAAGTCTGATTTAAGATTGATCTTTATTGATCTAAGATTGATTAAGACCCGAACCATCGTTGTGAGGCCGCGAGTTCCATGGTACACTGATGAAATTAGACATGCTAAAAGAGAGCGTCGGAAGGCTGAGAGAAGATGGAGGTTGTCGAAACTTAATTCCGACTTGGTCGCCTTCAAAATCAAGCGCAATGCTGTTAACAATCTTTTGAACAAAGCACGGCAGGCGTTTTATACTAACTTTATTGAGGAAAGCAGCTTTGACCAACGTAAGTTATTCCGTGCTAGTAAGCGCTTGTTTAATCAGTCTCAGGACGACGGGCTACCTCCAAACTTGCATGCCCTGACTTTTGCTAACGATCTGAGAAAATATTTTGCGACAAAGATTGATACCATCCGGAGACAAATTGATGCTGATATCGCAGATTTAACGGTCCCCGTGGCGTCCAATACTGTTAATAGTAATGCTATGGCAATTCCAACGTTATCTGCCTTCAAGACTTTGTCTGACAAAGATGTTAAATCACTAATTCTGAACTCGGCGTTGAAAACCTGCCCACTTGATCCCATGCCCTCCCGCTTGGTCAGCAAATGTGACGCTCTACTTCCGGTCATCACTTCAATCGTAAATAAATCATTAGAAGCTGGACACTTTCCTGAGAGTTGGAAGGAAGCGCTAGTTTGCCCATTACTCAAGAAGCCTGGTCTCGATATTATATTTAAGAACTTCAGACCAGTTAGCAATTTGGCTTTCCTATCGAAGCTTACGGAGAAGGCAGTCTTTCATCAGATTCATGAACATATGGTTGACATGGGCTTATACCCAATTGCGCAATCGGCTTACAGGGAGAACCACAGCACTGAAACTGCACTCCTGAAAGTCAAAAACGACATCCTCTTAAACATGAATAAGCAGCATGTAACTCTACTGGTGCTATTAGATCTTAGCGCTGCTTTCGACACAGTTGACCACGATATCTTGCTGACGGCACTCAACAAGCGGAAACTTGGAGGCAGGGCGTTTGAGTGGTTCCGATCGTATCTATCAGGTCGCTGTCAGCGGATATCGGTTCGTGCGTGTCAGTCTGAGAGTTTCAGTTTGAACTGTGGTGTTCCTCAAGGCTCCTGTCTTGGACCGCTCTTGTTTACCATCTATACGAGCTCGCTAGTAGATGCCATTCAAGACTATCTTCCATCTGTCCATTGCTACGCAGATGACACCCAACTTTACATCTCCTTTAGCCCTGCAGATGAAACGGGTCACTCAGATGCTATTGCTGCCATCGAGTTTTGTATTCAGGTCATCAGGAATTGGATGCATGATAATAAACTACTACTGAATGAGGATAAGACTGAGTTTCTTCTGATTGGCACAAAACAGCAGCTTGCCAAAGTAAACATCTCACACGTTACAGTCGGTAAAGCGAATATAGCTCCGCAATCTCCGGTTAAGAATCTTGGAGTATGGCTTGACTCAAACTTATCTATGGTGGATCATATCACTAAGACCAGTTCCGCAGCGTTTTATCATCTCTACAACATTAGAAGAATTAGAAGGTTTTTAACCAAAGATTGCACAGAAACACTGATACATGCTTTTATATCAAGCCGCCTTGACTATTGTAACAGTCTCCTATTTGGAGTTCCGGAACGACAACTTCAGAAATTACAGAGAGTTCAAAATGCAGCCGCGCGATTGATTTTTCAGGAGAGCAGATATTGCCACATCACACCTCTGCTCAAGTCATTGCACTAGCTGCCTGTTAGATATCGTATAGTTTTTAAAATTTTGTTGATTACTTTTAAAGCCGTACATGGTCTTGCTCCAGCCTACATAAGTGAACTTATTTCCGTTAGAGAATCTGCTGGAAGATATTACCTGCGTTCCAACAATGGTTTACGCCTTAATTATAGCTCATGTAAATCGCTCGCTACGCTTGGGGATCGCTCTTTTCATGTGGCCGCCCCTAAATTATGGAACGATCTTCCAAGTGAAATAAGAAGCAAGACATCAGTGCAAAGCTTCAAGAAAGCCATCAAGACCTTTTTATTTTCAAAAGCTTTCTAATTGTACATTGTTTTTATAGTTATATATATTTTATGCCTAACTTTTTTTAGCTTGTGAATTTTTTAAATTATATTGTAATGCGCAATTGAAAATTTTTAAATTGATAATTGCGCAATATAAGTTAAATATTTATTATTATTATTATTATTATTATTATTAAAAGTTTATCATTATGCTAGCATTGACCAAATCATCCCCCGTGAAAGCCTCCAGGCGACTTGTTAACTAAAAAAGACAAGTCCTTGTTAGATGCAAACGAGACATCTCATTATTTAAGAAAATATAAAATTAATACCATTTGGCCATACAAAGCCCCGGTACCCGAAACTTGCAATGAGTTGACTTAAACACAACACAAATACCGTCTACTAAAAAAAAGTTAAAAACAATGCAAATCATGACATCATCACGTGACGTAGTGGTTAGGTCTAGGCGTGTTTGTCGCCACCAAGTGTAATCTCATCAAACTGGTATTCGCTAAGTGCATACGAATCACCGAAACGTCTCAAGGTGTTCACATAGTTGGACAGTTCTTTGATGCTTTTCACTTGCTCCTCGAGATAGTCGGATTCCAAGAAGTCTGTCAACTGTAGAGAGACAAGGAAAAATAATTAGGATGATGAAGGCACAGTTTTGTTTTCCAATCCAAGTTTGCGCGGAAAGACTGGGTTAAATTTTAATGTGCAATGCATTTCGGGACTGTTTCGGGGCACGAGTATTTTACATAGTGCTTACTATTCTGGTTCAACACAGACTCCCCCTAGACACTCGGCAAAACGAGCACCGTGATTGGTTGACTCTTGGTCACGTGCCCCTGATCAAATTCAAATGTATCCTGACCGGGATACAATTGCGCAGTTGTTGCCCGCGCCCCAGTTGTGGCGTCTTTGTTTGTTCCTCGCGAAGCGAGGCCGAAGGCCGAGCGTAGCGAGGTTACTAATCGTGTCGGTTCCGGTCAGACCACGTGGCTCGCAAGCCCGAGTAAATCGAGCCGAGAGTTTTTATATATGTATATATATATATTTATATATATGTTTATATATATCTATATTTTAAAGGTGTCCGTTCGCAGGCCAGGTTACCTGGCAATAGTAACGCACTTGAGAACGCTGAATTTCCGCCATTATTCGGTGATGCCTTTTTGAAAGTAATGTAAATTTTGTGGAAACCGATTTCACTCGTCCTGGAAGTACATCCCAGCAAGGTGATCTCCAAGATATTCAAGAAATATTAGCACGAGATCGTCGCCGAGTAAGTTCGAATACCGTGAAAATCAACACGAGGAAAGCACGACTCAAAGCGGGGATAGAGAAACGACAGCAGGGAGAATAACAACAGAAATCGCAGCCAAGACAACAACTGCTCGCTCCAGAAAAAGGCAAACGAAACAGCAGGGAAAATGACCAGGAATTCAATCAAGTTAGTTTTGAATTTGAATGTGTTATTGATAGAAATACAGGACATGAGTGAACGATTACATAACGAAATATATTGGTGTACTACATTTAGCAAAACGACTTAGAAGGGACACCGAGTAAGAACGACTTCAACGATTGGAGATGGCTCTGGAAAATAATTCTATTAGTCTAAAACCGGAATCGGAAGACGACCAACAGATTACAAGAGAATGTAAATAGGTATTTTTCATAATAAAACGATAGCGTTTCCAGTTTGAAGTAATTTCCAACACAGAGAGTTGCAGTTGTTATAGCAATCATTTATAACGATGTGATCTGATATCATTGCAACAGTGAAAATATTGTAAATTTTATTGATCTAGCAGTTATGTTAAACATTTTCAACAGAATGTATACCCTGTGTCACTATAAAGTACTGGTTCTGCAATATTATCAGTGATCAATGTGATCATTTTAAAATAAAGCAAATGTGATTACTGAATTCTGAGTAGTATTTCTCTTTGCTATATATATATATATATATATATATATATATATATATATGTATGTATGTATTCTCTGATTGAAAGGTTTCAATAATATTGTGTAGAGACAAGTTTCATAGCCTTTTCACAATGGGTCAGTTTTACCTTAGAGTGCAATGACCCCCCCCCCTGATAATATTGCTATCTAGAACCCCTGCCCTTTTTTCACAAATGAAATGTTAATTCAAGCCTTAATTTGCAAAGTTAGACATAACATATTAACTTTGTTACTTTCTGCCGTTTACTTTATTTTTATGTCAAATATCAATATTTCATAACAACCACAACATGCAATTAACCTTTTACATTGGAAAAACTTTATAAAGAAGAAAATAAATTTTGTAATGCCAAAATGTTTATGATCTTTCTCATATATTCATTGCAAGTGTGCTGTATGTAGTAACAAGTGTTTCAAGTTTCCTAAATGCCCTATGCTTTCAATAATGATTTTCCACACAAACTTTCTAGACAAATGACTGCACTAGATTCTAAGCCTTTAAGAAGAAATGGTATTGTTTGGAGCTGTTTTGATTACTACCACCTCTGATGGAAAGCCTATTAAGAAGATTTTTGTATTGCTTTTAGTAGTAGAGTAACAATAACTTTACCAAGATTAAGACATGAATCCCACCCCATAAAAATATATTATGTTTAACATAAAAAATATAACAATAATAATATCAATACCAGTAATAATAATAGTAATGATAATAATAATGATAATAATATAATGATAGTTCTTCTCGTTACTATATGTCATTGGTTACAGTTCAATACCTCTGGCTGCCATGACTTTTTCGATGAAATACCGTCCTTATATTAAATCTTTCTTCTGCAGTTTTTATAATAGAAATTTTCATATATTCAAAATAATGTACTATTCTATGGTTGGGTATGGATATTTTGCCTGTTTCTGTAACAGCACAATTAAACTTTCATGTGGTATATACTTTTGACTGATTGATGTTGATTTCACATTATTTTTTTACAGGAGTACGTAGTGCAGCAATCTTTTTGAACCTATTAAGATTTCAATAACTCTTTCTTACATGTATTGTTTTTATGATATGACCTAAAAATAGCACAACCACATACTATACAGTGGGCACTCACTATTACCAAAGCTTTATTCAAAGCTTTTGTAGAATCCAATTGTTTTACCCCCAACTTGTTGATATGGCATCTCTTTTGAGGGAAGAGGAATTTTTCTATCTACCACTGGGGGTACCATTGCAACTGGAAAGAGTACACACATTAAAACATGCACTTTTCATAATGCTCTCAATTGTGGTTACCCGGGAATGAAATAATGACTGCAGTAGACAATAAAATATCTAATCATAAGATTCTTCTTACAATGAATCTCATGCAATTATAACCAAAAAAACATAAACAAAAAATAATTGGAGCGTTCAGCTCATCCTCTGTGTAAGAACATATTGTGTTCAAAAGTGATGTACAACAAAGAAGACAAAGCAGTAGAGACTAAGAAAATAAAACTAAAGAAAAAAAACACAGGTTTTTACACCGTGGTAAACACAAGCATTCATATCAACTCTTCAAGATTTCACCTGCAAAAGATTTACAATCATTTTCAATTTGTGTTAAGTGAATATTATTGTGATACTTCATCGACTCTGTATTCCCTGTCAAGATAATAAATAATTTTACGTCTATTCCCTCTGGTGCAATCTCAGTGGCAGTGAAAGAGCTAAATGAAGGTCAATTTTTAAGCACTGTGTTGAGCGGTATACTGATCATGTAATTTGCACCAGGTGTCACTAATTGTGTACCAAACACAGCATAAGAAATAAAATAATGGGGATTATGCTAATATAAAAAATAAAATATATAATATAAAAAAAAATAAAGAATAAAATATGAAAGCATTGTGACTTCTTCAAAAACTAGCTTCGCGAGGTTTTTGCGGGAGTCGTATTTCTAGTTAGTTTTTGCTGTATGATTGTTTAAGGGAAAGTCTAAATACAGTATATAACAAAGCACTTTATGTATGGTCCCTCGGGAAAGTAGTTAGTTTTGTTTTCCCCCGAGTCCCAATTTCTCTCAGGTCTCTCGGAAAAAGAAAACTAGCTGTTTCCCTCGGGGCCATACATTAAGTGTACATTAATCCACGGGTCAATTCGTAACACTGTGTCCCAGGACTTATCAGAAGGTAAAAAATAAGAAAAAAAAAATGGTTCGTGTCGTTTGGACTGGAATTGAACCCGAAACTCCAGTTAGTAGGAACGGCGTATTACCGCTGGACCACCGATGAACACCATGGCGACAGATTAGAATATCACTACATTCTATAGTGATTTGGGTAAAGCGCTGATTTTGAATGGTTAGCACTTTGGTGAGGTTTGGTGAGCGACTCTCTCAATTTACTTTCGTAAATGTTTTCTTAGCTAGTGATGATACAGGTTTACAAAGTATAACAGGGTGTAGAAAAAACGGATGAATTATAGCGGGGCTCCCGCGCGCGAAGCGCGCGTGGAGCAGAGCCCCATACTCATGGAATATGGTCAACCTCTTTTCTTTTGGTTGTCACGTGACTGACCGAGCGTACGTACGTACGTACGTCCGTACGCGTCTACAGATTGTACGGGTAGGGTAGGGGAGACTATCAAAAGGGAGGGGTATCTCAGGCTTGTCTTGGCAAATCCACATATTTTATATTGGACATTCACAATATGGTCAATTGACAGCTGTCAAAACGGGATAGCCACTGACCAGCATCACATGACCATATTGTGGGCTCATGTGTCAACTCATCGAGGTGACGAGATTTATTTGGAAGCTGTTCTGGTAGCCCGCATATTTTTGGCGGGAAATTGCGTTGACGACTGAAAAAGAAATTTTCAGTTCATTGTCTTTTTGAGACACAATATTACTACTCTACACTGTTAAAGTTTTACTAAAGGATAAACGAAACAATTTCTATTGCTATGTCAACAAACAATAGCAGAGAAAATATAATTTGCAGAACACAGGGTTCAGGTGAAGAGCAACGGGAAAGAGAGCAAGAATTAACTGAGGAAGAATGAGCGAAGTAGATCGCCAAAGAAGGCGCGCTCGGGAAAGAGAAAGGAGACGAAATTATAGCGAAGAACGCCGACAAGCAGAAAGAGTCCGGGCTCGAGAAAATAGACAAAATGTTAACGAAGAACGCCGAGAAGCGGAAAGATTCCGTGCTGTGGAAAACAGACAAAATTGTAGCGAAGAATGCCGAGAAGCGGAAAGACTCTGTGCTGTGGAAAACAGACAAAATTGTAGCGAAGAAAGCCGAGAAGCGGAAAGACTCCGTGCTGTGGAAAACAGACAAAATTGTAGCGAAGAAAGCCGAGAAGCGGAAAGACTCCGTGCTGTGGAAAACAGACAAAATTGTAGCGAAGAAAGCCGAGAAGTGGAAAGACTCCGTGCTATGGACCACAAATTTGCATAAGTTTTGTCTGCAAAATATTTGCTCACTGATGCGTGACTCAGCACTCGCACTTTCCACTTTCCCTTAAACTTGACACTTGACTTGGAAAACCGACTTCTAAACAAACCTTCTTCAGAAAAATGATCTTCTGAATGCACTACTTTTGAATGAGAAGCAAACTGATGAAAGATTTCAAATTTTTATGTCCTTTAATCATATAAACATCTCCCCTGTCGACGGCTAAGAAATACTCCCGCGGGAATTTTCTCTTGGCAGCAAATAGCAGAATGTAGCGCTTTCACTGGCAGCTTTTCGCGTTGTCGACGTTGTCATTTAGTGTGTCGATTGAGAACTTTGGTTTCAACGCCGTTGTTTTCGAAAAAATGTTCTTCTAAATTGTAAAATGTCTCAAATGTCTCTACTTATAGTTCACACTTTTACGGTTATTTATTTCTTTTGTTAAGTAACTACAGCTGATTGTAGTGAATAAATGAGGGCAGTAATTTTTTAAACTTACAATGTAATTAAGAAAAGAATAATTAATAATTATTTTTTCATTCTCGTGAAAAATGTTTTTCGGGCTGGTAGATGTTGGTTACAGCTTGCCCGAAGGGCAATCTGTAAAATTAATTTTCTTTGCACCCTGCTTGGAGTAAACATTTATTTTACCGAGCTGTTCGTTTTAACACGAAAATGACCAGAGTTGTGTTCTGCATTTCCCAGTAGCGTGTACAAATCTTTTAAATATATTTACGCAAATAGAATGGTTAATTTCATCAGGAATAGAATACAGTACATTGATAATTTGTGTTTTTTGTAGAATATACTCCATGACTTTGTAGGTACAAAGACCGTACTTATGGCAGACGAAAGTTTAGACAAAAATCATAGCAAGTTAACCGACCTCGACACTTAACTATAATTAAAAACGTTTGTGAATTCCTTCGCAATATTTTAGAATGCTTTTACAGTTTAAAGTGAAATGAAAGTACTAACGGCACCCCGCTTTTAGGCTTGGCTAAATCTATATATTACTATGTTTGAAAACTGATATTTTATTCAACCGGCGACGTGGTGGTGTAGTGGTTTAGGAAAGAGATTACTAAGGAAAAAGATTAGTGAGTAAAGAGTCGTAGGTTCCAGTCCTCTGTCCGGACACTAGGGCTTGTTCTTTTTTAAAAAAGTGTCTATTTCCCAGAACTTGTTTCAAACCATGAGAGTTCCAAATGGACATAAAACATAAATTCAGAGCAATTTAAGAATTAACGATAATCATAAATTTAGAGAGGAGGACAGGCTGTCTGGTTTTCGGTTCGAAACTCGGCATTTGACCGTGTTATAAATCCAGCTAGTGGTCTGGACGGGAAATAAACCAGAGACGATCAGATTTCGAGTTTGACGGCCCAACCACTCGCCCACCAAAATAATGAAAACAACTTACCTGTGGATCGACTTTGTCGCTGGCAAATTTATGAAGATCAAGCAGTGAATAGTAAACACCCATTTTAAGCTTAAGGGCATCCTCCATTGCATCTAACCCAGAGCCCCACTGATCTTTGCATGGTCTCTACGGATATAAAATCACTCACTTATTTCTAACGTCTCTGGGAAAAATAAAGTGGGTAACTGGGCAGTTGTTTGATCAGTGGTTTCCGCTACTTTTCAAAAAAGTGACAGAAATAAAAACTCTGTTTAGGGGATGCCATATTTACAATCAGTGGTCACACTGAAAGGCATGATTTAAGGATTGAAATGTTAGAATTGCATTGTACCACAATAAGGTACTGTTCAGCTGCTCTGCAAAGAATGGTCATACTGCATGGTTTGATCCAGTCCGCAGGTGGAAAGTCAGAAACATACTAATTAGTAAACAAACAGTACCCCGGTATGGTACTGTTAAGTAGCTTTCCAAATAATAGTCTCACTGTATGGTTTGATCCACAATTGAAAACGTTACAACCGCACTACCTAGTACAGAAAACAGTACCACTGTAGTGCTGTTCAGAAGCTTTCCAAAGAATGGTTACACTGCATGGTTTGATCCACAGATAAAAAAGTCAGAACCACACTATATAGTAAAACAAACAGTACCACAGTACAGTACTGTTCAGAAGCTTTTCAAAGAATGGTTACACTGTATGGTTTGATCCACGGATGAAAATCGTAGAACACTACTGTAAAACAAACAGTACCGCAGTGCACACATGTAAGGGGCTAAGTCACACACTCCTGTACAGATTCCCAGTGAGGTCAAAGACAGTTTTCTTTGCTTCTTGAAGTTGTTGTTATTTCCCATGGCAGGGCTAACGCTTCAGGTGCACATCTAAGCATCACAGCGGTTCAAAGAGGGATGATTTATTTTCGGGCAGAGTACTATTGGTATATCAACTCAGCAACCTTGGCATTTTGAGCAATCTTATTGGCTCGCTATCTCAGGATATTTGGCACTTTACATTTCCTACGAGGTCAATGGTGCCGGGGTTTCCGCCAAATCCTTGTGCAAGTGAGTTTAGGTCAAGAATAGAAAAACAAGTCGGCGTCAAATCTCACTTTGTAGCTATGTCTGAGAAATGTGATGGAGGTTGCTTCGTTGGTATATACTAAAACATATTTTTTCTCTTCAATCTCGATGAATAGCAGCCTTGGACATATCCACTTTCCTACTTTGCAGCTCAGTAAATATTCTGCCACTATTCATCTCGATTTGAGAGAATAATTCCCCATGCAATTAAACTTGCTCAAATCTCACCATTATGTGGTGCAACTTCACGCGACCTCCGCGCCTGTTCTGATATTCCATGAACTACAAAGAGGGAAAAAGGATGCAATGAGAGAGAGAACTTTAGGAAGGGAAAATAGCAAAATGACACGTGACGCTTGCACACTGAGTTACCTTCTGCGCCTGCTTCATTTCTTCTTCTGCTGACTCCTTAAAGAATCTGTGGAACCCAGGAAGGTAGATGTCATCACGGTTGAAGTGGTACGCCTAGAAAATGGGACTAGGGATTAGAAAATTAAGCACTGTAGCTGATTTGAGAGACATTTTAAGAATATCCTGATCAATGAGTGTGTGATGTGATCTGATGTGTGACATGATCAATGACTCATCAGTTAGTCATGGAGTACAAATGTATCATAATGTAACATATCTCATACAATTTCGTGGCAATTTTTTTTTAACCATGAATTACTTCTAGTGATTAAAAGATACATTATTGGTTCATGAAAATAATAATTGGCAAAGAGAAATTGGACATGGAAGGTATGTTTGCTTGAAAATTTTGCGGCTTTTCAATTATTCACTGATTACTCATTGATTATCGAATCCAATCAATGACTAAGCAATTGATTAACCATTAATTACCAATTGATGTCTTCCACCTATTACTCTTGAAATCCTCGATTAACCCTTAAAGCCCCAATATTAATATTCATTTTCTCCTAACCATTCTCATATAGTAGTTATGGTACTAGTGAGGATAGGATGAGGATACTAGTGAAATTTGTCTAAATATCAATACAAGTCTTTTTTGGGGATCATTTTTGTTATTCTCATAACCTGAATGGTTGATGAACAGTGAATTTTGTAATGAGAAATTGGATGCTGGCCACTAGTTTCCGTAACAAATACAACTATCTAGTCAAATTATGTAGGAAAAAGTACTACCATGATAAATTGTCTTCTATATGTTCATCACTAAAACAAACCTGGTCCTTAATTAAATCCGTTATCTCTTCTAAACATTCTAGTTATGGGCCTATTGCCATGAAGGACAACAGAGGTAACACTATTAACAACCCTCAATTAATTGCTAATAAGTTTAATGAATTCTTTACTAACATTGGTCCTTCTCTTGCCACTAAAATTCCCCACTCCACTGTTCACCACAAATCATATTTGAGTGGTTCTTTTAGTGATAGTTTCTTTGCCTCACCTACTACCCCTGATGAAATTATCAATATAGTGTCCTCTCTGAAGAGTAGTAACAGTGAGGGAGTGGACGGTATTAATGTTAATGTGATTAAAGCATCTATTGATCTCTTGGCATCTCCCCTCTCTCAAATGTGCAATATCTCCTTCTCAACTGGCATAGTGCCTGATAAGCTTAAAATCAGCAAAGTACTTCCAATATTCAAAAGTGAAGATAGCACTAACTTCACTAATTATAGGCCTATCTCAATCTTACCTTGCTTTTCTAAAATCCTTGAGAGTGCCATGCACCGTCGTCTAATGGACTATCTCACCAAACATAGCATACTCAATAATCATCAGTATGGGTTTAGAAAGAAACATTCTACTTTTATGGCAATACTGGAACTTACTAATAAAATATTCGATTCATTTGAGAAAAACGAATTCACAATTGGCATATTCATTGATCTAAAGAAGGCATTTGATACCGTTAATCACTCCATCCTCTTAGATAAATTAAACTTCTACGGTATTCGAGGCACACCTTTTAACTGGATGCATAGCTATCTCCTCTCTCGCTCTCAATATGTTCAAATTGATTCCTGGAAATCTCCACTGCTTCCAAATAAATGTGGTGTTCCTCAGGGTTCTGTGTTAGGGCCACTTTTATTTCTTATATACATTAATGACATTTTCTCATGCTCTAATTATCTCTCATTCATCCTTTTTGCAGACGACACTAATATTTTCTTTCAACACAAAAATATCTCTGAACTAACTAAAATTGTGAACCATGAACTTTCTTTTGTGGCTAACAAGCTAACTTTGCATCCTGACAAGACTAAATTTATTTTGTTTCATCCTGCAAGAAAAAAAATTAATCTTGATGGTCTTTCTATTAGCATTGATAAGAATAGTATTAATAGAGTAGAACACACAAAATTCTTAGGTGTTATCATCCATCAAAACCTCTCGTGGCAGGCTCATATAAAAGCGATTTCTTCCAAAATTGCCAAATCCACTGGGATTATTATCAAATCACGACAGTTTTTCCTTTCTAGTACTCTGTGCACATTATACAACTCTTTAATACTCCCATATCTTCAATACTGTTCTATTATTTGGGCATCCACTTACACTTCTCATTTACAACCCCTTTTCCGTCTCCAGAAGAAAGCTTTAAGAATCATTACTCATTCTCCACCACGTGCACATACTTACCCGCTCTTTAACAAATTCAAAATACTCAACATATTTAATATTTATAAGTACCAAGTTTCTTGCTTTGTTTTCCTTCACATGCAGAAGCTCTTGCCCTTTCCTCTTTTATCTCTTTTCGTTCTTAACTCTGATTGTCATCAATATCTCACCAGGCAAAAAGACAACTTACATCTTCATACTCACAAATATTCTTTTTCTCTTCGGGTACAGGGTCCTCAAATTTGGAATGACATTCCTCTCTCACTTCGTAATTCACTTACTCTTTCTAGTTATAAACATAAACTGAGAGATTATTTTCAATCATTATAAGTTCTTACCAAGTTGAACTCAAATTTTGTTTTCTCCCTTCAAACTCTTTTTTTTACTACTTTTTTGCACACTAGCATTAATTGTTATGTTTATTTTGCTCTTTATGTAGTAATAATTCTTTATATGTTGTAATAGTTTGCCTCTTTTCTGTAAATTTTGTACTTATTCATTTTTATTCTCATTGTAACTTAGCAGCGCATTGTAACTCTCTGACCTACGCCATATAAGCCTCTGGCTTTGGCATCTTATTATTGTTGACTTGTGCTTTGTGTACTTATTTATCTATCAATCAATAAGACTTTGTTGCAAAGCAAAAGAAAAACAAAACACTGAACAACAGAAATGAGAAATTAATTTTGAATTTGATAGTGGGACTTAAAGGGTTAAAACTTCCTAATCTTCCCAAGAAAATTTAAATGCTCACCATGGACAAGTAGGTATAGTGGGCAAACAGCTCCCAGTTAATCTGTTTATTGATCTCTGCTTCTGTTTCACTATCATACGGATGAGTTCGTGCTAAGGGTTGATTTATAGTTTCGTTACCTGTTGGAAAAAAAAAAACAAGACCGTGTCAAGAAAGGAGTATAGGTGTTGTGGGATTGATGTCATAGGTGAGACAAAACAACTTTCTTTTTTTTGGGCGGGGGGGGGGGGGGAAGATAAGAAGATATTTTAGTTTTGGGGGGTGCAGAAGGTCGGTTTGCATTTCGATTCAGAACTTTTAGTAATGCATTAATTCTTATCCCTGCAAGGAGAATCACTTAGAAGTTCTTGCTATGATCGACAGTTTTGTTCTGTGCTTAGCCATTACACCATGCTCAAGACGTCATCCTCATTATTATTATAAGTATTACTATTGATATTGATATCATTGTTGTTGGTGCTGTTACTATCATTATCGTTTTGTGAAGAATTTCCAGTAAAGACATTTGTTCTGAAACTTGTTTATGTTTTTTTTTTCACATATTTTGATTACATTGCCTGTTACCCTATTATTGATAGGGATTTTACAAAAAGTTCTGAAAACCCAAAACCACGCACTTTACCCTTATTGACAAATTAAGCACTGACCTTTGTAGTCAGAGAATGGAATGTCAGACCAGTCAATTTTCTTCTGCAAGAGAAAATGCCAAACAGATTTAGGATGCAATGCGAAAACAAAAGCCAAGAACATTATACAACAAGAGTTTTATTTCATTACTGGGTTGCCATGGCAATCCAGTATTAAAATGGGGTTGCTATTTTTTTTTTCTCCGTGAGAAATTGCAATTCTTGCGCCATGTTGCTTATACAAGGGTTAGCAAAGACGCCGCCGCTGTGTGATTGGCTCGGCATGAACATCGCCATAACAACCTGATTGAAGTAAGTACGACGGTGAAGAGAACGCGAAAAGTTTAATGTGGACTCCATTCGCCTAAGTGTTTTTCTTGTGCAGAGCTGCTCTCTTTTCGAGTTGTTAAGTCGATTTATTCACTAAATGACTTTATTAGTGTCTATGTTTGCTATTCCTGGATGTGTTTACGTGCTGGAGAGTGTTTTCTTCTTTAAACGTTGAGGTCTGTGGTGTTAGCAATTCCCTCGGTGAAAGGATTCACATCTTTTCTGTTGGAAATGTAGAGCTTATTTTTAAGAATTGGTTCACGCTTAGCAGACTACGTCCATCGAGTTCATGAGTCGATCCACGCGTGAAGTTTGGAAAGCAACAGTGTGGCTCGCTGTGACATGTATTATTTTGAGTCCGAGATAACAAGCTGGTTACGCACGTCAAAATACGATACTTCGTCTTAAATTGACTTCTAAAATCGATCAAATCGAAAACATCGGGCGAAGCATTCTCATAAAGTGTTCATTTATATTTATAGCGTTGGATCCTCTATACTGTACAAAAACTACAAAACCCGATATATAATCAACTGGAGCAAAAACAGTCCGGTGGTATGCAGCTTCATTGAATTTCAAAATCATTATTTGCGATAACACCGAAACCGGCACATACCCACCAATTTAAGGGAACTTATCTAATTCTGGTGAACTTCACGCTTTGAAATAAAATGTTGAACCTCCAAAACGGGTCAGAGGAAGGGAAGATGCCAAGTATTCACGGCTGGGTTTGTGCTGTCGTGTCACGTTTCAGGTTTCACTTTCCCCATAAAATAAAACACGTTCGTCAATGTTTACCACAAATTCGTCAATTCTACAACGGCATCTCCATTTTAAATATCAGTTTCCAGATAAAGCCTCGGGAATGACGGACTACCTTTCATGAACGTTGAAAAATGAGATATAATTTTTACAGCTTCACTCAGTAGAGTGTACGAGCGAAAGATCTATAACATATAAAATATAAGATATTAATACCCCTACTTACCAGATAATTACTGGGTTGCAATGGCAATCCAGTATTAAAATGGGGTTGCTATATTTTTTTTCTCCGTGAGAAATTGCAATTCTTGCGCAATATTGCCTATACAAGGGTTAGCAAAGACGCCGCCGCTGTGTGATTGGCTCTGAACATGTCCATAACAACCTGATTGAAGTAAGCACGACGGTAAAGAGAACGCGAAAAGTTTAATGTGGACTCCATTCGCCTAAGTGTTTTTCTTGTGCAGAGCTGCTCTCTTTTTGAGCTGTTAAGTCGATTTATTCACTAAATGACTTTATTAGTGTCTATGTTTGCTATTCCTGGATGTGTTTACGTGCTGGAGAGTGTTTTCTTCTTTAAACGTTGAGGTCTGTGGTGTCAGCGATTCCCTCGGTGAAAGGATTCACATCTTTTCTGTTGGAAATGTAGAGCTTATTTTTAAGAATTGGTTCACGCTTAGCAGACCACGTCCATCGAGTTCATGAGTCGATCCACGCGTGAAGTTTGGAAGGCAACAGTGTGGCTCGCCGTGACCTGCATTATTTTGAGTCCGAGATAACAAGCTGGTTACGCACGTCAAAATACGATACTTCGTCTTAACTTGACTTCTAAAAGCGATCAAATCGAAAACATCGGGCGAAGCATTCTCATAAAGTGTTCATTTATATTTATAACGTTGGATCCTCTATACTGTACAAAAACTACAAAACCGGATTTGATATAATCAACTGGAGCAAAAACAGTCCGGTGGTATGCAGCTTCATTGAATTTCAAAATCATTATTTGCGATAACACCGAAATCGGCACATACCCACCAATTTAAGGGAACTTATCTAATTCTGGTGAACTTCACGCTTTGAAATAAAATGTTGAACCTCCAAAACGGGTCAGAGGAAGGGAAGATGCCAAGTGTTCACGGCTGGGTTTGTGCTGTCGTGTCACGTTTCAGGTTTCACTTTCCCCATAAAATAAAACACGTTCGTCAATTTTTACCACAAATTCGTCAATTCTACAACGGCATCTCCATTTCAAATATCGGCTTCTAGATAAAGCCTCGGGAATGACGGACTACCTTTCATGAACGTTGAAAAATGAGATATAATTTTTACAGCTTCACCCAGTAGAGTGTACGAGCGAAAGATCTATAAGATATAAATTATAAGATATACCCATTGCAACCAGGTTATTCTGGATGGTCTAATGAATAGCATTCCGGACTATGAAACAGAAGGCCAGAGTCAATCCCCTGAGAGGGTGTTCTTGACTATCTTTATTTGTTCTTTTTTTTAACTGAATCGATTTTCTTTTCTTTTTTTCAAAGATACCCTTGTCTATATAACAACAACAACGAATGCTTTATTTGCATGACCATAAATGAGTTACAGTATTGCAAAAGCTTAGTCTAAATTTAATAACTGATGCAACTAATTATTACATGCAAAGCATTGCAAAACGTTACAGTTCTCATTCAGTTCATTCATTCATTGATATTAATTTGGATCTTAATTCAAAGCATTGCGAGATAAATGAAACTAATTGGCAGTTAATCAGATAATCAGAGGAATTCATAAGAAGAGATACTAAGGTATCGTGTGAAAGTGATTTGAAGTCAGGTATTTTAGTTTCTAGTTTGGAGAAAAATGTGTCTCTGATCTGAGAATAAGCCTTACAATCTAGTAAGAAATGATTTTCATCTTCAATTTTGTTACCTGTACAAAAGTAACATATCCTTTCATCGCGAGGGATTTTTTCGTATCTACCTGTTTCAATTCTAAGTTGATGACTACTTATTCTAAATTTAATTAATGCTTTTCTCGAAGGGTTTTTTCTTGTTAAAACTAGGTACGGCGAGGGACTATAATCGTCTTTGATTGTACAATAAAAACTGAGTTTTTGTGATTGTTGAAGGGTCTGATTCCAGTAAGAGACGTACTTATTTTTCATTATGCCGATATATCGATTAACTACTGAGTTACTCAATGAATTATAGGAAAAGTCATAGTTTAGATCATAGTACTCAACCATTTTCACGATATTAGAGTAAAAACTAGTTTTTCCGTTATGGTGAAGGTCAATTGAAATTTGTAGGGCCTGTTTAACAATAGAATCTTCATCTTTACCTATCAGATAATCTAAGTAATTTAGAATCTTTTTATTTATATCAATGATCATGGGGAATTTACCGAGCTCAGCTCTACAAGCAATGTTGGATGCCTTGTTATGTACTTGTAAATAGCGTTTACAGAATTGCAAATGGGTTTTTTCAATTGCAGAGCTGTCCCAGGATTTAAAATCTGATTTAACAAAAGCACCCCAAACTTCACTGTTGTAGGTTAGAATTGGTGAAATCATCGAGTCAAAAATTTTACACGCAAGAGATGGCTTAAGACTATTCAGATCCGTGTGCCGCCTTAGGCTGAAGAGCGCATGAAGAGCTTTTTGTCGGAGGTGTTCAAGCGAAAGTGTAAAATTTCCGGAAGATGTGATGCGAGTTCCTAAGTAAGTATAGTTTTGGACAACGTCGATTACTTCATTGCCTATGCGGAAGTTATGTTCACATTTTCGTGTACATCGTTGAAAAATCATTATTTTGGTTTTCTTAGGATTTATTCTAAGCATCCATGAGTTGCAATATGAAGATAGTACGTTAAGGCAGTTTTGTAGACCAAGTTTGGATCGCGATAATATTATCAAATCATCTGCGTAAAGGAGAGAGTTGAGTCTGGTGCCATTTGGTAACACTAAAGGGTCGGATAAAACATTGTCAAATGAAAACGCTAGATCGTTAAGGTATAAGTTGAAGAGCAGAGGGCTTAAAATGCAGCCTTGCCGCACTCCTCTTGCGTAATGAAAAGATCGCGTTTTGTTATTTCCAATTCTGACAGAGCAGGTAGACTTCGAGTACAGACTCTTAATTAGACTATAAAACTTTCCTTGGACATTGATGTTAGATAACTTATAGAGAAGCCCATCATGCCAAACCGAATCAAAGGCTTTCCTAAAGTCAACAAAACACGCATATATTTTCTCCTTGTGACAATGGACATATTTGTCTATTAATGTTCGAAGAGTGAGGACATGATCTGCTGTTCTATTATTTGCTAGAAAACCAATTTGAGACTTGTGAAGTATATTATTTAAGTCAACGTGCTTTAGAAGTCTCTGATTGAGAATTGAACAAAATAGTTTTCCAATGCAACTAGAAATACAAATTCCACGGTAGTTTGATGGATCGCTTTTAGTACCACATTTAAAAATTGGTGTAATGAGGCCGTCACACCACATTTGGGGCATAGTTCCTAAATCGAGGACCGTGTTAAATAGTTTTAGATGTTTTTTTTTAAACAGGCATTAATTCATTTAAGTTAGATTTGATCATTTCATTTTTGATTTTGTCTGAAAAAGAAGATTTGTTGTTTTTGAGTTTTCCAGCTGCAGTGCGAATTTCGCTTTCTGTGATGAGGTAATCCAAGGAGTGAGATCGTGTTGAGATATCCTTTGAATTCTGTAACTCATCAATAACTGCCTCCTGCTGTTCGTTAAGGGGTTCATTTGAGTGCAGAGTTTGAAAGTGGGACATCCATTTTTCTTCAGAAATTGGAGGGGTGTAGGTTTCCTTCCTGTCGTCCATTGACTTCAAACAGTTCCAAAAGCCCTTGTTGTTCGAATTTTCGACCGTATTTTCAAGTTCACAGATCTTATTGCTATAGTATTCGTTTCTCTTAAGTTTCAAAAGGTTTTTATATTGCTGTAAGACGTTGTGATACTCTTCCCTGAGGGTATTGTTTAGAGGATCTCTGTGTTTTTGATTAGAAAGTTTCCGCAGTTCATGTCTTTTGTAGCGGCATTCTTTGTCGAACCATTTTTTGTTCGAAGATATTTTGCAACGTCGCTTTTTTGCTGTTTTGATTTTCAAACATCGTTTTGCGGTTGAAATAAGAATATTTTCTACTGCATCAAGGTTCATGTCAACATTTCTCGTGATTGTTGTAGTATGCATAAAATCGTGGATCATTTTTTGGATGTCTTCAGACTGTAATGCATCTCTAAATTTTTGTGACGAATCGTTTTCCCAAAAAAACTGTTTTGGAATAGGAGTCAAAGAATCGTTTATAATTGTCTCGTTTGATGAATCATTACCTAAATGACGGTTAACCTTAAGCCATGTTATTATTGGGCTATGATCTGATAAACTGTTCGGCTCTTTCACGATAAAAGATGTTATATTTCGTAGCAATATAGAATGTGAAGCTGTATGCAGGCCTTGGCTGCCTATTTTTTTGAATGGAACACGAGATGGCAGAGCCGTACAGGCCTTTCTTGATTAAATCATTTGAATGAGTTCTGAAATCTAAAATTCTCCTCATGTGTCACCGAATGCATTCATGAGTTTGTTCATAGGAGCCTTTGATTAACTCCTTGTACACTTCTCTTATTGAACACAACTGACACTGCAAACTAAAATGGATTGACAAAACAGTTTCAAAAAATCGAGCCGTTTGCGAACTAAGGCTTCACAAAGGCAACCCAGTGAAGGCTTTTGAAGCCTCTTGTTCCGGGTAAAAACACATTTTTTTAACCCTTTCACTACTATATGCTAATTAGGCCCAAATTCCCCTGTTCCTGAATACTAATTAGACTTCACATAGAGCTTGAACACAAAATCAAAACTTATACAGTGTATGCTCAGTAGATTTTAATGGAATGTTATGTCCCATAAAGTACAATATCTCAAAGACTGATTGTTAATTTATTAATTCAATACCATAAATAATGATAAATGCACATCATATGTTAACAGTGTTCAACATTGCTCTTTGAAAGGTAGAGAAGCCAAAAATATTCAAATTTTGCTGCCACTGCAAACTGCATCCAACGATTGGTTTACTAAACAAATGGCAAGTAAACAGGAGAGACATGTAGCATCTACTAGAACAAATAACAAAAACAGTTTAACAGTCATTCTGAAATTTTTAGGCTCAAGCAGGTAAGTTCATAGGAGTTTATTCCCCAGCATGTGGAACTCTTTGTAGCAAGTGGGACAGACCAACTTTACAAAGTTTACACAAGAAACGCGTCTCCACTTTGTATCCTTTTGGTGTTCTTCTGCCAGCCTTAAATGTAATACACTGGACATAATTTCTCAATTTTTTCTAACCAACACAACATTTTTCCATAACACCATAATTATGGGAAGATTTAAAAGATTTTTGAGTCAGATCGCAGATCCGTCTGCAGGCAAAGGGCAGTTTTATGCATCTACTCATTGCAGTTAGTCTTAAGACAGCCAAATGTACTGTTAATTTATTCACTTATAAGGCGCACTCAGTTATAAGCTACACCCTAAACTTTCAAAGACAATTTTGAAAAGTAAATAAAATGAAAATTTCACCTAAATACCCTGTTATAAGACGCACCCAGAATTACGGGAAATTTTGGTGACCCCGTTCGTTGTAATTACAAAATTTCCTTCCATAAGTTACTAATTGCAATGCTTTCATTCTCAAAACAAAAGCGAAAAAAATCACGTTACAAACAATAGCAAAAAGTCACACTTTTTAATTCACTCAAGTCTTCCTTCTCAGGAAACAGTGTTTTAAGTTATGAATGATCCATTTTTACGTTTATAAACAATACTCATCTGACAGATCTTTCATTCATTGCAAAACTCATCTTACTCTTCGAAAATTCATTCAGCGTACCGTAAATCAGTAATCATGCCAAACACTCATCGTCATTCCTATGATCTAAACTTCAAGTTGAAGATTGTAGCAGAGGCGGAAGTCGTAAATTGCTCGCGAATACGGCATATCGGAATCAATGGCCGTAAATGGAGAAATCAACAGCATGTCTTGTTCTCCGGTGAGTTAAAGATGACTGCCAAGCGTGCCTCGAAAGCCGAGCTTTAAAACAAAACGGTTCTGGCTAGACTTTAGAATATCCCGCCACTCCATTATATTTTGTTGCGCGAAAATACTCGGTTATAAGACGCACCCCGAGTTTTGAGCAGATTTTAATCGAACTAGTATATTTTCTCGTAAAACATGGTGCGTCTTATAAGTGAATAAATACGGTAAATCCTCTACACTACTGTACATTTTCTCACCTTTATTTTCAGTTCGTTCTATTTCTATCACTTAACTTATTTTTGTTATAGTTTAAACCACTTCTGCGATTGCATTAATAAAGTTTCCCAGGAGGTTTACTTTCACCCTCTTTCACCCTCATGGGATTCATAATAACAATAATAAGGGACGGACCATTAGAAAAATGATGGGGGGGTGGGGAAAAAACCAAAAAAAATCCATGCAAGGCAAAATGCCAAAAAAAAAAATTCATGCAAAGAAGAAGGCAAAAAAAAAAAGTTCATGCAGAAGGAAGGTCCAATTGTGACTTTTTCACACGTAGTAAAAAAAATTCGTGCAGAGAGGTTCACCTGAAAAAAAAAATTCCTGCAAAAGCAGTGAGCGAAAAAAAAATTCGTACAAGCTGAAAATTCCCCACCCCCCCCCATCACTTTTCTAATGGTCCGTCCCTAATAATAATAATAATAATAATAATAATAATAATAATAATAATAATAATGATAATTGTAACAAACTTTATTTGAGTGTAAAATGTATCTACCACTAACGTACTAATTGGGGACACTGTAAAACACTGTAAATGTTGGTTTTTGTGGAGAGGGGAAAACCAGACTACCCGGAGAAAAACCTCTCTATAAAGAGACTTTCACACATTGATATTAACTTCTTTTTGCCATGATTTCAGGTAATAAATTTATAAAGAAATGGAACAGTAAACCTTGAATTTGAAACTCACGTTGACATGATGAGTTTGGCTGCAATGATATTGACCACAAGCGATGTCAATAGCCACCAAAAGACTTGTTAACAAAATCAACACCATCTAGAGAAAAAAGAAAATAGGGGTTAACATAAAATGCATTGACAAAGTCAACCAGGAGGGCAACAAACAATAGCATCAATGAGCAAAATAATGAGAATCCATTTGCAAAATAAAGTCAAGTAAGTTGCTTTGCCGTCCTCTGCTCAACGACAATGTGAAAGGAAAATTCCTCAAGTTGAAGAAACAAGTGTGCAACAACAAAATTACTCGGAGAAATTCGCCAAAAAACGTGAAAACTGTGCAATTCTACAGGTCCATTGGTACAGGGGAAAACAAATTCAGTTTTTCAGTACTGTCAAAACTTTGAGGCAGATTCTCCTCAACTGACATGAGATTCAACCCTTCATAGAATGTTGTTTCCATGTATACCTCACTTGTGCATAGCATGTGCCCTCACAACCAACCTAGCCACTTACGTGCCCACTGCGTGTGGAAGTTTTTATTTTACCCTGTGGTTAACAGTGTAACGGTCAACAGGCTTTCTTTATTGTACTTCTGATGCACTTTCTCTTCATGAGAAGCTTTTCTTAAAGTTTCTCGCAGCGTAATTTACAAATTTTTGTACTGTTTGGCAATTCAAAAAACACACAGGAAATTAGCCCTGATTAAAACGCATGTTGATTTAAAAGCCAATGGGAAGTTTACACCTTACTTGATGTACTCAGGTTGTCCACCTTCAGGGCTACTCGAAAATAACGACGTTATGTACTTGAAATATTGCCCATTCTTATACTAAAGGTTGTTCGTCTGGATGCATAAGTGCCCGTCTTTATACTAGAGACGTATAACCAGACGAACTACGAATGTTTACCAAGTTCATCCAGACGGATAATGGATCCCCTAGGGTGTGTTCCTTTGGTGTGATCTGAATCTGGATTTGAGATCCGAGATCACTCAGATTATGGAGCATCAAAGGAACCAACAAATCCTTGACCAGAGTGGATTCATTGGCTTGATCCTTTGATGCTCTCCATGATCATTGCGATTACGGATCACAAATCCAGATCTGGATCATACCAAAGAAATGCACCGCTAGTGTAATCAAAGGCTCCTTTGAGCTACCTCATGGTATTTGGTACTATTCCATGAAGTGCTGCCCCAGACCATAAAGCGTTCATTCCGAATAGTTCGTTTTGTGCACTCTCGCTACACTGATCGATTACTCGTCGTCCAAATTGGAGACATCGTCACTTTTAAGACTTTAAAACCCATTTTCTTTGCCCTCGAGCATTCTTGAACACATTTCCTGTTCGTTTGCAAGATCTTCAAAAGTGTATTTTGATCAAAGATGGAGCGAAAGGAACGAAAACCCGCCTTGACTATCTTTGCGTCGGCCTCAACACAACAGACGCCATTTTGTAAACATGTGCTGCCGCTTTGTCTCACCCACTCCCCCACATATGTGAAATAAAACAATTGGAATTGCGGTCGTTTCGCCCGATGACCCTTTCGCCCGAAGACGTCTCGCCCGATTTCCGAGTCGATTCGCCCGAGAAAAAAGACGATTCGCCCGGACCAAGAGTACTACTATGTAAGCGTGTTTATAAGTACGTTTTTAGGTTATTTTTCAAATTTGACTGAAAAGTCTAGGTTCTAAGGGGGGTAAAATTGAAAAGTATCGACAAAGTTTTTGATAAGTACGTTTTAGGTTATTTTCAAATTTGACTGAGGTTCTAAGGGGGTAAATTGAAAAGTATCGGTAAAGTTTTTGATAAGTACGTTTTAGGTTATTTTCAAATTTGACTGACCTTTTTAGCTTAAATTTATAAGTTCGTTTTCTCAGATTACAAAAAATTGATTTAAAAGGATAGGTAAAATACATAAAGATTATTTATGGATCAGTTAAGAGATTTATATACTTATGAACTAAAAATAATAGCGAAAGATCTTGAAATTAAAGGAAGAGCAAAAATGAGTAAGCAAGAACTAATTGATGAAATTTCAAAATTTAAAGATGAGGAAATTACTGATTTATTTGAAAAAGTTTCCCCCATTAGCAGAATTATTTGTGAACATGGGAAAATAAAAAAATTTTGTAGTGAATGTAATGGGTATAATTGTGAGCATAATAAATATAAATATCGATGTAAAGAATGTGGGGGATCCCAAATATGCGAACACAATAAACAAAAACAATGTTGTAAAGAATGTGGAGGAAAACAAATATGCGAACATGGCAAACAAAAAGCTTCTTGTAAAGAATGTAGAAAAATAAAAAATTGATTTAAAGAAAAAATATAAAATAAAATAAAAAGATGGAAAAATTAAATATTAAATATCAAAATGATGAAAAGGTTGGTATTTGTGATTTTATAGAACAAATAAAAGATTCTTTATTAAAAAATTTATCACAGAATAGAGAATATTTTTCTGAGTATATATATTGTAAACATGTAATGCTTTGTAATAATATAAGCGGGAGTATTGAATATTGTGCTAATGATGATGGTTACTATTTTCAAGGAGCTATTAGTTTTTCTAAAAATAAAGATTTTGGTGTTGGTGGTATATCAGTTAATGATTTTGTAAAAGAACTTTTAGAAATTGCTAATGAGGATTTTTTTGAGGAAGAATATAATTATTATAATCATCCAGTATATGGCCGGATTATTGAAAATCATGAAGCACTCGATCATTATTATAAAAATGGTGTTTACCTTGCTTATTATGATAAAGAATGTAATATTAATGCCTTCGATAAAAGATTTTATGTTACATCATTAGAGGTAAGCATATTTTTAGATAAAAATAAGATATTAAATAAAAACAAATTCTACAAACCATTACATGATGAATTAATGGCCGTAGCATGGCACCCATCTAGATATTTAGATTGGTGTATCGATTTTGAGGAATTAAGAGATTTGAAAGAAAGATGGGGTGAAGATTAATTAGAAATAATTATGTTATATAACCATTCATTTGGTTACATAACAAAAATTTATCTAAATCTTAAACTAAAAGTTATTGGCAATCCCCTTAAATCAAGTTTTTTCCAATCATTGTCTAAGATCGTTAAATCAAAGTGGTTTATGGGGCTCTCATATTTTTGAATCGGAATTGTCGGATAATCCTTTGAGGGTATGTTTGCAAGTAGGTTTGACGGTGCGAGTTTCACAGGTTCTCCATATTTGATGTTATTCATATATGATGACTTATTATCCACTATACTACACATAAGTCTCAACGGCTCACTAATCTTTATATTTATGGGGTATAATTTACCAGGATTTATAACTTCAGGCACTCCTAAACCAATTGCTAACCCTCTCGTAAGTTTTATTTTGAAGTTCTTATTGGAATAAAGATAGTCAACAGTATCAGTCTCAATTATTGTTATCTTTTCCCTTTCAGTATCATTAAGAAAGATTGATTGAATATTACGCAGCGAATATGTACCAGGTTGTATTATTATGAGAGACTTATTATTATCATTGAATATTGTCTGTTGATCCTTGAAATTAACCAATCTTTTGGTTTTTATATTACAATCCAGGAGTTGTATCTCCCGAAGATTTTTCAGTGGAGGGTCTAAATAAATCCTTGTTTCAGAATTACACATTGAAATACTTAGCATTTTGTTTTGATTACATCATGTTCATCTTTAGATTTATATAATCAAAACATTAACGAAATAAAAACCAGGATAATAATCCTCCGGCAAGCATTAAAACAATAAGATTATTTTGATGAGGAGAAGATGTTTCTATATTACTAACTTCTTCCTCATTGTTTGATTCATCGTTATTGTTTAGTTTAGGTTTTCTTGATTGAGGGTTGGTATTTAATAAAACCTTTGAGGATCCTAAACTATGACTTATTCCAACAGTTTTTGTCTCAACATTTATTGAATTATTTACTCCAAAGGTCATATCTTCTGTTACCTTTTTCAAATCATTATTGTACCCAATAATGCTTTCTGTATTTATTATTAAATTGCTTGGCATTAACCAAACACCAGGAGCTACAGCTAAATCAAGGCGAGATTTTGATTCTTGAACCGCTGTTTGATATCTTTGAATTGATTTGGATATGTCATTTTCAATCACAGAACTTTCAAATAAAGATATAAAGTTTTGTTGGGTTTCAAAACCGCCACCCCCTTTACTAACAATTGAAATTCTAGTATTAACTTGTGAGCCTAAAACACAATAAACAAAAGCTTCAATTGATCTATTAATTCTTCCCAATCCCGCCTTTGTTAATCCATGCCCAGATTCTGCTATAAACCAAGCATATTGAAAATCAACAAAATGATCATTTCGAAGCATTGATACTAAATCGCCTTTATTTTTTCTACCCCCATCATCGTAAAATTTATTTTCGCTGCTTGGCCAAATATTAGCTTCTGTATCATAACCTCTTATAATCCTGACATTTTGGTATCCTCCACCCGTCGCTTGAGCAGCTGCGCTCCCAGGAACGCTTCCGGGGTCTGCATATCCTTTCCCATAATCAATAAATACATCTCCAACTCCATGATTTGTGCCCCCCTTAAATCTAAAATCGGCTAAAGTTTTATTCCATCCCTTATAATCTTGATTATTACTTAAATCAAATTCTGCGCACAATCTATTATAAGCATTTTTGTTGTATGGATTATTTTTTAAGGAAAAAGTTTTTTCGTCGGGTAATGGCACGTACAATTCATATAATATTCTTCTTATTGTAAAGTAAATGTGAAATACAAAAAAACTTCTAATAACTTTCGGGTAACTAAAAATATCACTTAAACTTACACCGCATCCAGACGTTGCGCACCAAACCGCCATGTTTAATTGTTGCGGCCACTGATTAATATTTGGTTTACTCAACCAAGCTCTAGCTTCTTTCCCACTAGTAAACCCCACAGTTTGATTTTTAAAAACATTTTTCATTGATGCAGTGAAACTATCTTTTTCTGAAACATATATATTTAGATTGATTAATAATTTTGTTACATTAAGAGCAAATTCATTGAATTTAATCCCAGGTATTGGATATGTTTGTTTTGTAAATGTTAAACTTTTTGGAAATGAACTTACCTTAACTTTTTTTTCTACCCCCAAATCTTCCCATAATAATGTTTTCAAATTATCAGGAAGATCATCAGTCCATGTTTTTCCAGTAGGATCATCATCGGACATAATTGTTGTCCCATTAACTTTCCATTTAATATATCCGCCATATAAATCGTGTACATAATTGAATTTAGTAAGATTTGCATTTGGGTAGCGGTTTCTGAAATCGCCAAATAACATCTTATTCTTTGTTTTCCAATTTATCTGATCTTTAGATTAAGAATAAGATGTAAAATCAATTAACCTCTCTTCTAATTCCCGCAAAACAATTACACCCCACATCAGTTCTTTCAAAAGAAATTTTTAATGAGCGGGATTGGTTAATTCTTTTAATAGATCTTCTCGAACTTTCTTCCTTATTATAGACATGTCGAAGTTTTTTTCTGAATCTTTTCTGAATTTTTGTCGTATTTCTTGTTTCAGTTTTTGAAACTTTTCCAACTCCGATAAAATTATAGAAAATTCTTGGTCGGATATAGCATTATCTTTCAAAGCCTTTGAAACCAAATCATTAATGGTGTTTAATTTTGATTTTGCAATTGCAACGGTTTGTTCGTGTTTACTAACTTTACCAGAAAGACTTTTAGAGGCAAAACCAAATCCAATCGACAAACCTCCAAAAACACCACCAACCACGCCCAAAGGCACACCAACAACAGCCCCAAAACCCGTGAGAGAAGTTCCTAATCCGCTTGCTGATAGAAGAACTGAAATAAATCCGCCAGAAACACTAATTTTTGTACATATTCCTCTTGCTCTATTATATTTTTTCCTCACTTCTTCGTAATGTTTAATTTCCTTCTCGAGATTTTGTAATACCTCGCTTGATTTTTGTAGTCTGAAATTAATCAAATTATCTCCGCTTTGTGTTTGGAAATTATTATTAGGTAATTGAGGATAAATTCCATTGTATTCGTCCATATTGTATTTTACTGAACGGTATGATATCTTTAAATTTGTTACTTTCTCTTCTTTTTTATACTTTCCACAAAATATAGAACTACAGCCATTATCAAAAGCCAAGCATTCTTTCCTAAAAATCCAATAACCTCGCCAGCTGTTTTGAAAAGAAAGCTAACTATTGCGCCAACCATTCCTGGCAATATTTCACCCAGTTTTTTACCTATAGTTTTCAACCCATTTCCTAAACCCCTTCCCAAGGTAGATAGCCCTTTGGAAAGATTAGAAATTATAACCCCAATTACTAAACCAACAGCGCTTAAAACTGCAAATACTGTAAACCCATGCTTTTTGAAAATGTCTTTTATACGATCGCGCAATGACATTCTATTTTGTATTTTTTCTTCCTCATCTTCTAAACTAGCCAAATCTTCTTCGTTATTAACAATTTCTCTCTCTTCAGCTTCAATTTGGTTACTTTCCTCTGGTGTAATATTAGGTTTATCTCTTTTAATTTTTATATTTTCTTTTAGTTTAGCGATTAACCCCTTTTTCTTTGTTTTTTCATTACTAATTCTTTCCAAAATCTCTTCAGCTGAAGGACCAAGCGCAACTCTTAATGTTTTTATTTTCATTATTTCTTTGTTTACATTACCATATTTATCATAAAAATCATACCACTTAACTTTATTAGGATCATCACGCATTATTGCTATTTGTAATTTACCAAATTCATTATACCTAAAATCAAAAAATGGTTCCGCTTCTGGTAGTTTACTTTTAATTTCTGCCCAGGCTTCATCTTTTTTTCTTTCCATCTCATCAATATCTTCAGATGGTAATCCTATATATCCCTTTTTAGTTTTTGGTTTTGCTCCACCAAATGAAGTGTCTTTTTCTTTACCCCAATAATCAGGATTTTGCAAATCGGTAGATGTGGATGTAAATGTTTTTAAACCAATTTGCTCATTATCATCATCATTATCATCTTTCATCTCATTTAGTTCAGTTGGATCAGTTGGATCTATTTCTCCTCCCTCTGCCATGATTTTTTACTCATCAGTAAGAAATCTTTAGATTACCTAGAGACAGAAATAAAATCAAAATTGATTTAAAAATAAGAAAATAAAATACAGAAATTAAAATGATGAACGAAACTACACAATTAATAGATGTTGATAATTACAACCCAAAAGAAAGTATGATTTTTTCTAAACCAATTATTGGGCAAATTCCTGGAAGTAAACCCAAGGTTGAATTCAAAAGAATTAAAATCTTTACAAAAAATGATGATGGAACAGAAGGAGAACTTGTTATTAAAACCGGAAATTTATATTCTTTTGGTGTTTCCACAAATACAAGTCAAGAAACAGGTGTAATTACAGGATATGTGTTTCCATTATGTTTATGGAATGGAAGCAGTCCAACACCCGAAGAAGAAAAATGGATTGATTTATTCAATGAAATTGTTGACAATTGCATTGATCATTTGCTTATTAATAGGGACAAAATTGGAAAATTTGAGTTGAAAAGAAATGAGCTTGAAAAACAAAAAGGAGGTTTAAATCCTCTATATTGGAAGTTGGAAAAATCTTCGATGGATAGAGCTCCAGATAGAGGGCCAACTTTATATGCAAAATTAATTTGGGATAAGAAACAAGACCAAATTCTAACTAAGTTTTATAACCCCAAAAATGATAAGGAAATTGATCCATTAAAATTATTAAATAAAGGTTGCCGAGTTGAAGAAGGCGTAATAAAAATTGAATCAATATTTATTGGTTCTTGTATTGCACTTCAAGTAAAACTTTATGAAGCAGTTATAGAACCAAACAGAGAAATGAAAAGATTAACTAAAGTTAGATGTTCAAATAGTAAATCTGCGGCTGAAGAAATGGAAAAATATGAATATGATTCTGATGATGGGAGTCTCACGTAAACCAAAATAATAAATATACTTGTGTTATATAACCAAATTACTGGTTACATAACAAAATAATAATTTATAATAATTTACTTACCGCATACCCCAAACCTAACATTCCGGCTCCAACATATATCATTTCTCCTGTTTTTTGATCACCGCTTGGTTTGTAATAATCTGAAAATTTAGGTTCTTGCATTTGACCATACAATTCAAAAGCCTGATTTGTAGTAGAAATATTTTTTGATGCCTGATATTTTTCATCTTTTTTCTTTATTTTCCAATCAAGCATTTTTTGTCTTTTTTCCTGATATTCGGCGTAATCTTTTTGATATTTTTCCATTGCTTTATCGTGTCTTATTTTTTCTGTATCAACATTGCGTCCAGATATATATTTTGCGAGAATATTTCCTCCGGTAAATGCTGTTGCATTCAATACTGCCCCTATCGCCATCATTGCTAGTGTTGCCATTTTATTTTGGTAAAATCTTTTGTTCCTCTAAATATGTTTTTAGATACATACTTCCGGATAATACAGCAACCCATTTTGCATAATTTGTAATACTTGAGGATGGATCGCTCAAAAATGATTCTTTCATTACCTTTTTAGCCACATAACCAACCCCAGCCCCCAATCCGATAAGTACCGCCGAATCAGTTACAGTTTTCACAAGTTTGTTTTCAGTTGACATGATTTTTTACTACAACATTATGAAACTTTTAAATAACTTTATGTAGTAAAAAATAATTTATAATTATTCCATTCCTAAAGATTTTGAGGTTAAATGTAAAGGAATTTTTGAAGGTTGTGATAAATCAGGTATCCTATTAGAATATTCAACCCTAGCTTTTTCCTTATATCTCATAAAAAGATCAAATGCTGTAAACCCCAATCCAACAACAGATAAAACAGTAGTAAAAGATAACTCTGGTAGCCATGATTTATATTCATTATTTGTCTTTTCTTGATTATCATTTCGTTTCATCTCCCTAGCTAATGCTTCTTTTGCTTTTTTATTATATTCAGCTAATTTCTTACCAGCTGCGACTTTTTTAGGATCTTTCTCCCTCTTTTTAGTATCTGGTTTGGGATCAGCTGTAATTTGCTCAACTTCTTCTACTTCAGATTGTTCAGACATTGTTATTTAGATGCTACAAATAAGTTTTTAGATCTGTTTAATATACTGTATCAACACCTTCAGTAGATTGTTTAGTTTCCTGATCAGTTGTGTTATAATTTACTGGTTCTTTGTTGAATTTAACGTGTTTTGCTACTTGAAATAGTCCGCTAGCAAGTGCTGCCATCCTTCCTGCTTTCAATGCTAATAACCCAACAATGTTTGTTAATTCACGATTTACCAAATCATCATTCTTCAAATCATTACAAAGAGATTCTATATCATCAACTGGAACTAAATATGAAATAAGTTTAGAAACTAATTGAAGGGATGAATCTACTAATCCCCCATTAATTTTCTTACCCATTACTGCTTGATAACGATTAAAATACTTTTCAACATCTTTTGCAGATAATTTCTTTATATCACCCAGACTCATTTCAACCCCCAAATATTCCTTTGTTGTTCCTAAGGCGGCGAGAATTGCAAGTGATTCTTGTTTTATTTCAAGTTCATCATTATCTTTTACCGTTTCTCCATTAGGTTGGTCGGTATTTTCTTTAATATAATCTTCAACGTTTGTCATATTTGTTAAATCACTTCGGGAATCTCTAAATAGCAATTAAATGGGTATCGCAAAGATAAACATAACCTAGAATATTTTTCAGTTTTCAGTAGTTGAACAAACTTTTTACTAGTTTCATAATCCAAATCAGCTCCATAATCTTCAAAAAACATCTTCATACCTTTCTGCGACGGATTATGGAAAGTAACAACGCAGGCAACATTTTCTCGGAATGGTTTTGCAATAGATGTTAATTGTTGAGTTAAAACCCACATTGATAAACCATGATGCCTTCCGGAAAATGCTAAATCTATAAATTTATTAGATCTTTTCTTCAGATCAGTGGATACAGCGCAATCATCTAAAATTATTAATGTATTGAGTCCAGAAAACAAAGTTTGGCAATCATTTAACAATTCATTGATCTCGTCAATGTTACTGGCATCGGGCGATAATACATAGAAATGTTTATCTCCTCGAGCAAAATTATGATATGTTTTATTTTTAGAATAGGTTGGACAAATTAACACAATATATTCAAAAACTTTCCGGAAAGGACCTCGAAGCTGTTCAATTAAGTACTTTGTTTTTCCACAATTTGTGGGTCCTGTTATAATACAATGGAATGGTATTTTATCTCGTAAATCTTCCATGATTTTTTGTATCATAACATTATGTTTTTAGATTCTCAGTACTTAATTGATCTCAAACTTGAATTCATAATCTCCATCATCGCATCTGCTACAACAAACATATGGCAAGTTACGATTCCAGATCCGCTTTGTTTCCTTTTAATTTCTATTTTTACGCCATCATGCGTATTATTTAGAGCTAGTCCTCCTCCATGAATACCATTATCTGGATGAGTTCTAGTATCAACCCAAAGAGCAAACTTATCCGCGTAAAATTCTTTTTCTTTCAATGAAATTTGTTCTCTATGAAATCGTTTCTTCACGGATTCCCAAAGATCGGACGGAATCATTCCTCTAGAGTATATTCTATTTGGAACGCCATCAACATCAATTTCAACGGAAGATATACCAGGATTATAAAAATTTTCAGAATCCCTTGCTCCTGCAGCTTGAGGTAATAAAAACAAAAACAATATTCCTGTCATTGATCTTCTCGGTAAATTAATATGCTGATTAATAACACCATCACCACCAATGGAAAATGTAAAAGTTTTGTGTAAGGTAATATTTTCATAAAAGAATCCTTTACCAACTTGATAAGCTGCTTGTGCCTCGCGGGCTAAGTATTCACTAGAAATTGAAGAATATTCTAACTCTAAGTTTTTGATTGAATATGATGGTGCTTTAGTTGTATCTGAATAAATAATAATATTAGTGATTGGGGCAAGTGTAAGCTCAAATATAAGATGATTTTCCAACGCTTTCGGATAAAAAACGCCATGATCGTTTAGAATAGGATGATTTATTGGTATTCTATACTTTGAACCATGAACATTGGCGAGAGCAACTTCTTTTACATCTTGTGTTTTTGCATCTCCAGCTTTTGTTCTAAGTTTTCTAATATTTAGCGAAGAAATACCTTGTTTTAATCTATCTTCTCGCTCTTCTTCAGTTAAGAATAAATCATGATATGTTTGAAATAAATCATATCTTTGAGTATCTTGCAATGTTTCTCCTCCAAAAAGAACTTTCAGTCTGGTTACAAGATTACGGCCCACATTATTCACAAGTGTATTATTAGCATGCCCCTCAACATCTAAATCAAATAGAAGAGATACACTTCCAGGCACAATCACTAAATTCTCAGAAAGTTTTGGAATATTTATATATAATGTTTCTCCTGGGCTGGCTGTAGATGGATTGAGAGTAATTCGATTCAATGTTGATTCTGCTTTCAAACCAAATGGTTCTTTGGGAATTCTGTTTGGATTAATTTTTTCAGACGTCATTGTAATTTATAACATACTTTGGTTAACCTTTAAACCTGTGTTGTTCTATTTTCTAACTTGGCAATATGTTTTAATAAACCTTCTCTCGCCTCTGGAATTAAAATTAAAACATTAAAAATTTGATCACCATCTTCCATATATAGAATTTTTTTTCTAATAATTTTTTTCATAATGTTGATTTGGTATTCGGTAAATTTTATTTTTTTCTTCCTCCTCAACCATTTGATTTATAAGATAATTTGTTTATTTTTAAATGAACAACGAAAATATACTCTCAAAAATATATTATTCAACTGAAGGATATTGGAAAGGATATTCTGCAATTTCTAAATTAGCTGAGAAAGCAAAAGTAAGTGAAAATGAGTCAAAACGGTGGTTAGAGAAACAAGCAATATGGCAAATCTATCTACCTGCTCCTAAATATATACCTAGACCGCACTGGACTGTGGATAAACCCAATCAGATTCACCAAGCAGATTTATTATTTTTACCGCATGATAAAGTTGGAAGAAAAACATATAAATATGCGTTAGTTGTGGTTGATATCGCCACGAGATATAAAGATGCTGAAGCATTAACCTCAAAAGAAAGTCGAGAGATATCAAAAGCTTTTGAGAAAATATATTCTAGAAGATTGAAATACCCTAAAACATTAATGGTTGATCCTGGAAAAGAATTTATGGGTGAAGTTAGTAAACTCATGAATTACCATAATGTAAGAATGCAAAGAAGTGAAGCTGGTAATCATAGAGCTCAAGCATTTGTGGAAAATGCAAACAAAATATTGGGAGAAAGATTATTTAGTCATCAATATGCGCAAGAAATGATTAGTGATGGGCGATCAAGGGTATGGGTGAAAAGATTACCAGCTATTCTAAAAACTTTGAATAATACAAAAAAGAGAATAACAGGTAAAGAGCCTGATGAGTCTATAAAAATGAAAGAGGTTGATATTAAAACTAAAAATTACAAGCGGGTTGTAGGGCTTGATGAGGTTAGACTACCAACTGAAGTTAGGGTTAGATATTTATTATCTCCGGGTGAACTTGAAGGTGGTGAAAGAAGAAGAGCCACAGATCCTATTTGGAGTATAAAAGTTTATTATATTTCTGGAAGTAGAATTTCTCCTAATCAACCTATTTTATACTTTTTACAAGATGGGCCAAGACGAGGTTTTGTGCGTGAAGAATTACAGGTTATTCCGTATGAAACAGAGTTACCTCCTAATTCTGTTTTGAAAATGATCTAATATAATGGTTTTGTGTGAATTCCATCCTCATAAACCCATCTTTTATCATAATATGCATTCAATCCCTTTTTATTTTGTGAATATGTCACAATTTGATTATCATTAACTCTAAATCCTGTATTTTGTGCCATATCATTTGCCCCTTTTAAAGCCGCCCAGTAACCATTCCAATTTAGTTCGTTTTGGTGATGAATTATGCCTTTAGCACTATACTTTGCTTTTCCTTTCTCATCCTCCGCGTAATAACATTTTGAAGAAATTGCAATCATTCGTATACCATCAAACTCTTTTTTGAACAAGCCCGGGGTCTTATCGTGATATTTAGATGTAGAAAGGAATTTTTCTTTTCCCCCATTAAAGTATTCTTTTCTCATTTCAGGTTTTACAATATCATCCAAATTTTCAGCTGAAATTCCCGCGTAAACAGAATCTGTATCCATTTGTATCAACTCAAAATCCTTTCTATCCACATATTTATCTAGAAAATCGTAATAAAATTCCAACATTCTTAATTTTGCTAGCTGATACACCGCAATTCCGCATTGATAGGGTCTGTCTATTTTTATTAATCTTTTTCTTTTTACTATTTCATATGTGTCATTTATTTCATTAAGATCCTCAAAGAACGCAGATCTTAAGGCTTTTTCAACCTCTTCCTCATCCTGAGTATACCTTGTAATATTATGTTTTTCTTTATCTTCTATCATTTTACCATAAAAAGAATTTCCCCTAAGTTTATTCGTGTCGGCTAATTCTTTACAACCTTTGTACTTTGGTTTTAGTTTTTCAATCAATACTTTGATATCTTTATTTTCCTCAATAACTTTAAATATATCAGGAAATTGGTTTAATTCATTGGTAATTTTCACTACATCATCAATTTTGTTTTCTTCAAAAGCCTTACTTAGTTTTTCCAATAAAACCTCAATATCTCCATCTCTTCTTGCATCTGCCACCTCTTTTGGAAAAAATCCAAAAGGCCTTCCCGATTCATACTTTAAAATATTATGAATGGCGGTAATCTCCAAACCATGATTAAGATACCATTTTATTAAAGGAGTATATAAAAATATCTTTTTTGCCTTGGTAACACCAAGCAATTTTTTATTGCCTTTTAGATGTTTTCTACCTGTCTCTCTTTGATATTCTTTCATGTGCTCTGGTACTAAATATTCAGGAACTTCATCTACAATAAATAGAGGTGAAAACTCTTCAAACTTTTCTTTTAGGTGGTCAGGTGTATGGATATCAACTTGGCAAAATCCAAAAAGATTACCATCAAGAATATCTTCGCAAATCTTCTTAATAAATTTAGGATCTGATGGATTTTCAACCTCAATGCATTCTTCTTTTCCGCATGGCATTTCTTGTCCCGAACAATATAGATATAAACCATTTGCGTCATAACCAACAATTCGCACACATTTTTTCGGATTTTTATATTTATGAGAGCGAATCATTGTTTCTACCTCAGCATATCTCATAAATACAATACTAGGTCCTCCAACCATACCCGTTTTCAATAGTTTATAAATCTTGTTTTTGTCGCATATTTTACAATCTTTTCTTATCTTTTGGCATTTTTTACAAAACTCGTTATTACAACATCTATGAATACAATATTGCCCTGGGGCGTATAATTCAGGATCACCTTTCTTCTTCATTTTTTGGTATTTATTTAGAACAGCCCTCATTGATACACCCGGAATCGAAACAGCATCTTTTAATATATCAATTTCGTCTGGATAATATAATCGCCTTGTTTTTTCAAGGGCTTCTAGAAAGGGAATAACATCATTCAAATTATACTCTTTCAACCAGTCTAACATTGTAACACAGCCCCTCTTTTCGAATTCGAGCAAATATTCTTCATATTCTTCTTTTGAAATGTTTTTCTTTTTCAAGGAAGAGTAAAAATCTTCATGTTTCACGGGTCCAACTAAGGAAAGCTTATCATAACCATCCAATTTTTCATAAGGAAGTTTAAGCTTTTGGGCTTCACAATTGTTTGCTTTGCACCACTTATCAAAAGAAACCCCAGGCGCAAGGTAGGACATTACATCCAAGAATTTAAAATTCGGTGTTGTTAAAAACATATACCTATTCTGTTTCTTTGCAATAAAAATATCCCTTGTTCTATCGGTCATGTGTTTTATAAAATGCCTTTTAATCAAATTGATATCATATTTTCCACTATTAAATCCCAAAACAGGTACTTGATTACACCATTCTTCATATTTTTGCAAGACATTTTTTTGCAAGGAATCTTGATCAGGAAGCGGGTATTCTTCTTTAACCTTTTCGACAATAATTTTTCTTTTCTCCTCCAATTTTTCAACGAATTCTTTTATAAGAACATCAGGGTTTTGGTTGTAAAGAAAAATAGGTTCTTTTGTTAAATTATCGATTAGTGCAACACTAACTGGAATGTGAGTATGGGTAAAAATTAAATCATCGGTAATCTGTTTATCTTCTTTTTGTAATAATCCCTCAAAATCGTAATCAATAAAATAGGGATATGGATTAAATTTCTTTTTGAACCATATATTAGGTAATTCAGGATTTTCGCACTCCCAAACCGATACTACATTATAACCCAAGCTTTTTATCATCTTTTCTCTTTCAATAGTTTCATTATATTTAATTTTGTCGGTTGTTGAACACGGGCACCCATGCCATTTACACCCATAAAACTCAAAAACAGTTTTTGTGACAGGCTCGTATCCATCAAACAAAATCTCATTCCCCTCTTCATCCCTATAACACCTTTCACCACCATGACCACAAAGCCCATGATGAATATGTTTACCTATAATTTTAGATTGGTGTTCTATCCACCTACATGCTTTATAACTAAAATTTATTTTGCCCCCATAAAAAACTTTGTCAGATTCATTCATGATGTGTTTTATCTTTTCTCCCGTGCATAATATTTTTGTCTTTCCTCCTGTGCATGTTTCATCGGAAAAATGCCTTTTTAAATCCTCATGTCTGGTGAATTTTTGTTTACATCCTTGACATACCCAGTTTTGAGCAAGAAGATCTAGATTTTTAATGAAAAACCCATGATTATTATAAAGACCTAAATTTAAAGTTGGTAAATTGTCTTTGAAATTGTTTTTTCCAAACACCAGTTTCCAAACTTTAAAATTTGTTATATCTTTCTGCTCATAAACCCGGATGTTTATGGAGAAAACTTTTGAAATTTTCTCAAAATCAACCAATTTTGTTGATCTAACATCTTCTCTTTTTAGTTTTTTGTTGCCATAAAAAGTTCTAGCTAGATTTAGTGATTGTTTCTCTATTCGTTTTTCAGGATTTTGTTTCTCTATTCGTTTTTCAGGATTTTGTTTACCAGCAATAATATTCATGAGAATAGCTAAACACCTCCATACACAGAGATTATCATCTTTATTATCTACAGAGTAAATACATCTTTTCTTTCGTAATTCATCGGGTAATTTTCCACACCCAACTAAAGGCTGTCTGGTATTAATAACTTTTATTTGTACTTCTATAAACTCAACTCCACCCTCATTAACACCTGGTTTATTAATTTTCTTTTCTGGGGGTAAATATGCTCTCATCCAAGCATCTCCTTCTAAGCTCAATCTCTCTCCCTCACACCTCTCTATATATTTTTTTATTTCAGAAAGGGAATTAAAAGTTCCCCCGCTTCTAAATGTATGAAAGTGATAAGCTATTTCTCCATTTCCTCTTTGAATCAAAGCAGAAAAACTGAAAACAATTCTTACCCCCATTTCTATTTGAGGTTCCAACTCATTATAAATTGTTTCTGTCAAATCATTATTTAGATTCCTCCTAATTCTAATAATATTTTCATTTATTCTCCGATTATTTCGAATTAGGGGATCATCTTCATTAAGGTTTATTGAAAATATTTTAAGGGTTGTTGTTCTTTTCTTTCTAGTTTTTTCCTTCAATTCATCTCTTACACCGTCAGATATATTTACCTTTCTTTTTGTTTTACTTTTAGTATTACTACCATTAAATTTTATGATGTTTTCATTTGCGAATTCTTCAAGCCTTTTGGAAAACTTTTCTTTATCTAGAACCTTAAATGAATAATCCCCCCAATTAAAAATTTTCTTTGGTTTGAGAATTGGAACATTAATTTTAGGTACCGGTTCATCAAGAATTAGTCTTTGTGGTTGATCGTGAAATAAACCAATTTCTTGAATTGGAATTTGTAATTGGCTTGGATTATTATCAAAAAACTTATCAATTTCTGGAATTTTACGCAACTCTTTGATAATTACATTTTTTGGTAATTTTTTACCTTTTTCTTTGATAATTTTTTCTAACTGTTTTATTATTAAACTTCTTATTATTTTGCCATTTTCTTTTGGCTGTTCTACAAGATTTTCCTTTTGATCCATAACTAATCTTTATGTATTTTACCTATCCTTTTAAATCAATTTTTTGTAATCTGAGAAAACGAACTTATAAATTTAAGCTAAAACGTCAATCAAATTTGAAAATAACCTAAAACGTACTTATCAAAAACTTTACCGATACTTTTCAATTTTACCCCCCTTAGAACCTCAGTCAAATTTGAAAATAACCTAAAACGTACTTATCAAAAACTTTGACAATACTTTCCAATTTTACCCCCCTTAGAACCTAGACTTTTCAGTCAAATTTGAAAAATAACCTAAAAACGTACTTATAAACACGCTTACATAGTAGTAGAGTCGATTCGCCCGGACTAATAAAATCCTGGATAATCCTTATGTTTTGTTGGCTTAACTTATCAAACATAAAACATTTAACGTTTCCTAATCTTTGGCGATGCCAGTTAACCGTTGAGTTCAATTTGTCACGCGTTTATAATGTAAACGAACGCTGGCCATGGATACGTTTATTTATCACGCCGCCAATAGACACTTCGTTTCTTGCAAACAAACTCTTTCCATCGATACATCCGTTATTTGTTTTCCCTTTTTGGCGTCTGTAGTATACAAAAGCTGAATCGTCTTAGTTGGGATTTGAAAGAGCATTGTTGCGTTTAGGGCGTGGAGCACATTCTCATGTAACACTGGATCGGCATGACGGAAACAATCCTAACTTTTTGAAAGGGGTTTGTGTGTTTACTTATTAATATTAGGTTTCGCCGAAGCGAACAAGTTAACATAACGTAAAGTTTAACAGCGCACAGACTAAGGTCTACTTTGCCATAATTTTGCTTTATTCTGTTAATCGCACGTTTTTTTTATTTCAAAAAAGTCAGTTGTTTACAGTTTGACGGTTTCGTAACAATACCAGTTAATTAGTGGCCCGCGCAAGGACCAAACGCGTCCAAAGATAAAACAGCAGAGCAGTTGCTTAGAGCCTGCGGTCAACTTTACGGACCAGTTCGGTCATCTTAGGTTAGAATCGCTTCATTTGAATACGTAGATTTCTTTTTGATGTAGGTTAGTGTAAAGGTTAGGATAACATCTTAATAAGATGTTGGTGTATAAGCTCGGATTAGGGTTTCAAATGGAAATATCTGTTCCTACAAATCGTGCTTGCAGTTGTTAGTTGTTCGCTTCACTTGAATACGTAGATTTCTTTTTGCTGTAGGTTTGACGTAAATATTTATTCGCTGTATATATTTCTTTGTCAATAAGGTTCATATAGGTTCATATAGGTTAGGATACTATCATGTAAATAGGATTTTTAAATCATATCCAATAAAATATGGCGTTACTTAAATAATAGCGTGGCTTCTTGCATTTTTAGGATACATTTGCATATCGCAATCGATAACACAAGACGGTAGAATGTGATCGTGAAAAGTTCTGATAAACATATCCAAAATAAGACGATTAATTATATTACCAACAACAAACTGAATGAGAATAACGTATCTATGGACAGAGTTTGTTTGCAAGAAACGCGTGATAAGTCGAAGTGTCTAGCGTGAAAAATAGATGTATCCATGGGCAGCGTTTGTTTACAATAAACGCTAAATTGAACTTAACAATTTACTGGCATCGCCAAAGATTAGGAAACGTTAAGTCCTATATGTTTGATTCAGTCAAGCCACCAAAACATACTTAATTAACCTGGATTTTATTAGTCCGGGCGAATCGACTCTTAGTCCGGGCGAATCGACTCTTGGTCCGGGCGAATCGACTTTTTCTTCGGGCGAATCGACTCAGAAATCGGGCGAAACGTCTTCGGGCGAAAGGGTCATCGGGCGAAACGACCCGATACCAACAATTGCACGACTTTGTGGACGAAACAAAACCTAGCAGGAGAGACAGGGGAGAACCTGTTAAATTCACATTTAATGCGGATTTAATGCATAATTTAATTGTCTAACGGGAATGGAGTGACAAATCCAACCATTACTATACCTCATGGCATGACATACATACCATGAGGTAAAAACGGTCATTCTGATCATACTAGATCATAATCGACACAAGAATGGACTGTAGTGAGGTCTAAATCAGTCTCTTTGTTACGCAGCCAACATACTGCGTAGGGTGAGAAATCAAACATCGAAAACTTGGTACTCAGTGAAGTTTAATCAAATGCACAAAACACAACAATGCTCCAAGTCAAGTAGGTAGGTTTTCTCGGAGCAAAAAAATTAATACTTGTGACAATCTGCAACTGAGACTAAACTACAAGTACACAAAGAACTTATAATTACCAACTGTTTGGGGGGATTTTCAAAATGCTGAGCCAACCATACAAAGAGATATGCTTTTAAAATTATAAATCCAAACTGTTCATTTTGACAATCAAGTTGGGAATGCAAACATGAAATGAAAAAACGTGCCGACAAGTATGCAAGGCATGCGGTCCACGTGAATATGCAAAATGGTAGCCACACTCCGAAACAAGCAGCAGGGTGCATTCGAAGTTCGTGAGGGTAAACATCAACCATTTCAAAACGAGGAAATTAATGCAGGGTATTTTTATTACTCGTGCACGTATAAGGCAGGCATGAGTCTAGGTTTGTGTTGCCTATTTATCTATCTATCTATCTATCTATCTATCTATCTATCTATCCATCTGTCTGTCTGTCTATCTGTCTGTCTGTCTGTCTGTCTGCTTGTCTGTCTGTCTATCTGTCTGTCTGTCTGTCTGTCTGTCTATCTACCTACCTACCTACCTATATACGTTGCAAATGTGCAGCCAAGCAGGGACTGGGAAGAGTCATCAACACAAGTTGAATCTCAGTTGAAGCGGCATTCAGAATTCGATTCGAAATAATATTTTCCGACTTCTTTTCCTTGTGAGACTCTCAAAATGCATACAGACGCACACGCCGTTGGCGTTAGACCCACACGAGAGTCAGTTTTGAACCCGGTCGTTTAGTGAACTGAAAAGGCAAATCAACTCATTAATGCTAAATTTCATACTACTTATCAGAGTGTTGACACATCTCTTGTGTCATTCCATGTGATCGAGAACCAAGTATAGTCCCTGTGAAAGCAATGACCCGTCTTTTGCACAAAAGCAGGAAAATACGGAAAGTGGTTTGTAAGTATATTGTAAAAAATGTACTTTATTGCTTTGTCAACAAATGTAACATTAAACATGAAGAAGTAAAGTGTTATCCCAAAATTTATCATTGGAAGTGTACACGTAAGAAAGCAAGCAAAAGTTGTGTTTCTCTACCTGGAGTAACTAGGAAATTATGGTGTCAAAAACCATTCAAAAGGAAACAAATCCAATAAAAGGACAGCGGATGTTGATCATAAATATTATCAATGACTGTTGACAAATCTTCTATCAGAGAAATTAATACTGTTAATAGTGCTTTATACCATGTTTATAAAATCTCAGTCACAGAATCAGTCATTGTAAGTTCACCCTCAGCAGAGATGTAGACCAAAATCCTGGGGATCAGTGGTAGTATCTAGGCAACTGTGTACCTAACCCTTCCCTAACCAACCCCCTAATCCAACTTTAACCATAACTTTTTAACTTTTTAACGCACTCCATAATGGCGGCGCTCACATCTTCCTCCTCGTTGCTATTTCGCAGTGCGCTCATACGATTTTAAATATTTCTTGAAGTGATGCAAATAACTTACAGGGTACTATTCGGTCATTTCACCAGTCTAAAATTGGAATTACCGTAATTTCCGGCCGTTTACCCGCACGGCAGATTACCCGCACCGGTCGATTTTTGCCAAAGGGAGAAAAAAGATTCAGTAGATTACCCGCACTGGCAGATAACCCGCACCCAAAAACAAAAGAAAGTCATGCTAAATAGTTCGAGAACTCACAAATTTGAAGTGCTCTAAGCCTTGCATGCTCGTGTTGAAGGCTTTCATCATTGCTCGTGTCCATATGGGGAATGAGCTACTTGGCCGCCAATCCGGCCATTTCCTTCTTAAGTTTGATTTTAGAAGTTAAATGTCGAATGTATTGATGTTTAAAACTTAACAGAATGCGAATCGTTCGTTGTTATACCAATCGATCGTTGAGCGCCATTTTTGTTGGGTTGAGAGAAAGCTGGGACGAGAGTCAAACATCTGGAAGCTGTTCTTTTGGCATCGTTTTGCGTTTAAAGATGACCATTGGTTTCAGCTTTTTCCCTGACTCCGAGCACGCAAGTACAACAGTGAAGCCAGTTTTCTCGTGTCCGGTAGTTGAAACTGGAACGCTTTCAGCTCCAGTTGAGTTAACAGTTCTGGAATGTTTGTATGGAACGTTTTTAAACGTTTTCAACCAATTTGCATCGGCTTTAATCAAGCAACGTTAAGAATTCTAGAGTAAATAAAGCACGATTCAAGATTTTACTTTAGGAAGCGTTTCTCGTTTAAACAAATGAGACATGACACAGGTTTGTCGTATATTTAATAACTTATCTCTGTTTGATCTTCTCTCCGTACTATAATTACCGTTAAAATACTTACGGGAAGATTAAGAAATTATCAGATAACCCGCACCATCCTATTGCCCGCAGCAACGGTAGTTTACTGAAAAATTAACACATTACCCCCGGGTAAACGGCCGGAAATTACGGTAATTTTGCATGCCCAACACGCAATATTATACGTGACTAATTATTTCGCGAATTGAGCGATCGAAAATGGGTGACCGAGTGAACTTGCACGGTTTTACAGGCAACAAAGTCAAGCCTGTGTATGAAAATATGGCCCCGCCAATTCCCACTTTTACTGAGTTTAAAAAAAGAATTGTAGTGGACAAAAGTTCGGGCTAAATTGCAGAATACCCGTTCTTTTACATACTGATGAATAACAATAGAGTCCATTGTACAATGATTCGTTCTTCAAAAGCTTCCGACACACGATTTCTGCAATTTGAGGTGGCCGGCGCCAAAATTTGTAACAAAGCCCAGGTATAAATGCTGTTGTTTAAAAATGTGATCATAGTACTCTACTAACTATGATACTCTACTAACTATGATGTGATTCACCCTACAAAAAAGGCTTCATACGGAAAGGTTCTTGCCTTTCGCACACGCGCTGAATCCCCAAATTGACGCCTGTCTCATTACGTAATAATGCATTAAAGAAGAAATATTACTTTCGTCTCGTGATATGCAGACTTCCCAGAGAGCCTACCAAAGGAATTTCTGCGAGGTGAAGGGAGATTTGGAGTTCAACAGCGCAATCACTTCATTATTGTGGACATGCAAATTTATAAGACTATAACGAATATTGTGAATAAAGAACGGTTTGTTATGGTCACTTGCACTGCTAACACAATCCCTTCATAGCCAGAAATTTCGAACCGGGCGTGTGCAATAGACCGTAACACTTAGAATATTAAACTTGCTGAAGAGAGAAGGATCAGTATGGGATTCATATAAAACCAGCTTATAAAATTCGTACAATCGATGCAACAACCCCATCCCAATGTTAGATCGAATAATATGCATCAGTACTTTCATTGCATAATTATTTTGTTTTGGTAAATCAAACACTCGTTGCGGTTTTCTTGGTTATTTTATTCCGAATAAATGCCCTTTACAACACACTAAAATGGCGCGTACCTTCGTCAATGACACTTTCAACATCTTGACTCAGCTGAAATCGTCTGCTGGAATCGATCCATCCCAATCAAATAATTTAAGTTCAAAGATGGTATTCCACATTTACGGCAAAAAAGACTTTGTAAACCCCGAAAATCTTGCGGCTTTTTTAGCTTACTTTCAGCAAGTATGAAGGCATCCACGAACAGTAATTGTACTAAATTCTGTGCCAAAACGATCGCCATTTTGATACCATCAGCTCAACGACAGATAAAAGACTGGTAGCTACATGGTGTGATTACGAGGCTGGAGGCTCGGTGGATAATGCTTTTTTGGAGGGAATTTTGGAATTATTATTTTTTTTTTGTTGGTTTTCGGGCAAAAAGAAATCATGCGCTACAGCCAAACACTTACCGCTCCATTTCTTTCACGTCTTTCGACGAGCTTTTCGACTTCCCAATAAGTAGACCTTGTGTACTTAATTATTTTCTTTGGCAAAACAAAGTCGGCATCAGCATTTAGCATTTAGCTCGGATAAATACCCTCTCTGAGTTTTATTACGCGACGCCATTTTGGTTGACCTTTAACAGATGGACCAATCACACCCTAGCGTTATTGACAGGTTATCATGTGTGCTGGTGCGTAACAGAAATAAGCACCGCCCACTTTGGTTCGGAATTTCTGGCTATGTTACAGTTGAGGATACGTTTTCTGTGACAGAAAACGTATCCTCAACTGTAAAGGGATAAAATAACATTTCATTTCCCTGCACAGAAGCAGCAACTGAACAGTACAACTGAATGTAATAACCGCAATAAAAAACAAGAATCCTCTAAACTGGTCTTACTAATCCCGTTGTTGTGTAATATATTGAATATGTATCGAGCAAAAAATAATGCGACTGCAAAAATGCAAAACATCGAATCGAAATGTTTACAGTAGCTGGAAAAATCGAGGGTGTTCCCGTAATTTGCAAGACCTTAAGTAAACGAATTTAAATTAGAAAAAAGGTTGCACCGTTTTACGGGCGTTGTACGACTCATTTTGAACCACTAACGATATCATAAGCAATTATCCTGCAAGATTTCTCGAGCGGTGGTTAAACGTAATGTACGCAATAGACAACGCAGCCGTGTGCAAATACATACCTACAGTCAGAAGAAAAGTTAGAACGATACCGAGAAGTATGAGAGGGGTCATATGCGCCAAAATCCTATTTCAAATTCTGTTTTGAAGATCCTGTATATTTTATTCTTTTAATGGAACAGAATTTAGGAAACCACAACAGAAATTGAAGCAACAGAACAGAAATTGTACTAACAGAACAGAAATTGAAGCAATAGAACAGAGATTGGAGCAACAGAACAGAAGCTGAAGCGACAGAACGGAATAGAACAGAACCGAAATTGAAGCGACAGAACGGAATTTAGGACTGAACCGAAATTGTATGAGGGGTCATATGCGCCAAAATCCTATTTCAAATTCTGTTTTGAAGATCCTGTATATACAGAATTTAGGAAACCACAACAGAAATTGAAGCAACAGAACAGAAATTGTACTAACAGAACAGAAATTGAAGCAATAGAACAGAGATTGGAGCAACAGAACAGAAACTGAAGCGACAGAACGAAATTTAGGACACAGCCGAAATTGGAGCAACAGAACAAAAATGTCAAAATTAACAATTTCGGTTCTTAAAGCTTCTGATTAAGGAACCGAGTGGAACCTGGGTAATTCTGTTCTGTCGCCTCAATTTCTGTTCTGTTTCTCCAATCTCTGTTCTATTGCTTCAATTTCTGTTCTGTTAGTACAATTTCTGTTCTGTTGCTCCAATTCCTGTTGCTTTAATTTCTATTCTGTTGCTTCAATTTCTGTCCTGGTTTCTAAATTCTGTTCCATTAAATGAAGAAAATATACACGATCTTCAAAACAGAATTTGAAATAGGATTTTGGCGCATATGACCCCTCATAGAGAAGGACTTACCATGGTAAAATGTGCGTGCTTCATCCTAGAAAACCCTGTAACTGAGAGCCAAACGTGCCGCGGTCCAAGAAAGTAAGGCCGAGTTCCAAATGCAGTCAAGTATTGCGCAGTTAAATACAAATAATACGTCATAAGTCATATGACTCAGCCCTGCTTCTTACTATGCATTATTATTCATTTAAAATATTTCCCCGATTCTGATTGGCTAAAAGCACACGTTTAATTCACCATAATCAGTTACTGATGACCAAATTTGGAAGAATTTTGACTTTAACGAGGAAATGACGTCAAAAATGCAGCATTTTCGCAGGTTAAGGCACCGTTAACCGAGAAGACCTGGGGACGAGCTTGTGTTATATTATTGTTATATTGTATATTGTACATTGCTGGTGTGGTTTGAAATTTGTGAAAATAAAGCTCATTTTCTCCTTTAAGTGTTTTTTGATAAATAATAAAGCAATTAATGAATTCGGCTTTCGTAGGATATGAAGAATTAAGCGGATCTCGGAAGGGTGTTATCCACCTCGGCCAACGGCCTTGGTGGATAACACCTTCCTCGATCCGCTTAATTCTTCATATCCTACGAAAGCCGAATTCATTAATTGCTAATTATGCAATAAAAAACGATGCATTTCAAATACGCCTAATTTAATTCCTTTTTTTGTTGACTTTCAACATTAAATACAACTTTTGGTTCAATAATCAGATTCAATTGGGGTCCGTATGCGCCAAAATCCTTTTTCAAATTCTGTTTTGAAGATCCTGTATATTTTATTCTTTTAATGGAACAGAATTTGGGAAACCAGAACAGAAATTGAAGCAACAGAATAGAAATTAAAGCAACAGGAATTGGAGCAACAGAACAGAAATTGTACTAACAGAACAAAAATTGAAGCAATAGAATAGAGATTGTACTAACAATTCAATTCAATTCAATTCAATCTTTATTTTACACGACGATTACAAGAGAAAAACATAATTACAATATAGATATTAAAATGAGCCAAAAGGAGAAATAGAAGAAGGAAAAAAAAAGAGATGAATTATTTTGCTGATGTATCGTGTGCAGTGGCCAAAGGAGCTGTAAGCTTTCGAGTTGGCCACTGCTGAACAGAAATTGAAGCAATAGAACAGAGACTGGAGCAACAGAACAGAAACTGAAGCGACAGAACGGAATTTAGGACAGAACCGAAATTGAAGCGACAACACGTTGAAGCGCTAATGAAGAGTGGACGGAATGTCAGCATGCATAGAAAGTCCACAGGCTCCCCAATCCCCTTTCCTCCACCTCTGCATCATCCCCAGTCAGCGCTCAATCCGTTCGAACGCCAAAACCCAAAAGAGAACCTGTTCACAGGCGAGAGTTTGTACAAAAGACGTACTGTGTTACAAATCAGTTCATTAATTAGACGTCTCTTAAATACTAAAAGACATGTCTCTTTTTTTAAAAAGTACACGTCAAGCTGTGCCTTTCAGTTCTGTCAACTTGGGTAGATCGTGGAATCCTATTACGTGGCAGGTCCGTTTAAAAGGTTTCAACAGTTGCTTCAACACGCATTCAACACTTTGTTGAACCGAATGTTCGCTGCGTTTGAACAGGTCTTTCACGCATTCTAGAAAGCGTAAAAATTGTTGAAGGCTTGTTGAAAGCGTGTTGAATTAAGTTTAAATCGGTTTAAACTTTCATTCAACATCGATTCAAAATTACCTTTGTTCTCGAAAATGCTGAATGGTGTTGAAGCCGTTTGAACACTCTGGTCAATAATTATGGAACACACGCATGGTAGGGCGTGTATTGTTTATGTAAACTGTGAAGATTCTCCCGAAGATGGAAGCCTAGGAATCAAATCCAAATTTCCCGAGTAGGAAATGAAAATTAGAAGATGTTTGAGAAAAGTTGTAGAGCTTTTAAAATTTCCAGAAAATGGAGCTCCAAAGAAATAAATGACCTAATCGATAAGTTTCAAAAGCGTCCCTGTTTGTGGGATGTTTTTAATCGCAGCTACCACAACAAAACTCGGCGATTAGCCATGACAAACATTTACGATTCGCTCGGCGCCTCATGATCGACAAATCAATATGGCGGCTCTTAGTTAATCTGGACGAGACTGAGTCTGGTTTCTAGTTCTTGGTTTCTCGTAATCAAGTGTTACATGATTCTTTTGTTGACGCAATGCTGGAACCGTTTGAACCGCCTCCCCATATCTTTGGTTTTACGTCCAACATTTGCGCAACATCCGCTCAACGTTTGTTGAACGAGTGTTGGTCAAATGTTCAAACCGTTTAAATGGGCCTTTACTTGACACCAAATACCAAAAACTTTGATTTTTGTGGTAAGTTTCTTTGCTTCGCCTGGAGCAAGCAGCAATTCAATTCCAGAGATATTGGCACATTACCTCCTCCACCTTTTTCCATCGACCTTTTTGATCATCAAACGACCACTGAGTTAGCTCAGTTGGTAGAGCACTGGACTACTGTGGGGGAGGTTGCGGGTTGAGGAGTAAGTGCTGTTCCCAAACGGTTAGACTTTCTAGTCTTCTCGGATAAGGACGATGAAATATAGGCCCCGTCTCACAATACTTGTGCCTAATAGCCTGTGGGACATTAAAAAACCCACACCCTGTTCGAAAAGAGTAGGGGACGTAGTTCCCGGTGTGGTACTCTATCTCTACCTCTGGTTTCATATGTCATGCACACGTACACGTTTTAACGAGCACTTAGGTATCACGTGCATAAATAAAGTATTGTATTGTATTGTAACGGTTTTCCTCTGTGAGGTAGGAAACAATTAAATACACTGGTAAGATCTAAGATTTTACCGAAAAATATTCAGCAAGGAGTGACACCCTGCGGGAAACACGTGTAATAAAATCGTGTATGGACCCTTAATGGGGAAGAAAGGTTTGCATACCATTTTGAGTTACTCAGTTGTCTCGCTTAAAGCCAAAGAGGGGCCACAAACTCTCGATGCAAATGTCCAAGCTGACCTCTATTGTTGCGAAGCTTACAAGCTCTACCTTTTAATTCGATCTTCCTCAGTATTAATTTCAAATTCCTCCCCCAATGTCCACATCAAACGAGCACTCTATGTATCCTTTCACGACGCAACGTATGATAACTTTGACTTCCTCTCGATCTGTTTTGTTTTGAGACGGATGTTGCAGACATTTTAACCGATTTAAATCCGCGGTTGTGTAGGCTCTGGATTGCGCAAACGAATTTTACGGTGGCCGACCGCAGAACTGGATAATCGTTTAGGGTTCTCAGGCAATAACACACGAACCCATACAGCCGGAGCTTATCACGGTTTCATTAGTATGAAGCACCTGGGGGTATTGCTGCTCGTGAAAGGAGAAGTAATCTGATTAGTGGCTATGCTGGTCGCTAGGGAACTGAGTTTGCTCCCTTTAATTTCTAAAAGCTTAGAAACAGTTTCCAATTACTCCTGGCATCACATTTAATCATTTTACGAAAATTTTTAACGAGGGTTGGTTTTCAGTTGTTGAATCAAACACTCTATGTTTACTGAATAGTGTTCTTCAAGCTTTTTCATCTGAGGATCAAACTATGTAATGCAACCATTTTTGAGAAAGCCAGTGGACAGTACTGTTCTTTGGTACTGTTTGTTTTACTATACAGTGCGGCTCTAATTTTTTTATCTGTAGAGCAAACCATGCACTGTGACCATTATCTGGGAAGCTATAATGAACAGTACTGTGCTGGAGACTGGTTGGTTTTACTATAAAGGGGGGTTTTAACTGTTTCATCTATCGATTAATTAAGTCATGAGTTCGTTGGAAAGCTTAATACTGAAGTTCATTGCTGTTATTTACGATCTTCTTTGTCGTCTGCCATCTCTGGACTCGAGGTTTCCTGGATTGCTTTAAGGCCTTTACTTGCCTCCATTCTGTCTACCATCCTATCGATCTCTGTGTCACTGTCGTCGTCAAGGTTACCTTCAAACTTGACACCCTCTGGAAGACTAAAAGACGTTCTGCTGTCCCTATGCACTGAAAACTCGTCTTGAGCGCTAGAAACGTCCAGAAAGGATTTTGTAAACTTTCCTTTGGTGAGACTTTTCCTAGCCCTGTAACCACGGTAACGACTTTGTATAATGACAGCTGCCTCAGACTTGACGCGGCGTAACTTGCGTTCCCTGTGGCCACGATAGTAAGCTTGTATCCTTATAGCGGCCTCCTTTTTACTCTTCAAGTTTTTTCGCACGTGATAACCGCGGAAGTTGGCTTGGATTTTAACAGCAGCTGCGTGTTTCTCCGCTGGATTGGGTTGGTGGTCTATGGGTTGAAAAGAAGCGCAACCTGGAGCGTTTTCCTCGTGTTCAATGCTCTCTTTCACAGGAGGCCCACGAAAGCCACCTTCACCAAGTGTTTCTCTTACATAATGTCCTCGATACGCGGCTTGAATTTTAATGGCAGCGGCGTCTTCTTCATCTGTTCTCGCCGCGTATTTTTCATCCGTCTTCGGGCTTTCGGAACTTATAGCTGGAATTTTTTCACCCAACTGTTGTTTCCTAACAACATACCCGCGATATCCCGCTTGGATTGTCGTCGCCGCCTCATTTCGCGCCTCTAAATTCTTGCGAGTGCTGTAACCTCGGTAACCTGCTTGGATGCTGGTGGCAGCCACGTGTTCTTTCTCGCCATACTCTTTTTTGCTATACTCTTTCCTGCCTTTCCCGCCAAAACTGTTCCTTCCTGTAGGTGAATTGGTGGACTGTTCGGTATGGCTTTCTTGGTCCGCTTTGTTTGTCGTGTATTTTGTTCTCGTCTCTTGTCTTACTTTATGGCCTCGGAAAGTGGACTGAATCTTTGTGGCAGCCTTGTCTAGCTCTTCTCGTCTTCCTGAGGGTTCATATCTGTAGCATCCGTCTATCTGAGATCCCAACAAGCAGTCGTCATATCCCACCTCTAAACCAAACACAAGAAAAAGAAATTAATAAGTAAAAACTCCTTACTAACTGAACGTGAGAGGTGTGACACCGTACGCTTACGTTTCGAGCGCTAGGTCTTGGGTTGTGCCAAGCACATCGGGTGGGGGACTCGCATATGAAAGGGGCGGGAATGCTGTGTCGGAAATTTTGAATCAAACCCAGGAGACCGACCTGAGCGTGGCCCAAGCTTTTTTTGACCCCTATAAGAGACCATGTTAAAGTCTTCTTTAGTTGTTGATGTTATGTAAAACTTTGATTATATGAATTATATTAATCGAGTAAAGACAACGAATTGAAAACATACATTTAAATAAATATTTTAATATTTCTTTCCGTGTAACTATAAACGAGACCTTCACGGCTAAATATAACTTTTGGCGTTTTGCCCAGAACACTCTAAATGAGACCAAAATCCGAAATTTACACCCCTACGCGAGACGACGATCATCCCCGTCCTTTCATATGCGAGTCCCCCCCTTGGGGTGCCAAGAACCCACTACCAGGAGCGTTCTTCTCCCGTATCAGTCTTTTACCCCAGTAAAGTAGCAGATGGTGCTATTATTGTAGCTCCTGATTCGCAGCAATAAAAACAAAGGAATGACTTCAACGACAAATCAAAGTGCGTCAGATTACTGCCTAATTAACAAGCATGCAGACCTTTTCTCCATGTCTAGAAGAGAGCTTCGCGAGAAAAATGAGTTATAAAATATCTGCTTTTGCTGGTCTGCTGGACGCCGCAAAACCAACTCACAGAAACGCCCCTGTTAATCGGCTCCTGGATGTTCAATGCATATAGAGAAATTTGAAGCTATGCTATTGAGTTTTAGTATAAATCTACTAGCATTCTATCACAAATGCCGCGCTCTGATTGGCTACGCTACTCGTTATCTATTCTGTGATAGATAGTGAGTAGCGTAATGGCGGCCGCTTCTTCACGTTTTCGAAGTGTCCGTGAAGAAGATTTAGACAGTTTACTGGTCGAGGCTGTTCCAGAAAAGACGAAGTTTTGAACGACTAGTAGATTTATACTAAAACAATTAGATTATTCGCTCTCGATTTCTATGCATGACAGTTGACTCGGGCTGCGCCCTCGTCAACTATCACGCGATAGAAATCTCGAGTTCATAATCTAATTGTTTAATAGCAAAGTGTATATGGCATGAACAGGAGCACGAATTTTGAGTGAATGATCCGTTAGCCCAGCCAATTTTTTAATTATGAATTCACAATGGCGTCGAAACGGTGCCCAACTGTAAACAAACTAGAAAAGATCATCGCTTCGTATATCAGGATACACCAAATTAGGTTGGATTCCCTTAACCAGCGGGATGAAGAACTCCCTCTGCCATTTCCCCGCACGAATTATCAAGTTTTCTTTGACAAGTTTTCACTGTAGCCAGCAATACAATTACACAACCACGAGCGCCATGTTGTTATCCGCCATTACAGTCATGACAAGAACAGGACTGCTGTGCGCCCGCAATTTCTCAATTTTCTTGACAAGTTTTCCTTATTAACCCGTACAGAAGAGAAAGTTCTGCAATGTGACAAGTTTTTCCTTGACAAGTGCACTTGTTCATGGTAGCGTTTGAAGAAGTGCTCTTGTCAAGGAAAAACTTTACAAGTTTTTCTTTACACACCAGAAAATAAAATTTGTCAAGTCAGAACTTTTCGAGGAAAACTGGCTCGTGCGTAGCCGGCTTTACGATGGAATCATTGTTGGATCAATATAAGGGACGGACCATTAGAAAAGTGATAGGGGGGAGGGTGGGGTGGAGAATTTTCAGCTTGCACGAATTTTTTTTTTCGCTCACTGATTGTGCAGGAATTTTTTTTTAGGTCAGCCCCTCTGCACGAATTTTTTTTACTACGTGTGAAAAACTCACAATTGGACCTTCCTTCTGCATGAATTTTTTTTTACCTTCTTCTTTGAATGAATTTTTTTTTTGGCATTTTCCCTTGCATGAATTTTTTTTTGGTTTGTTCCCCACCACCCCCCCCGATCCCTTTTCTAATGGTCCGTCCCTAAGTAGCTGGGCGACTGCGCACCCTCCTCTCCCCCAGAAGGCTAAGCAATGCAACTCTAGGTTAACTTGCACGTAAGGCAGTGGCTAATGCATTTATTAAGTTTATTCGGACCTTTTTGCCATACCTATCGCGTTTCCTCGATTTCATTACTTTTACATATTCTTTTCTGAGTTTAAAGAGGGTCTGAATGGGGTTTAGTGTTTGCTGTTAAATTAGCCATTTTTTCAATGTTTACTGTTCTTGAAAAAAATATTGTTTAGTGTTTGAAAGATCCGAAAGCTCTTTTAGCATTTTGAAATTTTATCTGCTCTTTTAAATTCTGCAAGAAAATCACTTACGAACAGTGAGCCAAAGTTGAAATGCTCTTGTCTTCATTCTGGGGACTACTGGGACAAATCAATAATCAAGTGCCCGCGATCCAATTGGTCAGTGTTAAGGGCGAAAGGTGAGAAGCATCATGGCGGCGCCGTCCTCCGGTGTTGTCAAAGGTCTCGTCAGCTTTTACAGAATCGGAGAAGATTCTGCCTTTGAAAGACATCGAAGCAGGGTTACTTTTGCTGAAAACAAAAGATAATGCCAGGCCTACACGGACTCCCCTCGTGAGTTGTGGTAGCGATGCATCTTAGCCTTCAGTCAAATCTTCGCTCTAACGAGCGTATCTTTAAGAGATTTGCCTCAGAGGCTTTGTATAGATGCTATTCAGCAACGGCTGGTTTTGTATTACAACCCAGTTATCTATTAAAATCTTCTTTAGGCCACGCACTGCTGGGTAATATGTCGTGACAAATGGCAAGACTCTCCTTTGAGTCTTTTTTCTTTGTTGGAGAGCCAACCTTCTGTCTTCGGGGACCTCTCAATGAAGTTATTAGTTTGAAGTTTGAGAGGCACTCTTCAAATATAGTCTGTGAAGAGTTTGTTCTAAGGAGTCTTGTTGCTTCGCCTTTGATAAAACCTCGTTTAACACCCGGAGTTTCTGTCGGCTTGTAGTGGGTCCTGATGTCCAGGATAGATTCAGTTTGAAATCTATCCCCTTTGTATACTATTGTGTCGAGGAAAGTGATTTCCCTTTCTGAAATCTCAGCTAGGAATTTGATCGAAGGGTGGAACTGGTTAGCTTGTTCAATAAATAAATTAATGTCTTGCTTGTTTTGGTTCTATGGCGAGAAAACGTTATCGATATAACGTTTCCATTCTATTGACTGATTTAGCTCTGGCGAATGCGTTCTGTTTCAATTTTTGCCATGAAGGTGTTTACAAATGCAACTGCCATCTTAGTACCCACGGCAGTACCATGGGTTTGCAGATAGTTTTCGCCATTAAATTGGAATGAGTTCCTTTAAAATTAAAACAATCATTTCCCTAAGATAGTTGGTCGGGATTTGAGGGTTGTTATTGCGAAATATGTCGTATGCCCGACATATTGGTCTCATTCCCTCCTCTTGTGGTATATTTGTATACAATCTTGTGACATCCATAGACACTAGGATAGTGTCATGGTGTAGTTTAGTTCTTTCCACAAAGTTAATAAAGTCTGTAAAGTGCTTAATGTCGGATTTTTTCCTTTAAGCAATTGGCTGGAGCAGTCTATCCACAAATGATATTCTCTCTGTTGAGCCTTCACACCCGGATATGATCGGTCTCCCCGACCAGTTTAGGCGGTAGATACGTGGCGTACCGAAGGCCTCTCGTTAACCTCGAACCTCATCCTTAGACATCATTAGACATCCTAAGCAGTACTTAAACATCCTTAGACAATCCTTAGACAACGTCTAAAGATGTTTAAGGATGTTTAATTATTGCTAAGGATGGCCTTCGGTACACTATTTGTCCCCATACACCACGTATCTATTGTTTAGTCTTGTGGATTTTTGTTGGGGTATAGGAGATAGGTATTCTAGGCGGACGGGGAGTTTGTGAAAGCCATTAAGCCGTCGTGTCATCTGTGTGGTTACCTTGGTGGAGCAGAGTGATAATTTGATTCACTCTTTGTTGTGTGTCTTTCACCAAAGGTTGTCTTAAAGGCTTATAGTGTTCTCTGTTGTCGAGTTGCACTTAGGCCTCCTTTATTTTGTCTGTTTTATTCATGATGACTGTTGTTGTTGCCAGTTCTGCAATAGCTATAAATTCAATTCGTGACAGATTGTTCTCAGGCTTCCTTAGCTTGTTTTAATTTCGGCTAGTTGTACTTTGACATTTTCCAAGTAGCTTTCAAAGGCAACGGATGGTTGAACATGAAAAATGTATTGAAGGTGCATTCGTCTTGCAAATTGTTCAAAATCTTGCAAGAGTTGCTGCCTGATTTTCGTTTCGTCTGTCAAGGGTGTTGGGATAAATTTGAGACCCTTTGATATCACACTGACTTGGTTGTCAGTAAGTTAATGGTTTGAAAAATTTATTTAGAAATTTTTCATTAGTCTCTCTTTCTGTGGTTGAACGCCTGTATGTAGCGTCTTTTTTGGCGTGTTCTACGCCTTTGGGTTTTGGATAGACAACTGCTCTTAAAATGGTTTGTGCTGGTTGCTGATGGTTCAGAGAATACAATGTTGTAACTTTCAACACTTTTATTTGTGCTTCTTACATGTGTTGACACAATATTCGTGAGTTCCAGGAGCCTTTTCTCCAATTCGGCTAGTTTTACATTGTCGTTGTTTACAATGTTTGACGACTCAAAACGACTCAAAACGACTCTGCCTATTTTCATCAGTACGTCCTTAAGACTTTTTCTTAGGCTTTCAAGCCTTCGTTTGTGGAAGCGCGTGAGGGCGTTAACAAGTGCCTGTTCGACAGTTTGCTTAATGTCTTTGATTTCCTTCTATCCCATTGGCTGTTTGATTTGAATATCGTAATCTGATTTGTTACTGTTATATTCTCACGGTTAGTATATTCTCGCTGTAAAAGCGCTTTAAGAATAGAACTGTTATAGGTTATATAAGCCAAATCTCCGGTAGTCTTCAAATATTGTCGGTCATAAGTCTGTGGACATCTTTGGCAGTCTCAGTGGGCATCTTCGAGGGTCTTTGGACATCTCCGGCAGTGTTTGGACATCTTCGGCAGTGTTCGGACATCTTCGGCAACCTTCAGAATCTTTGGCAGCTTTCGGATATCTTCCTCACTCTTCGGAAGTCTTGAAATAATCCCGAATTGTTGGAAATTGGTCAAAAACCCTCTTTGATAAAATAAACAAGTCATAGGCCCAACATAGATGTTTCTCTTTTTAGGGCGTGGTTTGTTTATGGGCAAAAAAATATGTTACAGTGAATTTTTTAATGTTAGTGTTAAAATGGCTAAAAATTAACTGTTTAATGTTATATAGCCGAAAAAATAAGTGTTCAGTGTTATCGAAGTACCCCCATTCAGACCCTCTTTAAAATTAAATCGATATAAAACCGAATTGTATTGTGCATCGTGATTGGCTTAATACTAGGCACTCGCTGATTGGCTCCTTAACGCACTCAATCACATATTGACTCTTGCATTATTTCATAATTATAAGCATTAGCCAAAAAAAACAGTCCATAGACTTTGACATTGAAATGAAACTGCGAATCCGTAAATTAACGTTAGCGGGAATTTCAAGAAACGGATCCCAGATAAATAAATGTTAATTGTAAAGGAACATTTCCTCGATTCCATAACCCGGGGGGGGGGGGGGTACTCCCTTATAAGGGCTTAATGGGAACGTGCGGCCAGCCAGGGTATGTTTTTCGGAATTTTTGTCTTAAACAGGGTATCGAATTTATCATTTTTTGTCTTAATCAGGGTATCGAATTATCAATTTTTGTCTTAAACAGGATATTACAAGCTTCTAATGTTAATTAATATTGACTTCCGTTGACTTTGGCATTGATACCAGACACAAGTGTCTTAAACAGGGTATCAAAAATCGGAAATCTGTCTTAAGCAGGGTAGGAAAATCAGCGATATTTGTCTTAAACAGGGTCAGGGTATGAGGGGGAGCGCCGCACCTCCCCACCCAGGGATATATCGAGTACCTCCCGGGTCCATAACAGCTGTCAGTGCCTTTTTTCATTCGCACTGAACAAACGGAAACCATTACTACACGTGCTATTAATTTAACTGAACTTTCATCCCCCTGAGGCACTAAAACTGAGTTACTAATTCAAGAAGGAAGTATCTTCGCATTCATTGCCTATATCTTATTAAAATGGTAGCGCTACAGTTTGATTTCTCAATCATTCACTTGTTGACAAGATGGTTTCAAAGGCGGAAGATAAACAAACAGTTAACCTGCAAAACATTCAAAATCAATTTTTGGTTCCAAAACATTAGCTTCCTTGAAGAAATTCAAATATGAAAATAATGAATGTAGAGAATAAAAATAATCTGCCTCATGAATCAATTGAACATCTGCATGCGTTTCATTCTAATTCATTTAAATGCGTAAGGCGCAAACATAAACTACCGCATGAGAGGAAATCGGTAAATTTGAATCCGGTCAATTTTTTGTTGTCGCATCTGTAGAAGAAAACGTAGCGAAAATTATTTATAATTAATTTGTCTCTGTTCTTACGTTCTTTCCTGAATATCAAGAAAACTATGTAATATTACTCAGTTCACGAGAGATCAAAACGTCTCTCTCCACAACATCATGAGTGGGTAAGACATTATAAGATATGCTTCATCGACCACCGGAGCTCAAGGCAGAAATAAAATCTTTGGAAATTTTGCCTTATAACAAGTTAATATATAAGCTATCGATCAGAATAGTTTTGTACTTTTCTTCGCAAATGCTCTTGTAATCTTTGTCGATATACAAAAATTATACCGAATCAAGAGAGGAGAGATCATAGCCGATGCCATTTATAGCCCAAACATATTAATTTCCAGAATTGAAAGCAAAAGTAAACATCTATATGAATATTTTTTACTTGATATGAACCTAAGATTTTTCGCGTATTTGAAACAATATTTGTCGACGACAAGGATCGGTCTTGAAATTTCGAGTCACTTGTTATTTTTGCTGAGTAACTGTCTGTTTGGCAAATGTCCCGGGGTTACTCAGCTTGCTCGAAGTATGTATTTGATGTTTCAAATAAACTGTGAATGAAACATCGCAAAAACCCGTCAAATCAACTTTCCTTTCTACGAGTTTTCTAATCACTCCTTCTAAATTGTCTTGGAAAATTGCGATTGCCCATAAACGTTTCTATATCGCTTTGCAATCAGCGATCACGAATAATCATATTGTTACACCCGGCAACAGGCTTTGAAGGGTGTTTGTTTTGCGGCGTACTTCGCAAGTCGATCTGTATTAAAAACTGATTTTCTAGGCCACATTCTGAGCGCAAACCCAAATTTCCCACGATCTCATGTATTCTAGGGGCAATAAAACAAAAGAACCTTAAGACAAGTCTATTCAGCAGACAGCTAATAAACTTGCAACTAACCTTGCCTTGCGTCTAATCTTGTCTTGAAATAGTCGGCCGCAAATTTATAAATGTCGGATGGATTGGATCGCAGAATTTCAACAGTCAGGCCCTCGAGCAAGTTCCTAAACCCGCTAGGAACAGTTAAACGTTTTCGATAGTTCTCTTGTAACTCCATACTACGGTGCTGGCTTGGTATCTCCCAACAATAACTTTTGTACTCTACAGTACGAGAAAGTAGGTCATCCGTCGCATTGGCAACAGCACCATTTTATTGACTCCTCCATTTCATCTGCAGTTATTTACCTATTGGGTTTAATTTACAGAATAACAAAAGGAACAGCATGAGTCAAGTGATGACGTTATTCGAAAAATTCCTACCGCACTAACATGAGTGTATTTTTTTCATCCCTCCCCTCCCCTAGACTAAAGTTGGAAACCTCTAGAGATAAATGCAGTTTCGTGACCTGGTTTCGTGACAGTAGCGTTTAAAATAAAATAGGTACCCATGGGGTACATGTGCAGGCTAGCAGTACGTTGTTGTCATTAACCTTGATCTTTCAAGAAGTTACTGTGTTTGAAATGTAGGCAAGGAACTTTGTGAGAATAGATACAGGGCACGTTTGAGAAGGGTAATGAGAGCGTATGTTTCCAGAGTGTGGTACCAAACACGAAAGAGATAAACAACAATTGCTTGAAAAGAAGTTATTCTCATGAGAAGAACAGTTAGGTTGCAGACGTTACAGGCAACATGTTTTCTTTATGGAGTCACGGTTCTTTAACTATGTTTTAAGAACATTCTAACATGCATTTTTATAGAACTGAGGTAATAGATACTGTATAAGGCTGTGGAGGAGGTAAAGTATTAAAAAAGGAGTCTTTGCATGAACAGCTGAAATCAGACTATAGCATTTTGCAACAAAATTAGATTCTATGTGAAATACGAAGTATTAAGGAAGCAAGGATTGGAGGCAATAATTCAAACAAACAAGTTATTTATTTATCCCAGAACAACAACAAGAATAATACATAACCAGTTGAAATGTGAAAAACTGCTTTCTTACAAGTGATTGAACAGTTCACTTTCAACTTGCTTGCCAGCTGCTTGCAACGTTCTATAAAAAGCAGCGAATCATTATCAGTTGGCAACTAAACGCAGGGTTTTAAGAAAAAGTGGCACGAAAAAAAGAAAGAAACTTAGTTCGTTTTTATCAAACTGACACTAAAATGGAAGTGAAAAAAAAGACTATCCGCAACGTGGAATCGAACCCGAAAACTCTACCTTTTTATAGTAGCGCCTAAACCACTATGCTTCTGGGTAAAGTCACGTGATACTAGTGGGGAATTTTTTATTGAAGTGCTTTTTCGGGTGAATTTTTCATTTTCGGCTTTACGATGAACATAGATTCCGTTTGTCTTGCGCGATTAATTTTTGAACCTTTTCCGAAATCAAACACAGCTTACATTTTTCGGCCGAGAAGAAAAACTTTATCTATGAACTCTGTGATATTATGTATTGTAAAGCAGATCAGTAAATGTTCCTCGAGCAGAGCGGTCTTCGCGGCTGGCTCAAATCACCAGCAAGTCCTTGCCGTACACAAATAAATTAGAAATAACTCACTTACGTCGCATGTACATGAACTAGTACGCAAATTATTCCGAAAACACTTAAATTTCCCGAAGAGTCTGCAGACGATCGACCATCTGAGAACGAATTAGCATAAATCCTTCGTGAAACATGTGAAATCGCTCTGAATGTCACTAGCAGAATTTCACCGGGCCGCCAAAGCAAAGTCAAAGGAAACAACAACACTTCGAGACACAAGAGAAACAAAAAGACACAGTTTATTTGGGCTAAAGTCCTAAAGTTAGGCCAAATCGGCATACGCACAAACCTCTTTGTTACGGACGGACAATTACACATTCTGTTGAGGTTATTCCTCAACAAGTTTATTACGATATCCATTCGGGCAAATACCAACGTGCCACGGGATATCAAGTTTCTGTTTTTGCCATGTGCTCGTGAGAAAAATATATCAAGCTAATAGTGCGGAGACGCTCATCGTGTTTTTCTTGCGGGTTACCGTAATCCAGCGAAGAAAGGTGAGACGTACGGTATTCCGAAATCTGTGTAGCGTTAGTGTTAAAACAGTAAAGCATCGTAAAGCCAAAATCCCAGTGTCATTTGTCTACCCGGACGCCCGTCCGGACGATGTTTTTGAGTCTCCACCCATTTGTCCCCAGACACATTCCTTTCCATTTCGATGACATATAGTGCAGGCTTTGTAACCTAGCCTGTACAAAAAATTATGCCAAATAAGTTCAAGACCTTATCCTTGAAAATAATTTCGTTTAATGATGATTGAATCCCTGGTGCAACAAGACTGATGAGCTAAAAAGACCCACTTCCAAAAACGAGCTACACTCCGAAAGAATTTAGAAAGAAAACTGAAAGTTAACACTGAAAGGAGACAATTCCTTAACATGTCAATCAAGCCGTGAATCGCAATCATGATGACAGTTCAATTCATGTACAATGAAATCCTAATCCAACAAGTAGTTTGACTAAGTTGAAAGTCAGTAACCTGTGGCAGGCTCTCGATTCGTGGGCACAATCGAAATAGCGGGTGAGCGAGGTCGAGCGAAAATAGGCGGGAGTCTGGGAAGGAAAAAAAAGCGGGGAAAGGGAGACTCCCATCGATTTCCGCTCTCGCTCTCCCGCTTTTCGATCGTGCCCACGATCCGGGAGCCTGGCCCAGGTTAGAAAGTCAGAGGTACGTTGTTACTGTTCGGTGACCTTCGAGTCTATCGGATCTGGTCCCCAAATGGTTCAGAAAAACCTTGGAAAAATCCTGGTAGTTTGCGAACTAAATACTCTTAATGAACACATAAAAACAGAAACGTTTTCGATACCGTTCGTGATCCAACGTTAACGCACTCCATCAAGCAATTTTTAAAAATTACCAAGAGGCTGCGAGGCTGCGAGGCTGCGAGGCGCGCGGCGGCAGCATGAGGCAGCATAACAAGGCCGTGCGCGAAAGTTCCAAGCCAATGAATCTCGAGAGTTCATAAGGTGGTGTTCTGAAAGTCGTCGACGTGTTTTGTTTAAGCTCCCTAATACTTGTCCATGAACGACTTTCCCCGGTCTGTGGCTAAGTAGCTTGTTCTGGAGGCAACAACGGTATGATTTATTCTGGTGATGGATAAATGCATTCCAACAAAGAGAGCATAAGGTCCCATATGCTCTCTTGATTCCAACCGAATTTAGAGGATTTTTGATTCAAATGAATATATGAAAGACCATATATTTGAACTGCGGAGTAATATGTAATGACTTTAATTGATCATCGCAGTTATGCACACAACTTAAGCAGCGTTGAAATTAAAGCCTGAAAAAAACTCAGGCCTGAACGGGATTCGAACCCATGACCTCTGCGATACCGGAGCAGTGCTCTACCAACTGAGCTATCAAGCCAAATGGGAGCTTGTCATGTTGTGAGTTCGTAACATACCCGTAGATGGAGACGGAATGATTCAAATGAATATATGAAAGACCATATATTTGAACTGCGGAGTAATATGTAATTACTTTAATTGATCATCGCAGTTATGTACACCGTCAACTTAAGCAGCTGTGAAATTAAAGCCTGAAAAAAAAAAGACTCAGGCCTGAACGGGATTCGAACCCATGACCTCTGCGATACCGAAGCCTCGAGTTGTTTTCCTTATATTCCAATACAAAGATAATAATATACAACTAAAATTCACACTTAAAGTTACACCTCAGAGTTCTATAGTTCACCGTTTGCATTAGGCTGCGAGCATTCTGTCTTTTTCCCTCGGATCCGATTGCTAGATCAAGGATTCTGCAAACGAATTGGGTGCGTTTGTTGAAACAATAGTAGCAGTAAAAATCTGAAAGATCATATGAGTGAGAGGTGATTTGTCACTGAAATCTTATGTTTCCACGATTCTTCTAGTCTAGTCAAGCCTATCTTTGTAGGCTGTCTTAGGCTAAGACATTCTATAAAGATAGGCTTGAAGCTTCGTTTCGGGCTATCTTGTCACATAAATTCACATTTAATGAACAACTTTTATTCAAACTGTTTTGTGTGTTGTTGGCAAGTGACTAAATAAACAAACAAAAGAAAATAACTAATTTTATTTTGATCTCCATTTAGAAAAGAAAAAAGGACATGCCTCAATCAAAATCACAATTTAGTCTTCAATATCAGCAAAATCCTTCACAGATGCCCTCTGGTATTCACTATCTTGGGCCCAAGTTTGCTTCTGACCTGAAGCAAACATTAGGTAACACGCTGGGCCAGCGCACGCCTCCAAACTGCACTTTGGCGCCCGCATGTAGTTCCTATTTAGCCAGCGGTAATGAGTTGCAAAAGTATAGATTTTCAAAATGGCGGCCAAGGAAGAAATCCGTGCAGCCACGAGAGCTCTAATTCCTCTGCGTGATCATGTTAGAACTTTTGTCCTTTTTGAAATAGAAGTCGAGGAAGTGTTATCCACGTTATTCGAAAAGCATCGAAGTGATCAAAATCCGATTGAAAGAGTTCGACATTCGATAATTGAAGTTGGCTCGATTATCCCAGGAAAAGTCAACCTCTGGCTTAAAAAGTTGCATAGGCGACTCAGTCCTCGCATGACAGCCCGTGATCCTTGGACTGAGTAAGTTACAAGAGATTTGCCTGCGGAAGTTTTTTGTTTCATATTGGAGAGTGTTAAGAAGGCATCCTCACGGTATGGTGACACCTATTCAGAAAGCCCACCCGTAGATTGTATTGTTTACACGCAGGACAATCGAGTCGTGAGAGATTTGTATCGACTTTGCCACATCCCCAGAGAATCAGTTGAGTATTTTTCAAAGAAAAGCAAAGGCCCCAGGAAAGGAAACGCAAGGGTTATTGTGACTGCCCAAAAGCCGTTTACAGTGTCTTACTTCAGGAAATGACACGTGTTGCTGAAGTGCTACTACAAGTTTACATATGTGTATGGATACACTTTTGAAAGTTCAAATACAGTGTTGTGAAACTTTTCATGTCTACTCTCGCCCGTACCGTGAAAGCCACAACTTGGGACCTTTTGAAACTGAACACCTTAATAGGTATCAAAACCGCATTTTTGACCCCTGAGATGTAAGTCAAGCACCCCCTGTCACTTTTATATGAAAGTCCCCACCCTGGGCATTGTTATTGTTGTACGATGGCAGGAATCAGACTACAGTCGATGCATAAGTTTAAACCAAGTTTAACGTTTATTGCAATAGTTTTACAAACATGCACATTATGGTTCGTCATAAAATACAAATGTGCTAACTCTTGAATATAATTTCCAGCAAACATTTTCAAATATATTTTCCAATAACATTCCTAAAATACAAATGTGCTCACTTTTCAATATTATTAAGCTAACTTTTGAATAACATTTCTCACAAAAACATTTTGAAATATATAATTTTCTAATAAAATTTCTTAAATGCAAATGTGGTAACTTCTGAATATTATTAACAGGCTGTTCTTTATAGCAAAACATTTTCAAAAGAAATTCCAGCTAAATTGCAGAATACCTGGCCCACTTACTGTAGTGTTTCTATTGTGACGTGTGAGTCACATGATCCCTAGTGCATCATGGGATGCAGAACGGGAGCATGTGCTCGGAGACAGAGAAATAAAAATTGTTATCGTTGTTTAAGTGCCGGAATCTTTTATTCTACTTGGGCCCGAAACACCACATTTGGCGACGAGGATAAAGACGAAAAGCGGATAAAAAGTGGTTAACGAGTTTAAACGGTGGAAAACTCGCACAGATGGCCGTATCCTTGAGCGGACTGCCAGGTTTACAAGCGTTCGACGCTGTGGGCGAGCCAGCTACACTCGCACAACGATGGTTAACTTGGAAAGACGAATTCGAATTGTACGTGACTGCCTCGGGAATCAGCGACCCAACACAGAAGAGGGCGCTTCTACTTCACCTCGCCGGGCCCCAAGTCAGAGACGTTTTTAATAACTCAATTCCTGCCGACAAACGAGGCGAAGCGAAGGATTACAAGAAAGCTATGGACAGCCTATCCGAACATTTCAAACCGAGAAAAAACGCGCCGATGGCAAGACAGGCGTTTCTCGCAGCTCAACCAACCGCTGGAGAAACCATTAACAATTTCATCACACGCTTGCAGAAATTAGCCGAACATTGTGAATACGAAAGTGAAAGGGATAACCAGGTGAGAGATCGTGCGATTTCTTTCATTCAAGACAAAAACCTCAAGGCCAAGTTGTATCGCGAAGAAACATTAACATTGAGCAAACTAATTGAAATCGTTAGCCAATACCATGACAAAGAAGCACTCGTTCTTAACCGTAATGGCCAAGTAAATAACATATCTCCAAGCGTCAAAAAAGAGGGAAAATGTTGGCGGTGCGATAAAGCGGGACACTTCGCGAGGGAATGCTTTCGTTCACGTGACCACAAATGCGGGAAATGTGGCAACGTGGGTCATTTCGAAGTGTGCTGTCACTCCAAACAGAGTAAAGGGCGAGATTCTAGTCGGAGTTCGAGTCGCGGTCGTGGAAACTCTGGCAGAAAACAAAGTCGTGGAGGAAGTTCACAGTGCCAACGTGATGTACGCCAAGTAACTGAGGACGAGACTGCTGGGAACTCTGCAACAAAGGATGATTTCTACGTGTTTTACACTGGGGAGACAGATGACAGGAACACTCTAAAGCTGGAGATTGCAGATAAGACTATTAATGTCATTATAGACTCTGGTGCTAGTTGTAATTTGATGTCCGAGGAAGTATTTAACCTTGTAACGGGGGGTAATGTTAAATTGTTGGAGTGCAACAAAAGAGTTTTTGCTTATGCATCTGAAGAGCCACTCCAAATCAAAGGAAAATGTAATCTTGATGTACGTGTACCGCAAACCCAAAAGTCCCTGAGCGTTGAGTTTTATGTTACGCATAGTAAAGCTGCCACGCTATTAGGCCGCGATGCATCTGAATTGCTTGGTGTTTTAAGGGTTGGTATCCCTGTTAACAGCTGTGATGTTGAATCTGATGGTGCTAGTAACAATCCAAAACAAGCAGATAGAAAGGCCTCCCTAAGGGCAAAGTTTCCCAAAGTCTTCCAAGGCCTGGGGAAGCTCAAAGGATACCAACTCAAGTTACACATTGACGAAAAGGTGCAGCCAGTTGCTCAACCCCCACGCAGAATTCCTTTTAGTAGACGAAAGAAAGTCACAGAGAAATTGGAGGAGTTACTGAAGCTTGATGTTATTGAGAAAGTAGAGGGACCTACCAGCTGGGTAAACCCCTTAGTAGTGGTCGAGAAACCTAACGGGGACATTAGAATCTGTCTGGATATGAGACAAGCGAACCAGGCTATTGTGCGGGAGAAACAACCAGTCCCCACCGTAGAAGAAACACTCCAAGAAGTCTCAAATGCCAAAGTTTTCTCTAAATTAGATTTAAATATGGCTTTCCATCAAATTGAGTTACACCCAGACTCAAGGGACATTACAACCTTTGCTGCCCCTAATGGCCTTTACAGATACAAGCGCCTGCTTTTCGGTGTAAACATGGCCACGGAAAAATTCCAGCAAATTGTGTGGCAGATCATCCAAGACTGCCCAGGGGCATACAACCTCCATGATGACCTGCGAGTTGTTGGCACAAATGATGAAGAGCATGATAAAAACTTACAGAGGGTCATGCGCAAGCTTAACGAAAGTGGGCTTACACTTAACTATGAAAAATGTGAAATTGGTGTCAGCAGCATGATCTACATGGGTGATGTGCTCTCTGGGGAAGGGCTGAAAGTGTCTAGTGAACGTGTGAAAGCTATTGTTGAGGCACCAGCACCCCAAAACCCATCAGAAGTAAGAAGTTTTCTTGGCTCCGTGCAGTTCTGTTCAAAGTTCATTCCTAACTTTGCAACAATATCGAGTCCATTGTGGGACCTCACTACGAAACATGGAAAGTGGAAGTGGGGAGTAAAGGAAGCAAAGTCAGTCCAAGAGATAAAAGACCGGTTGACTCATGCACCAGTGATGGCATATTTCAGACAGGGCGCAGAAACTCGTCTGACAACTGACGCTTCACCCGTGGGAGTTGGGGCGATTCTGGAACAGGAGCAAGAAGATGGAAGCTACAGGCCAATATATTATGCCAGCAGGAAGCTGAGTAAGGTTGAAATGAGGTACTCCCAATTTGAAAGAGAAGCCCTAGCTGTAAGGTGGGCTTGTGAAAAATTCTACTTGTACCTCTATGGCATTAGCTTTGAAATCTGCACTGATCACAAGCCTCTTCTCATCGTACTCGGAGCAAAGTCAAAGCCCCCATCTGCAAGAATAGAAAGATGGCTTCTCTATTTACAGCAGTTCCAATACAAGCTGACACATATCCGGGGCAAGGACAATGCTGCAGATGTCCTCAGCCGCCTACCGGTTGGTTCTACCCATGATCACGAAACTCAAGCTACAGAAGAGTTTGCGTACAGCGTAGTAAGTGAGGCTGTACCAGCTGCGTTGGTACCAAAGGAAGTTGAAATCGCTTCTGAAAAAGACCCAACACTAAAGATGCTACGTCAGGCTGTAATGACAGATGATTGGAGCCAGTTACAAGGCACAATTTACAAAGCAGTTAAAGATGAACTGTGGGTGATAGGGCAGGTGGTGATGAGAGGAAGCCGCATCATCATCCCACAGAACCTTCAAAAGCGCACCATAATGCTGGCTCACGAAGGACACCAAGGTATGGTCCGAACTAAAGCCAGGTTACGAGAAAAAGTATGGTGGCCGCGAATGGACAAGCAAGTAGAGCAAGTAGTACGAACATGTCACCCCTGCCAGCTTGTCGGACCCCGATCCAAACCAGAGCCAGTGAGATCAACCAGACTACCAGACTCCCCATGGCAAGAAATCTCGGTTGATCTTCTAGAGATTACAGGTGGAGATCACCTCCTGGTAGTTGTAGACTACTATTCTCGCTGGATCGAAGCTGTCCTTCTCAAGACAACAGATGCAAAACATGTAATCAAGTCCATGGAGGCTATTTTTAGAACACATGGTCTACCAGAGACTGTCCGTAGTGACAACGGACCTCCATTTGCATCCAAGGAATTTGAGGGATTCCTAGAATATCTAGCAATCGAGCACAAAAAGGGCGTGCCCTTTTGGCCCCAAAGCAATGGCGAAGTAGAGCGTTGCAATGAGACCTTACTGAAAATTGTGAGAATCGCACGTCTAGAGGGTAAAGATTGGCGAAAAGCACTTGCAGACTTTCTCTTCCAGTACAGAGTTACCCCTCACACTGTTACCGGGATATCACCTGCAGAACTACTGATGGGGAGGAAGCTGCGTGACAAACTTCCAAAAGTTCAAATCCCCAAGGATCGAGCCACTGAAGCACAATGGCAACTGCTCTTAAAAGACAGGGATGCTCGTGCTAAACTTAGACAGAAGGAGTATGCAGACAGAACACGCGCTGCCAAATTCAGCGACATTGAAGAGGGTGATCAAGTCCTACTGAAACAGGCTCGAGAGAACAAACTTTCACCCAATTATGAACCTGAGCCATACAAAGTTATTCACAAGGATGGAAATGCTGTCATACTTGAAGATACAAATGGAAACAATAAAATGCGAAACATAGCCCACATGAAGAAATTTGTTGCACCTGAAACCACTGAAAGGGAAGACCAAGTACAGCCAACACAACAACCCCAAGAACCAGACCAGGTGAAACAAGCGCATCCAATGACAGTCGCAAGCCAGCCAGCAGCAGAGGTGCAAGAGACTCCACCCAACCCTTTGCCAGGCGATTCAGTTGTTTTGCGACCTGCGCGTTCTAGACAACCACCCGCCTATTTGAAAGACTACGTATGCACTTAGTTTTAGATTGTGCAAGAGACATTAAGAGAGAGACTGTATGTTTGTTTTAAAGACTTCAATTAGGTTCGTAATACCTTTCATTTAGTTTTTCTCTAGTACTAACATTTGTAATAACTTAGGGGGAGATGTAGTGTTTCTATTGTGACGTGTGAGTCACATGATCCCTAGTGCATTATGGGATGCAGAACGGGAGCATGTGCTCGGAGACAGAGAAATAAAAATTGTTATCGTTGTTTAAGTGCCGGAATCTTTTATTCTACTTGGGCCCGAAACACCACACTTACATGTATTTGTTTTCACTGAAAATAATAGCTCCTACTGTGTTATTCCTCAGCCAACACATCCAAAGAAGTGGGCTGGATAGCCTTCAATTGCTCCAAGATTGAAAACAATAGATTGACATGTTTCACAATGTCAACATGGGGGATTTTGCTTTTATTTAAAGAGGAATGCATGCCAAAAAAGGTTGACATTAGTCACCATGTGCCCTGGGTCCACCTAGCATCTGAAATATCTGAAACAGAGACCAATTTCTTCAATACTGCTGTTTACAAAGGCGAGAGATTTCTTACTGAGTATGTGCTTGATGTGTACACTCACTTCAAGCCAAGTGAAGCTTTTCAGTACAAGATCTTTTCCATGTGCCACCCATCTGGAATAATACAAGGCTTTAACAAAGGAGAGGCCCTAAGACTTCTCTGAACTTAACTCTTCCAGAAAATTATTTAAAGAAAGAATTAACACTGATATCTGTCTTCAAAACACACCTCCTCATCACAGGGTACCCTGAGAATTTTATCCAGGAAGCCCCCTCGAAAGTGCATTCTGAAGACAGGAAACTAGCTAGCATTCCAACAAAAAACAAAAAGAACACATTTGTAGAAAAATCTAGTTGTTGGGACTGGAATTTGGTTCCTGAGAATAGTCATGGGGGCTGTTTTGCTCATGAATGCAGTGGCAGTTGATGTATAGCATTTATAGAAATATTTATCATTAATTGCATGTGTGTCTTCACCGCATACCTTATAGTTTGCTTAAAAAAGTAATTTAAGTTTAAACAAAGTGCATTGCAGTGCAACTGTTAAAAACATAAATGCAAACATTCCACAAACCTTCGATTTTAGTCTACTAATTTTCCTCGTGTTTCTGTTAATTTCTCCTTGCAAACTTCTACACTCTTGTACTGCCACCTCCCTCGCTTCCTTTCGGGCCTTCATAAAGGCATTAACATCGAATCGTCTGTTCTTGGTGTGTGGCGTGAAGCTGCCAGCTCAAAACGTCTGCAGGAGAATCTATTATTACTTGCACAGTCCAAGGATTGCAGGCTGTCATGCGAGGACTGATCGAGTCGCCTATGAGGATAATACTTTGTCGACTTTTCTTTCCAAAAGGACAAAATTCCCAACACCCAGACGTGGACTTCTCCTGCAATATTCGAGCCAACTTCAATATGATATAACAGCCATAGAAACAAAAATTCAGCAAAACAAAAACGATACGATTCTTACCCAGATGTCAGAGATGTAAAATTTCGTTTTGAACTGGTGTTATTTTGCACACTGTTAAATTCTTTCCAAGCCGAAAACTTCGCTTTACAACGCCGGCAAACACGACGCCATTAGACCTCGAAGAATGCGCTTTGGTGGAGCGAGTTTTCTAATAAAAAGCATGGCATATTTGGTATGTGCGGAAAGCTCAGGAAACAAGCTGCCATCTTTTTAGCTGAATGAAGCACCACAGATCTCCCAGAATGCAGGAGGGCCCATTATTTATAGGCTACATAACTCTGCCCCAGTCTCTTCTCGAACGCCTTGATTTCCAGCGCCATTTTTGAAGACATCACAATGCAGCTTTTTGTCATCTGTGGGCCCGGCGTGTAACATATTGATCCAAACACACAAATCTCGCCAGTTATGAAGAAAACTGTTTTCCACTCTGCCACGGTCTGTTGAAAAAGGGGCAACAAGTTGTGTTAAAGTCCGCTTTTCAATTCACCATTCATTCATTCAGCGCACTGTACTGTTCCAATTACGTTTTGCTTTCGCATTGCTTCCATAGTTAAGCCGAGTCCAATTTCCCAACCAATCGCAGTGAAATAAATGCGCATGGTGCAGCTCACATGATTCCTTCCCATGGTAAACTGGGGACTTTGACGGAGTCAGAGCTAATACGTTTCAACTTTGATACAACAGAAACACCACACTGAAAAAAGAAAATGCCGGGTGTCTTGATCTAATCACGCCTGCTGTGCCTATAGCTTGTTCTTTTCTACTCTACAATATACGACCTTGGCTTTTCTGTCACCTTGTTAACCACAGCGGGTGTCCAGATCTTCTGTCCGAGCCTTCTCAATCGTACGGTGTTTCCACTATTTAAGGGTTGCAAGGGCTTTGCATGCTGTTTGTAATACTGCTGCTGTATTTTATCACGGCAGGGGAGGCCTTTCTTGATGTTGTCTGTGGAGTACTGCGGTTGGTTTGGTCAGGAGATGAGTTCTTGTGCGACGTCCCATAAGTATTTGAACTAGAGATAGGTTGATTTCCTCCAGGGGAGTGTTCCGGTAGTCCAACAAAGCGAGATGGCAGAACTTTTCGTCAAGTTTTACTTTCTTTAGAAATTTTTTACCGGTCTGGTAATTCTGATAGCATGAGGTAACCACTCCACCCTTCCACAAAGTTTGCAACAACAATGGCCCATAACGGTAAAGAGGTAAAGATTGCTCTCCACGGTACACACATGTCCTGAAAAGACAAGAAGAGTGATTCTTTAACAAGTGAAAGATCGTCGCAGAAAGAAATCTTCACACCATTTTACACCGAGGATGTCTCGTTTCCCAGTTCGACCGAATCATTTTTATGGAAAAGCAGGAGCCCATGATGGGCTCCTGGGAAAAGCTATTAAACTTCAAATAACTTAATTGATACTCTCTGTTTTAGGTCAAAATATGCGATCAAGACTTAACTTCAAATTTAAATCTTAAACTTCCACATTTATTAGCCTGGATATTAAATTGAAGATATTCGCAAGGAAAATTCGCAAGCGAAAGCAGGCGTGTAACCAGGCCTTGATAGTGAGCACCAGGCCTCATCTTGCCGCGGTCATTTTTTGTTTTGGTTTTTTTTTTTTGCTTAACACGCAGACGTTCCTTGGACTTCGTCATGAATTCCTCTCCCAAGAACGTCTGCGTAGGAAGCTAACGGAAACACGTGCTCGAAAGCGAAGGTGATGGGAAACAAAGCACAAAGTAGGGACGGTTCTATTTGTTCCACCTTTCTCTGTCGATCCTCTCCTTGGCTGCTTTCGATGTATACAAGTTCTGTCATCGTAATACAAGGCTGCTCAGAGAGAGAATTTCGGACTAGGGAAAACCAGATAAATGCCCATGATATGACGGAAACGGAAACGGAAAGGTAAGAATGGTCTTAAGTAATTTGCACAATCATTTGACGCCTCCAATTTGAAGCATCCCTCGTTGAAGCAGAACTTAACAGAAGCCATTACCAAACACGTAAAATATGGAAGGCCAAACAAGAGTAGATGCAAGATGACCTGTTCTTGATCCTAGGAGAAACGTAAAATTAGAGAAACGTAAAATTAATGATCTAATGAGCAATGAGGGTGTTTAGTTAATTGTGGAGTCCTGCGTAGTGTGGAAGCAGGGGGTTGGGGAGGGAGGGTAAATGGATGAGGTATTTATAAGAGAGAGGGGTTTATTTAACTCAAGTGCAATAACGTTTAAAAAAAGATAAATAACACGCAGAGTTTTTGGAGTAAAACAAAAAAATATTGTTGGTGTGTATGTGCATGACTAATTGCCCCCGCAGGGTTGTGGCCCAGATCAGACGGACAAAACCCGAGGAGGCACCCTAGTGACCCTCGCGTATAGGGAGGAAAACATCTCCGTAACCGGGAAAAAGTATCGATTTTTGAGAACAAGGCTCGCAAAGGATTACCGAAAGTTCGCTGGGGATCAAATAAACACTCCAAAGGAATCTGGGAACGGAGGCTTTGCCATGAGGTTCTGAAGTGTAAAGGTATTTATCTCTAGATAAATGAAAGTTCAGGGGCGGATCCAAAAAATTTAGAAAGAGGGGCCCGAATCCCCCACCCCCGTCCCCCCCGAATGAAAACTTCACTTTTCGGGAGATGCAGTATACAGCATTCTGGGCGTATTCGTGATGCAAAGTAAAGTAACGTTAACGTTTCCGAAGATAGAAGTAAAAATACTGACATCACACCCTTCGCCTAGAGCGCGCAAAGCATGTTCGTTTTGAAAATACAAGAAAAAATGGGGTCGCGGCCCCCTCGGCCCCTCCCCTAAATCCGCCCATTAAGCTTATTGCTTGACTAATAATATACATGAAACAATTTCAGCAGGCTCATTGGCTGAGAGCACGTCAATTAATCCCAAACAGTGCAGAAAGTTGAAATTGAGTGCAAAAAGTTGAAATTGAGTGCAGAAAGTTGAAATTAAATTTTTACATGTATATTATTAACAAGTAATCACATGATTTCTCGTGCAATTTGGGATAAATCAGCACTCGTAAATTTTTCAAAGACTACAAATTGCACTCGCCCTACGGGCTCGTGCAATTTGGTTAGCCTTTGAAAAATTTACTCGTGCTGATTTATCCCAAATTGCACTCGAAATCATGTGATTACCTATACAAATAGTGCAGGCCCATTCAGACATTAAAAAAACCTTTTAACGAAACAATGATACGCGATATTCCTTAGATTAAAATAAATCGAAGCACAGGGAAAAAATCGTGCGTAGTGTGAAAAACCAGCTTGAAAATGTCCTAACCCCCCAAGAAAGTGCAAGTAGATAAATTCTTCATCTCTTTCGTAATAGTAGGCTTTTAATTTTGACTGGACAATAGCTGCCCTACCCTATCCCCATCAGTCTTATTTTGACTGTCCGAGATACTCTGGAAATGAATTACAGTTAAGCCCAATCAAAATGCGCGAAATTCATGTCATTATCCCAACCGGAAAAACAACGGGCGAATACAACGCGTAAATCAGGCGAAAATCCTCCATGAAAAATCGCGTTTTATGTTCTTCTCTATGTTCGAAAGGGTGAGAAATAAGTTTTCAACGCTTTAGCAACTTCTGGTCCATCTGTACATTAAATCGAACAGAGTTTGCAAGCGAAAAGGTAGGAGATTTCTGTTGATCATCACGATTATGTTTAACACTGTACTTCCCTCGTACTAGTTTGTCTTGTTTGCTCCATTTCTTGAGTAAAACAGTGTGAAATGCTTGAATATCTAAAAAGTTCAAAGTTTAATTCATTTCAAGACTGAGGCATTTAATTTTCGTCTAGAATAAAGCGATCGTTGACGAATGCGTTGAATAAAACTATTTTTGAATGTAAATTGTCCGGCTCTACATTCATACCGGGCTGCAAACAGCTGTTTTCGGCAGGAAGAATGCATTTGGATTATTCAGTGAGGTTCACTTGGTTACCGGCTGTAGTAACAATGACTTGAATCAAACATGACGAATCCTGGAAATCTGCATCCCAGCTGGGAAACAAAAATACCGGTGCATCAGTACGAGGTCGGTCAACGTTGCATAGAAACACGGAGGACTGAAAGCTATAATTTATAAAACAAATAAAGAAGCCTTAGCCGTGTATTACACTTTTGATAAAACACGACGGGGATTTGAGAACACGAGTGAAATGTAGAAAACACCAGCCGCAGGCGAGTGTTTTCTACATTTCTCGAGTGTTCTCAAATGCCCGGAGTGTTTTATCAAAAGTGTAATACACGGCTTAGGCTTCTTTGTTCGCCTTATGATACAGATTTTACACTCCGCGAGTAGAAACAACAAAGCACACAGATCGACAAACTGACGCCATTTAATACCAACTTCTCGACTGGTTTCGCTTCTTCTTCTTTATTTCTTTTATTATTCTCAGCTTCAAAACTTTCTGCTACTTCGCAGTGAACTCCTTCATGAATTTCTTCAAAGAAAATGTTTTTCGCCATCTCTTACAGAATTGTCTAGTAGAGGCAATGTGGCCAAAAAAAAACAATAAAATACGCTTTTACTGTTTTATACTCTGATAAAACATGGATTTTTGACCAATCAGAGCGCGCATAAGAACGTAGCTATATTATAAAGCGAGTTAAAATGAGCAGCTCGTGATTGATGTAAACTCATATCTCATGGGATTTCTTGATTAATCAACTAACGTTCGGGTTCGTTAGCTTAATATCACTTATAGTCAAGTGTTTCACCTGACCACATAAAAACCTGTGCTCACATGGCCAAGTCTGAACTCTAGAATTTGCCAACAGCGAAGCTAGGCAACTGATGTCTCGTTTTCCATGCCTCCTCTTAACAAATCAAATGTGGTTTAGTGTTGTCTGTACTCTTATCGACAACAAGTACGCGTCATCGTAGTGGTCAAAATGTTGTAGACTCATGAGGCGCAGCCTCATGAATCCACAACAACTTTTGACCACTGTGATGACGCGTACTCATCAATACGAGTACAGACAACACTAAACCACATTTGATTTGTTTTTTACCAGAATAGCCATGTTAAAAAACATCTAAGAAAATGTTTTTTGAGAGCGTGACCAAGATTGTGACACAAACAAAGACCAAGCGTTGTCTATAACTTTCTCGCAATCTGATTGGTTTATTCTCCAAAATGAGCGTTTCTGATTGGCTATTGCTTTGGGTGACACATTGACGTGAGTGGCATTATCTAGACTCTTATCGACAACAGCAAATTAGCCAATCAGATTGGGAGATTAGTAGCAATTGTGGTAAAAAGTCTTCCCTATAACGTTCACATTAAAATTTATTTATTATGATTGCATTCACTGTGTTTGACAATTTAGAACTTTTCCATTCGTGGCAATCCTGTAGAAACATAACTTGTGACAAGAATTTGCTACATTTAAATAATTATATTTTCCCGTTTGTTGTACTACTTTGTTCTTAAATCTCCGTTCTAATCTAAATTTATGTTAAATCATTTTGTTGGTAATTTGTGGTCCTTGAGAAATTTACGAGTGATTATTTATTCCAAATTGCCGTAAAAACATTTGATTCACCCTGTTAAGATACATGCAAAAAATTAATTTCAAATTTTTATGCTCAATTTCAACTTTTGGTGCCAAATTTCAACTTTCTGTACGGTTTTTAGTTAATTGACTGATTCTGAACCAATCAGCATGTTGAAATTTTTGCATGTTTATTATTGGTTTCTAAACTGCAAGTACCTGCAGTCCTGCAGTATAGCTACATTTTATACAACATATTTTCCATAGGTGTAGCAGTCTTCTAATGTCTATTCTAATTGTAAATGATAATTTTGTTGCTAAACTTTTAATACATTGTCTTGTTCTTGAACTATAGGTGGAGTGTTTGACAATGGAAGGGAGGATGCACAGGATAATTTGATTTCAATTCAGACCCAAAAGGCTAAAAATGGAAGAAGATAACAAGAACGACAGGATTCCTCTTCAAGAAATGAAGGGGAAATATGACGAACAGCTCTCTGACAGTAGAACTGAACCAGAGCACTCACGCAAGTCATCTTGCAGTATATGCAGATGTGAACTAATTCCAAAACGTTGCATAATATCTTTTTTAGCTTTACTTGGGTTTTTTAATGTTTATGCATTGCGAGTCAATCTCAGTGTCGCATTGGTTGCCATGGTTTCAAATAGTACGGTCATGAAAGGAGGGAAAATGGTAGAGGCAAGTGGTTATTTCAGTTCTTTGTAATTATTGTATATATGTGTGTTATTGGTCAAGATGGTTGCATATTGGTTAAATTCTCTTTTGTGTGCGTGTGTGTGTGTTTTTATTGATCAAGATCCATCCCATGAGTAGGGAATCAATCAAAGCACTTGCAGGGTTGTCACTTATAAGATTTCAAGTTGCCGGGTAATTGTTGTTAGTAGCCAGGGAAGTCGCAAGCGGTCATGTCATTTGGTTTAATTTAACCCTTTCACTCCCAAGAGTGACTTTATAGATTTTACTCTGTCTAACGCCAGACGATTTTACTCGTCAAATGGAGACCCCTCGGGAGTGAAAGGGTTAAAGACTATCTCCCTTAACCCTTTCACTCCCAAGAGTGACTTTATAGATTTTACTCTGTCTAACGCCAGACGATTTTACTCGTCAAATGGAGACCCCTTGGGAGTGAAAGGGTTAAAAACTATCTCCCTTAACCCTTTCACTCCCAAGAGTGACTTTATAGATTTTACTCTGTCTAACGCCAGACGATTTTACTCGTCAAATGGAGACCCCTTGGGAGTGAAAGGGTTAAAAACTATCTCCCTTAACCCTTTCACTCCCAAGAGTGACTTTATAGATTTTACTCTGTCTAACGCCAGACGATTTTACTCGTCAAATGGAGACCCCTTGGGAGTGAAAGGGTTAAAAACTATCTCCCTTAACCCTTTCACTCCCAAGAGTGACTTTATAGATTTTACTCTGTCTAACGCCAGACGATTTTACTCGTCAAATGGAGACCCTTTGGGAGTGAAAGGGTTAAAAACTATCTCCCTTAACCCTTTCACTCCCAAGAGTGACTTTAGAGATTTTACTCTGTCTAACGCCAGACGATTTTACTCGTCAAATGGAGACCCTTTGGGAGTGAAAGGGTTAAAAACTATATCTCCCTTAACCCTTTCACTCCCAAGAGTGACTTTATAGATTTTACTCTGTCTAACGCCAGACGATTTTACTCGTCAAATGGAGACCCCTTGGGAGTGAAAGGGTTAAAAACTATCTCCCTTAACCCTTTCACTCCCAAGAGTGACTTTATAGATTTTACTCTGTCTAACGCCAGACGATTTTACTCGTCAAATGGAGACCCCTTGGGAGTGAAAGGGTTAAAAACTATCTCCCTTAACCCTTTCACTCCCAAGAGTGACTTTACAGATTTTACTCTGTCTAACGCCAGACGATTTTACTCGTCAAATGGAGACCCCTTGGGAGTGAAAGGGTTAAGGATGAAAGTAGCCGGGGGTTAGGCTCCTAGTAGCCGGGGGAAATCCCCGGCCCCCAGCCCTTAGTGACAGCCCTGACTTGTTTGCCCATATCCAGGGGTTGTAGATATAATAATGTTGATTAGTATCACCCAACTAGTGGACTAATGCAAATGCCGCAATCTGATTGGCTACGCTACTAGAGGACTATTACTAATAGTCCTGGAGTAGCGAAATTCGTGGCGCTTTCTTTTGTTTTATTCCCAAATAAATCTTTCTTTCAACTTTCTTTTATTATTGCTTTTTCTGTCCGACTAGTTGGGTGATACTAAAACAATTAGACCCTTCGCCCTCAAGGGCTACGGGTCAATAGCCCATTCGGCTTCGCCTCATGGGCTATTGACCCGTAGCCCTTGCGGGCTGCGAGTCTAATTGTTAATTATTATGCTTCTCACTCCTGAAGGAGAATTGCTCGTCAGATCTTGGTAGTGAAAGGATGTGAGTACAGCTAACATGTAACATATTACATGTATTTTTGATACTTCTTTATATTTATGATTATTTTAATTTTTTTCTGTCACATTTGAAGGAACCAGCAGAATTTGATTGGAGTCCTGGAATACAAGGTAATTTTGTAGCTTCTGCTGTGTTTGTTATACGGTGCTATCGGGTCGAACTTGTATGACAATAAGCAGGAATGTGTGACAGGCAAACATTACATCATCTAACTTGGACAGTTAGAGAATCGATGTAACTATGCAGATGTTGGACAGGAAACCTTGTATCGTGTAATCAGGTCTTATTTGAGGAAAATATCATTCAGGATTATTGGATTTCCGTGGCAGATTTCCCCTAACACGGATGTGAACTGAACTGGAATCGTATCTCTAACACTGGTTAGCTCTCGGTAACTGCAAATTACACTGGTTTACTCCCTATTTGTGCTGAAACTGAACTGAAAACTAATACATTTGATATGAACTAATGAATCAATAAAAGTGTCAATCAAAACGTCAATCAAGCTCTTTGTGAAAACTGTCAATTGAAATATAATTATTGTCCATGGAAACAACTAGTTTGAACTGGCTGATCAAGTACGAGGCAAGGATAGGGGAAGAGAATTTGTTTTGGAGTAAGGTGAACTATATAAGTGTTTTATACTTGAGAATACTTTGTTTGTTAAAAACACTATAACAGTGCTTTCAGTGAAAGAACTTTGCATTTCCTGTGATAATTTAAAACAAGTATAGTGTACAGTTAGAGTTTTACTGGTACATCATTTTTACATACTACATTTGTGTATATAAACATGGCTATGACATCAAAATTAACATATCTTGTCTTGCTTTAATTTATTAAAAGAAATGGAAAATAGCTGCATACTTCAGGGCTGTCACCAAGGGCTGGGAGCCAGGGATTTCCCCCAGCTACTGCAAGTCTGAGCCCCAGCTACTTTGATAAAAAACCAAAACATTAGTCACTCCAATAAATGTTTGTCCCTGGGCTACTTTGTTCATTTCCCAGCCTACTTGAAAAATTAGTGACAGCCCTGACACTTTGTGTAACTTACATCAGCTGTTGCAGACATTTAATAGTACTTGTTAATATGTATTAACCGTCATTTGCAGCTCAAGTCAACTTAAACTTTGGAATTGTAGTGGTCACTCCTTTTAAAGAACAATTGGTCCAGATTTGTGAATCAGAATCCTTGATGTCTTCACATTATCAGTTAATTTGCTTTATTTTGGTCTTAGTGTTATTATTTTTCTTCTTTCCTCAGGAATTGTGCTGAGCTCATTTTTCTATGGCTATATTGTGACTCAAATCCCTGGTGGATATCTGACACTCAAGATAGGTGGAAAGAATTTGTTTGGTGTTGGGATCCTTCTTACTGGAGTTTTCACTCTTCTTGTCCCAGTTGCTGCCAGAGCAAATGTTGGTTTATTAGTGGCAGTCAGAGTAGTCATTGGATTGTGTGAGGTTGGTTTTTATATTTCATTTAGTATAAATACTCAGGTGATTATACAAAATCGCGCACTCTGATTGGTTCGCTATCTCGGATTATCAGCCGATAATCACCTCGACGAACAAAATGGCTGCCAGTCGTTCGCGCCTTTTGATGAAATGAAATTTTTTCGTGTTGTATAATGCATTTCTTGAAATAGTCACCAGTGTATTTATACTAAAACAATTATTCGCCTCAGGCTCAGTGATTATCAATGAATATTCACCTCGACTTCGTCTCGGTGAATATTCACCAATAATCACTTCGCCTTCGGCGAATAATTGTTTATTATAAACACCTACTATTTAACTGATTACTCTGGAAACAGGTTTATTTCCCAAGTATTCAGAGAGAAACAAGAGCAAATGGTTCCCGAGGGACCCAGGGGCATAGCTAGGGTTTTTAATGGGGCTGGGGGGGGGGGGGAGAAATAGCCCTGTGTCACACCCAAAGTACCTACCAGATTGTCTGTTGACTTCCATGCTTTGTTTTGCTTAAGGGGAAGGGTTTGTGCACCCCTAGACCCCTGCTCTAATGTCCCCACACCTCCCCCCCAAGACAAGTCCCTCTGGTATTTAAGTTATTTGCTTTTTTTAGCAAGACAAAGACTTTAGAACATGCAGTGTGAAAAATTTACATTCTATCAAAGATAAATTTAATGTTAGGTGAGGTGAGCACAGAAAAATGACTGGTCAAGACAGAGATAGTGTTATTTCTCAAGTATTCAGGAGCAGAGAAAGGCCCACAGTGATTAGAGGAAACAAACAATTCTGAGCAAAACATTTGGCACTGTTTCCATGGTTTCGATTGGAACATCATTATCTCCAGTTCCACTTTTGTTCCCCTCCTCAATCCCAATCCCAGCCCTCCCCTTCCCCACCCCTTGACCCCCCATCAATTTTTTTAGGAAAAAATCTCTGTTTCAGAGTATAAGAAGAATATGCAGAAAAGTTGAACCATGTTTTAATGTTTTGTCTGCAGTTGACGATTTCCTGGCCTTGGTCTTATTGTAAAGACCATTTTCTTAAAAGACCATTGCACTTGGTCAGTAAGACACATATACAGCACATCTATGTAGTCTATTTAACCACATGATTGGCATACCTTTGCTTTTTTGCAGGGAGTTGTGTTCCCAGCAAATCATGCAGTATGGACGAAGTGGGCTCCACCCTTGGAGAGAAGTAAACTCACAACAACAGCTTGTTCAGGTAAATAATTATATTTATTATATGGCTACAATAGTAGGTGCGCTCTGATTGGCTGCTGAGCGGGCAAGATTTTCTTGTAATGACCGGGCATTATGAAAATTTTTGTATCCCCTACCCCCACAGGGGATACACATTGTGATATGAGTACGGGGATACACATATCACCGGGATACGTATATCACTGCAACATCGGCATTAGGAACACTTCTCTTAATTGGTTTCGTTCATATCTTCAGTTACGTAAGCAGTTCATTTCTGGCATTGATTCGTCTCTAAAATACGGAGTACCACAGGGATCCGTGTTAGGTCCTTTACTGTAATCACTTAACACAAGTCCATTGGGTGATACAGCCAGAAAGCATGGTATACTATTTCATCCATATGCAGATGATACCCAGTAGGCAGCTATATCTCTTGTTTACGTCTAACTGCCTCAAGCATACATCCAACGCAAAGGAGACAGTTGAGCTGTCTGTTGAAGATATTGGCGACTTTCAATATCTGCCGCTTTGTCATAGGCTTAAGCCACCTGCGATTTCTCAGCTTGAATTGCGTTCAGCTCTTCGTCAGTTATCTCTGTTCCCCTTGAAAGATGACAATGAACAACTTGAAATCATTTTTACTATTCCCGTGCACAAATCGTGGAGGCACAGTAGTGTAGTGGTTAGCGTGCCGGACTTCCGAGCAGGAGGTTTGGAGTTCGAGTCCTGGTGCTGGCACTGTGTTGTTTCCTTAGACAAGAAACTTTACTCCACACTGTCTCTCTCCACCCAGGTGTATAAATGGGTACCAGCGATATAATGGTGGGGGTGACCCTGCGATGGACTAGCATCCCATCCAGTAGGGAGTAATAATACTCCCAGGTGCTTCATGCTACAAAAACCGGGATAAGCTCCGACCGTGTGGGCCTTTGGCTCGTGTGCGCCTTTACCTGCACAAATCAGTTCGTTAGTAGCCACATGCACGTATTGCCAGCCTATTTTTAAAATATTGTTTCTGACTTATGAGTCTCCAAACGGTCAAGCACCTAGCTATACCAAAGATCTGCTGAATTATAAGAACTCGGGCCGCGTATTACGATCTTGAAACAAGCATTTGCTTGATGTGCCCATAGTTAATTTAAAAACTTGGTGGTAGGACATACTCAGTTGCTGCTCCAAAATTGTAGAATGCCTTGTCACTGGACATCAGGCTGTCATTGTCAGTTACTGTTTTTAAACCTAAGCTTAAGACATATCTGTTTACGAATTCCTTTGATTTTGTTCGAATTTTTAATTCTAAGTTTAATAATATACATGAAAAAATTACTCGATTCTGATTGGCTGAGAGCAGTGCAGTTCAAGTGTAACACCAGTGCAAAAAGTGTAATACCAGTGCAAAAAGTGTAACACCAGTGCAAATTACAAATCGGTTTTCTGGATTATGATATTCTTTATTTTTAAACGAATCGCTTTGAGTTCGTAGCGTTATCAGTTGATCTTCATCAGCCAATCAGTAAATAAAGTGTCAAATCCGCTTCAAATGCTTACCTCCTGTCCGCAATGAGATCTTCCAGTACTTCTTCCAGGCGAATTTTTTCATGTTTATATTATTAATAAGTAATCATACGGCTTTTCTCGTTCAATTTGGAATTAATTTGTACTTGTGAGTTTTTCAAAAAGCTGAAATTGCACTCGCCGAAGCGGCTCGTGCAATTTCAGCTTTTTGAAAAACTCACTCGTGCAAATTAATTCCAAATTGAACTCGAACCCGTATGATTACCTTTACTAATTTTAATTTTATTGAGTAATGTAGTTTTTAGATTAACTAATAGTTATGGTATTTAAGGGCTGGCGAATGGTCCTTCAAAAACTCTGGGTCTCGCAAAATTTTAGTCAAATTTCACGGATCTCGCAGTCTCGTCTTTTAGCGGTTATGTGCGTCTCGCAGTCTCGATATTTCTACGAAAGAGTCTCGCACTCCAGACACTTTGAAGTCTCGGTCTTGCAATCTAAAAAGTCAAAATGTCTCGGGCTCGCAAAGGAAAATGCTAGTCTCGCCGTCTCGCAAAGTCTTCCATTTACCATTCGCCACCCCTTATTGTAAAGTGCCTCGGCAGGGCTCGACGTTGCGACCTGTGGGGTCGCCATTGCAACTAGATTTTATCCACTGGCGACTAAGTTTTCACGCCTGGTCGCCAGGCTGGCCCCAGGATTTTTTGATTTAGTTTTAAAATTTCTTATCGAGTTCAATACTCTGATACTTTCGTGTTCGCGTATGAAGCCGATGAAATCGTTTGTTGAGGTTTATTAAAAGACCTTTAGTGTATTATATTCTATTTTTTCTTGAAGATAATTTTGGCGACTAGAATACTTGTCCTGGCGACCAAAAATGAAAACTTGGAGGCCAGGTGGCCCCAAGATTTTTTTCTGAAAGTCGAGCCCTGCTCGGACAAGTAATGGAGTATGGCGGTATATAAATGCATTTATTTATTTATTTATTTTTATACATGTTTATGCTAAGTGTAGGTAGCCTTCAATTTATTACCAAATTCATGCTCTCACAAAATGTATACTTATGTCTCCCCCAGGAGCCCACATTGGCACTGTTGTAGCTATGCCTTTGTCAGGAGTTTTGGCTGAGCAGTTTGGTTGGGCCTCAGTCTTTTATGTATTTGGTATGTACATGTATACTATTGTGAGTACTACTGGGCCGGGTTGTTCGAAGCAGGGTTAAAGTAACCCAGGGTTAGTGTGAAATTTAAAGGCAGATATGAGAGCTGAAGAAGCACATTCAGTATAATTCTCTTTGAATACAATATGATGATTGTATGTTCTGAATAAAATAGAGAAAGTTATCGTACAAAACGCTTTTTAAAAAGAGTAAAAAAAACCCATGTTAAAATTTAACCCTGGGTTAGTGCTAATCGGCCTTCGAACAACCGGCCCCTGTTAAGTAAGAACTGTTTTTTTTTCTTTTTAACTCTCTTGTCCGGCATCACATGAATTTCTCCATTGCTTCATTGCAGCTTAAGAGGCAAGCTTTGCTGTTTATAGACCAACTGGGTGTAATTCATGTGCATTTGAAAAAAAATGCAAGAGCTAATATGTCGAAGGAAACACGAGTGATTGAGTGTGTGAAGGAGCCAATCAGCGCGTGCCTAGTATTTAGCCAATCACAATGCACATTTTTTTTTAACTCAGAAGAGAATATTTAAAAGTAATGAAATCGAGGAAAGGCGATAGGTATGGCAAAAAGGACCGAATAAACTTAATAAATATAGTAGCCACATGCATGCAATGCTTGCCTATTTTTTCTTCTTGAAACAAAACCAGACCCTGAATTGTACTAAACAGCTTGTCGAAAACCGTTTTCTGTAAGTCGAATTTTCCAACTTGGAAGTATTGTTTAGCTGTTTAGGAATGAAGGCTCAAATTACAAGACGGTGCCAATAGTTTTACAAAAGGCGTACAAACAGGCCTCAAATGGGAAAGTAACCTTGAGTGGGATACGGAATCTGGCAAAATAAACAATTAATGTTTCCAGGTTCTGGGGTCTTGACGGTCTTAAACGATCTTCTTTTTCAAGACACCCTAAAATGTTTTTTTCTGCGTCCGTGAGCCATGAATTGAGTTCGTTATCGAAACGACTAATAGGGCGTTAGCGACTCGAACAAACACGTTAGCGAAACAGCTCATGACGTTATCGAACAGGACGGCGAAACGATCGATCACCATATGGTATTGCCTTTGGAATTCTCGTCTATGTCCCAATATTGATTCGATTTGTAACTTCACCCTAAACATTCTTAAAAACGATCTTTCCATAAGGGTTGTACTGTATACGGTTAAATTAAAAAAAATTCGATGGTTGCACGCTGCACGTTTACCATTTCTTCAATGGTAAACGTGCAGCGGGCAACCATCAAGTTATGGACGGACGCAGGAGGTTGCTAAACAAACTCTCAAATGCATCCATAACTCGATGGCTGCACAGCTGCTGCGTTTACCATTTCTTTTATAACATAAGACTTCACAACTTGACAATCTGACGTCAACATGCAACCCATGGGGAAATGGATCGCGCGTATTAGCCAATCATAGCGTGCACTTTCCAAACGCTCATGTTATAAACCTCATTGTTTAAGTATAGATTGAGTAAGTTGGTAGTAAAAGTATTATCATTGCCTTATGTTATAGGTGCAATTACTCTTCTTTGGTCTGTGGTGTGGTTAATAGTTGTGAAAGATTCACCGTCTGAAGACCCAAAAATTTCTGAAAAGGAGCGACTGTACATTGAAAATTCTCTGGCGAATGACAGACCAGTTAAGGTACGTCATGTGGTAACATTAAGTATTAGCCTTCTCTACAGATGTGTTAGTTATTTACCAAGCTTGAGATTAAGATTTATTTCATTTGTATTTCTATCAACTTGCATCGTCGTCTGCTGGTAGGTGATACATATATCGTATTGAGCAAGCGGAAGGGCCGCACTCGGAGAGTAGAGACCTTAAGCAAAACACTACGACGACGTCGACTACAACGGCGCCAAACAATAGCGTTGATGAACGAAACAATAAAACTGCACGTGCAAAATACGGTCTGGTAGATTTCTTTGCCGTCCTCTGCAACACAACAGCGCGAAATCAGGGCTCGACGTTGCGACCTGTGGGGTCGCCAATGCGACTAGATTTTATTCACTGGCGACTAAGTTTTCACGCCTGGTCGCCAGGCTGGCCGCAAGATTTTTTTATTTAGTTTTAAAATTTCTTATCGAGTTCAATACTCTGATACTTTCGTGTTCGCGTATGAAGCCGATGAAATCGTTTGTTGAGGTTTATTACAAGACCTTTAGTGTATTATATTCTATTTTTTCTTGAAGATAATTTTGGCGACTAGAATACTTGTCCTGGCGACCAAAACTGAAAACTTGGAGGCCAGGTGGCCCCAAGATTTTTTTCTGAAAGTCGAGCCCTGGAAATGACCATTTTTTCAGGTTTTCTGGAAGACGCGAGCGTGAGACGACAAAGTTGCCAAGAAAAATTTGTAATGAACTGTGAACTGGTTAAGTTGGAAAAGTCGGCGGTTTGAAAAGTTATGGAAAGAAAATGAAACTAGCCTGTCGCCATTGTTACAAGAGAAAAACTTTAAATCTAATTTTTTCGAACGGGCCGTCCTCGGAGTCGTGGTCGTTCTTGCTTAAGCTCCTCAATATCTGCCCTGGGTTTTGACGGGGTCTGACAAACAGCCAATAGTCTTCAAGTACGGTTCACATGAAACTGCATTTACAATTTCTTTATTGATGAATGCAATCCTGAATACATCGAGTGACTAATTATATTTCATGATCGAAATAATAATAATAATAATAATAATAATAATAATAAACTTTATTTGAGTGTCAACTGTATCTAGCACTGACGTACTAATTGGGGACACTGTAAAGCACAAATCAAATCAAATCATATTAAATTAAATTAAATCAAATCAAATGTTGGTTTTTGTGGAGAGGGGAAAACCGAAGTACCCAGAGAAAAACCTCTCGGAGCAATGTAGAGAACCAACAAACTCAGCCCACATATGACGCCGGGGCCGAGAATCGAACCCGGGCCACATTGGTGGAAGGCGAGCGCTCTCACCACTGCGCCAACCCTGCTCCCCAAACAGTGTATTTCTGTGTTGGCTATTTATTCTGCAGAGGATTGCAGGGGATAATTCGGGACAATACCTTGTTTGGTATTTTGAAAATATTGACCCGCACGGTACAAGAAATGAATTCAAGGAATCAGATTCAGATTTTCATTATCTTGCACTATTTACAAATATTAGGAAAAAAACATCACAATACATTATAAGAATCAGGAAAAAAAAAGGAAGGGCAAAATTACAGAATGGTGAATAGTAAAATTGTGTGCAGTGGCCAAATTAGCTTAAGCTTTCTAGTTGTTCACTGCCATACACAATTAAACAGCACAGACATGTGCATAGTTTTTAATCTGATTGGCAGATTTTAGTTATATGGCCTAGGACCGTTTGAGTCCTGTTATTTGGGGTTATGTGTAATCAAATTGTGACGAGTGACATTAGGGAATAATTTCAGGCGCGTTTTGTCCAATTTCTGATAATTTCCTGAGCCTTTTACCTATTAATGTCATGGGTGCCAAATAACTCCTTAATTTTCAAACCTTGACGCTGTTTTGGCACCGTAGGAGAGGTTACCATAACAACATTGTAATTTTGTGAAATTATAAATTAGTATAGGTAATAGCATGGTTTGTAGTGATATTTGGTATAAATACCACGAGGGATATTTCAAAATTGCTGTACGTAATTTCAAGAGCCGTTAGGCGAGTGAAATTTGAGACAATTTTGAAATATCTCGAGTGGTATTTATGCCAAATATCACGTACAATTCATGCTATTATTTGTTTATACTAATACTCGCAAAAGGTTTGTAATTTTCACATGTAGGTATTTCAAATTAAGCAGAAATACCACTGCTCTTAGCCAATCAAATTACAGAAATTTCTCATGTAGTAGTATAAACGCTGTAATATCATAATGTAATACTCCTTAATTTTGGCGCGAAATTTCAGCGTTAATTTGTAATTTCACATGTGAAATTACAAAATTGCCATAGCAACCCTTCCGTACGTCTCAGTGTCAAGATGGCGACGAAGTTTTAAAATGGCGTGAATGAAGATGTCAGGGCACAAAAAGACGTTTTAGAAAACCTGAACACACAAGAGAACATCAAGAAGGATTCTAACCGGTATTTTGCCGAAAAAGTCTGAAAAATTCTGAACTTTATAAACCAAATTTAAGGTCTAAACATTTGAGAGAGTAGAGTTCTCGATTGAAACGATCCAGGATAAACATGTCAAAAATACACGATTGCTAACGTAATTCGTCACCCATGATATTAATAGGTAATCAAATGGTGAACTCGTGAAATTAGGGAATAATTTCACTTGCGTTTTGTCCAAATCCTAAAGGCTCGGGAAATTATTAGGATTTGGACAAAACGCGCGTGAAATTATTCCCTAATTTCAGTCGTCACCATTTGATAACACATACAAATTTCGCGCCACAATTAAGTAATTTGTCAACCATGATATCATGTCAGGTATCTTGCGCATCATTAGCCCCACAATGCAAATTGATGCAAAAGTGGATTAAATATTGCGTTGTTATCCAGTTGTAACGTCGTTTAATGCTGGTTCCGTGAGCTGCCAAGATGAGGCGAATCCTGGGCTCTGATTGGCTACCCATACGGTCAAGACGTGCCTATCTCGCCCGCTCGGGATTTCCCGCGTTGTCCCGTGAAACAAAGCAAAGCAATTTGGCCATATGATAACTCCTTTATTGACCAAGCGTGAGGTGAAGATGACTGGATATTGGCTTCGTTCGTTTTTGCGATTTATTGACCTCGACTACATCTCAGTCAATAAGAACGTAAAAAATAACTCGGCCAATATGCAGCCATATTGACCTCTTGCGTGGTCAATAACGCGTATCTTTTCTACTTTCTTATATGATATAGGAAATGCATGTCCCTTGGAAGGCAATACTCACCTCTTGGCCTGTTTGGGCAATTGTTGTTGCTCACTTTTGTGAGAACTGGGGATTTTACACTCTTTTGACTGAGTTGCCAAGCTATCTAAAACATCGACTCAACTTTAACCTCAGCAGGGTAAGTGGCATTCCCATTTTTAACCCTTATAAAATATCTAAAGAGTAATACTCCTGAGTAACGTCCATACACTTACCCAAATGCCAGTTTGGAGAATTTGGTGTGAGATCAATTCAGTATTTTTAAGTTGACGATCTTCTACAGTCTTCCCTTTTGTGTCCTTGACTGTGTATTGATAGTTGTGAGGAGAAATTGTATATTGGTCCCTTTTGGGTTAGGACGTGAAAAAATAAGAAGGATTTTAACATCAAAATAAGGTCAGAAAGAGTTAACATACATATAAAAGGATAAAAATATAGTCAGAACACCATTATGGAAGGCGTCTATCATTTATGCTTTACCTCATAGTACCTTGTGTGCAGTTTTGCCTCACTGTTAGCAATTGTCAAACTTCTTAAAAGTGCGTTACAATGTTTTTACCTCTTTTACAGTAAAAACCGGTCTGTTACTACTACTAAGACATTTTTCGATCGCTTTTTTGTTCGATAGGCAGGATTTGTCTCTGGGCTACCCTACCTTGTCATGGCTTTTACCATTCAGCTTGGTGGACATATAGCAGATTGCCTGCGGCGAAAGCAGGTTCTCTCTACCACTGTGGTGCGGAAGTTATTCAATGTCTTTGGTGAGTTCTTTTGGGTTGATGGCAGCTTAGAAGCGGGGAGGGGGAGAGGAGAGGAGAGGAGAGGAGAGGAGATTGGAAAAGAGAAGAGGAGAGGAGAGGAGAGGCGAGGAGAAAAGAGAAGGGGAATGGAGAGGAGAGGAGAGGAGAGAAGAGGAGAGGAGAGGAGAGAAGAGAAGAGAAGAGGAGAGGAGAGAAGAGGAGAAAAGAGAAGGGGAGTGGAGTGGAGAGGAGAGGAGAGGAGAGAAGAGAAGAGAAGAGGAGAGAAGAGAAGAGAAGAGGAGAGGAGAGAAGAGGAGAAAAGAGAAGGGGTGTGGAGAGGAGAGGAGAGGAGAGAAGAGAAGAGAAGAGGACAGGAGAGAAGAGGAGAGAAGAGGAGAGAAGAGAAGAGGAGAGGAGAGGAGAAAAGAGAAGGGGTGTGGAGAGGAGAGAAGAGAAGAGGAGAGGAGAGGAGAGGGGAGAAGAGGAGAAAAGAGGAGAGGAGAGGAGAGGAGAGGGGAGAAGAGGAGAGGAGAAAAGAGGAGAGGAGAGGAGAGGAGAGGGGAGAAGAGGAGAAAAGAGGAGAGGAGAGGAGAGGAGAGGGGAGAAGAGGAGAAAAGAGGAGAGGAGAGGAGAGGAGAGGGGAGAAGAGGAGAAAAGAGGAGAGGAGAGGAGAGGAGAGGAGAGGGGAGAAGAGGAGAAAAGAGGAGAGGAGAGGAGAGGAGAGGAGAGGAGAGGGGAGAAGAGGAGAAAAGAGGAGAGGAGAGGAGAGGAGAGGGGAGAAGAGGAGAAAAGAGGAGAGGAGAGGAGAGGAGAGGGGAGAAGAGGAGAAAAGAGGAGAGGGGAGGAGAGGAGAGGGGAGAAGAGGAGAAAAGAGGAGAGGAGAGGAGAGGAGAGGGGAGAAGAGGAGAAAAGAGGAGAGGAGAGGAGAGGAGAGGAGAGGGGAGAAGAGGAGAAAAGAGGAGAGGAGAGGAGAGAAGAAAAGAGAAGAGAAGAGAAGAGAAGAGGAGAGGAGAGAAGAGGAGAGAAGAGAAGAGAAGAGAAGAGGAGAAGAGAGGAGAAAAGAGAAGAGGAGAGGAGAGGAGAGGAGAGGGGAGAAGAGGAGAAAAGAGGAGAGGAGAGGAGAGGAGAGGGGAGAAGAGGAGAAAAGAGGAGAGGAGAGGAGAGAAGAAAAGAGAAGAGAAGAGAAGAGAAGAGGAGAGGAGAGAAGAGGAGAGAAGAGAAGAGAAGAGAAGAGGAGAGGAGAGGAGAAAAGAGAAGAGGAGAGGAGAGGAGAGGAGAGGAGAGGGGAGAAGAGGAGAAAAGAGGAGAGGAGAGGAGAGGAGAGGGGAGAAGTGGAGAAAAGAGGAGAGGAGAGGAGAGAAGAAAAGAGAAGAGAAGAGAAGAGGAGAGGAGAGAAGAGGAGAGAAGAGGAGAGAAGAGAAGAGAGGAGAAGAGGAGAGGAGAGGAGAAAAGAGAAGGGGTGTGGAGAGGAGAGAAGAGAAGAGGAGAGGAGAGGAGAGGAGAGGGGAGAAGAGGAGAAAAGAGGAGAGGAGAGGAGAGAAGAAAAGAGAAGAGGAGAGGAGAGGAAAGGAGAAAAGTGAAACTTTATTCGCTAGGGCGAGCAACAAACTTCACAGATTATAGCGTTTTAAACTATATTTTCACATTGCAACTAGATATACAATCAGACATAGCATTATGCCAGTGTGGTTAATGTCGCAAAGTGGAGTCAAACATCAGACACGAGGGCAAACAAAACTAACCGTTTCGCAGAGGACCTGACATTTATAAGTGTTTTAGACTTACACTTAAACAGCCACAAAGAATAAAGAAACAAATCAACATAAGAACACAGAGTTGATTCTCAAAAACAATGGATGACTCATTTACGAAGTACCTGACAAAGTAAGCTCTGTACGTAGAAGTTTAATAACTTCGAAAGTCGTTGCTTTTTAGCTTGAGGCTCCTTGTTTGTGCTCGTTAAAGAAAGAAAAATCTTGCGGTCGTTTATTCGCGTGATCACGTGTTGCTGTACCCGGCTCGAGGTACGATTGGTGAATTGTATGACGCTCGGGATACAGTTGAACTTGGTCCCTGTTAGATGAATGAAAGTCCAGGAATTTAACAGTAACAGATCTGTATAGGGCTAGCTAGCAGGCCATGCTCATCTGGAACACTTGTCACCACCAGGTGACGTTTACTCCATGGTTCGCACGGGCCTTGAATAGTCCTTGAAAAAGCATCAACCCCTTGAAAATTGAAACATTTGCTCAAGTCCTTGAATTTTCTCCAGAAGTCCTTGAATCTTATCGAAAGGTCCTTGAATAAATAAAACTTTATTAACGCAACCTTGTCTTGCGCTCAGAAAACTTTGAAAGCTCAGCAAGACGCAATTTTGTGCGTGAAGCATCGCGTGAAACTGTTTTAAGTCTGGTGCAGTTCATTGCTGTTATTTGATGTACCTTACAAACCGTGCCTTCCTGGGATAAGGCATTGCAATAACCTGTACCCCCCTACAATAATAATCGGTCTTGTAAGTTTTTCGGTGTCATGGAGTCAAATTGAGTGGAAAATAAGTCCTTGAAAAAATGTGATTTGTCCTTGAAAAGTCCTTGAAAAGTACTTGAAAAGAAAGGTCTCAGGTCTGTATGAACCATGTTACACGTTTGTTTTATTTCTCAGGTTTCATTTGCCAAGGGCTGTGTCTGATTGCAGCTGGTTACACGTCTGACTGGCTGGTTGCTGTGGTTTGCCTTACACTGGCTGTCGGTGGGGGCGGGTTTGCGTTCAGTGGTTTCTTTGTCAATCATTTAGACATTGCCCCGCACTATGCTGGTCTGCTGTTCGGACTTAGTAACGCATTTGCCACACTTCCAGGAATTATCAGTCCCCTGCTGACGGGAGTTATTGTCCAGCATCAAGTAAGTGTTTAGCGGATTTATTCTGCCACTGTTCACTGCGATTTCCGAGAATAATTGTTTATTACTAATCAACTGAGTAACTATCGATTACCTATTGATTACTCATTGAATCTATTGATATCATCGATTTGTTTCGTCTGGTCAGAAGCTGATGACCCTGCTCTGGCATATAGGGTCATCCTATGGTCGACAAGAGCGTACACCAAATTCAAAAAAGTTTGGTCGACTTGCCTTTGCTTTGCTAGCAAGTTGGTTTATCTTACTCCCACTTTAAAAAGCGTGAATTAAGTAATTAACTAAACAATTATAGAATTCAGGTTTGTAATACCAGTACCAATATTAAGGCCTTTTTTTTAATCACTTGGTTTACGGGACCGCCGACGTTGAGTTTCCCGATCGTATACTTCAAATGTGCTTTTTTATTTTCAAAAGCAGAGAAAATAAAACCTCATATTGTCATATTTTCGGAAATAAAACTATTCAAATGGCCAAGGTGTGTTTTATTTTCATTCATTTTCGTGAGATGTAATAGTCTATTAACACAATCTCGCACCCAGTGCCGAGTTACACTCAGGACTGTAATGTATTAGAGCACCAAACTGAGCCCTAGGTACGAGGTTTGTGTTACATTGGCTACGAAACATCTTATTTTTCACTCCGATATAAAATTGTACACGTTGCCTGAAAAAAAAGGTTGAATACTCTATTTTATTTTTATTTTTATTCCCCCCTCCGACATTAGTTTTTTCCGGAAATGTCCCGTAAACCGAGTCATTAAGAAAAAGGGCCTAAGGTAGATGGAAAATTTTCAAGATACTGATTGGCTGAGAGCATGCCACAAATTCCATACAGTGCAGAAAGTTAAAAATGGAGTGTAAAAGTTTGAGATTTATTTGAGTTACAGGGTCCAGGGAGTCTCCTTCGCAGCCGTTATTAGGGTCGTCACGCAACGCTCCTCCTCCCCACTAACGGCTGCTCATGAGAGAGACACATTCCTTTCCCTAAAATTGACCAATAAGAAGCAGGCTTCCATATTCTGGAAACCTGGTCCAAGTCGTTTCGTGCGTGTGCATCTGTCATGTTTTGTTTTCGCGCGCATAGCAAGCGCACAGCAAGCGCCCAGCAAATATAACGAGGAATTTGATTGGCGTAGCCGATAACAATAACGTGCATTCTATTGGTTCTCAAAAACAAAGGGAAAGGAATGTGTCACTCTCGTGAGCAGCTGTTAGTGGGGAGGAGCGTTGCGTGACGACCCTAATAACGGCTGCGAAGGAGACTAGGGTCCAGGTGGCACCAAAAAATTCGAAAAGTGTCCCCCACCCCCACCCCCACCGTGGATACAGACGTTACAGTAAGACCACTGTAAATAGTGTAGACCTATGTGAAATTGGTACAAGAGAAAATGAGGTAAGAGAACGTATCTTCTATACTGGGTTCTCTTACTGTGATTAGGGGACAATCTATTTTTAGATCCGGAAACTATTTTAACTGACCAATGGCTGATGTTCTTCTCATCACGTGGTTGTAATTTCAATGTGCCATGTGGAAACCACGCAGCCATGGAACGAGATATAAATAGATTCAACGCTAAAAATAGATTCTGTTCCCTTATCATATCAGACGGGTTTATGTTCTTTTTCCTTATTTTCTCTTGGTTGGTATTATCAGTGACACTTGTGCGCTTTTTGTTTCAGGAGTCTGCTGGTGAATGGAGGATAGTATTTTTCATCGGAGGGTTAATCTACGTATTAGGAGCGATCTTTTACTGCATCTTTGCATCTGGTGAAAAGCAGATTTGGGCAGCCGGCTACTCCAGCATGGCGGACACAGACGACGATGAACTTGACGAGGAGGATACTTAGAGCTATATTAAAACCCAGGTTTCACTTGTTTGAAATCGTGCTACTATCCACAGGATAGTTTGAAAATTTGCTGTTCTTATCGTTTGAGCGATTTTAAATTCACTGTCTTACTTGTAAAGGAAGTTATTACGTCAGTGAACCAAAATAAGTGCACGCAAGCCAACGCACCAATCAAAACGCAGGGCTAGAAAGTGCACATCTCAAGGGAAGGGGGGTTATATGCAAACAGACTCAGAGTGGGAAACATTTTTGCGCAAAGATAAGTAATATACTTCTACACTTGGAACAAAAATTCTTGCTCGGTACATCCGATCACCCAGTCCTCACTGGAAAGTCAAATGGTTGGTTTGTTTGGTCAATAATTGTAAAGTGGTGTGAGAATCATTAACCAGAAGCCCAGTGGAAACCAGATAAACCAAGTACCGATCGTAGCTGCGTAAAAATATAGCAACTTTGAAAATGCATTTGATAGTGAATTTAAAGCCGCTCCAGGTAACGACGTAGTTAACATGGTAGTTTAACTTGTACAGACGAAGCGAGCACCGCGATTGGTTGATTCTTGGTCACATGCCCCTGATCAAATTCAATTGTTATATACTTAGACTTTCACTCGTTTGGGGAACACTGTGATTGGTCGATTCTTGGTCACGTGCCCCAGATCAAATTCAAATGTATCCCGACCGGGATACAATTGCGCAGTTGTTGCCCGCGCGCCAGTTGTGCCGTCTTTGTTTGTTTGTCAGTTGCTATGTGATTGTTTAAGGGAAAGTAGAAATACATAACAAAGCACTTAACGTTTTTTTCTTTTTCGGGAAACTAGTTAGGTTTGTTTTACCTCGAGTCCCGATGTTTCCCTCGACTTCAATTCGGGAAACGTCAGGACTCTCCGGAAAACAAAACTACCAGTTTCCCTCGAGGCCATACATTAAGCGTATAATAATTTCGAGTGTAATTTTGCACTCGCCAATTTTTCAGACAGCAAATTGCAGGAGCCCTACGGGCTGGTGCAAATTTTTCATTCCTTGAAAAATTCACTAGTGTCCATTTATTCCAAATTGCACTCCAAACCATTTGATACCTATACTAATAATATACATGCAAAAATTTCAGCATGCTCATTGGCTGAGAGCGCGTCAATTAATCCCAAACAGTGAAGAAAATTGAAATTGAGTGCAAAAAGTTGAAATTGAGTGCAGAAAGTTGAAATTGCTTGTATATTATTAACAAGTAATCACATGATTTGTCTCGTGCAATTTGGGATAAATCAGCACTCGTAAATTTTTCAAAGACTACAAATTGCACTCACCCTACGGGCTCGTGCAATTTGGTTAGCCTTTGAAAAATTTACTCGTGCTGATTTATCCCAAATTGCACTCGAAATCATGTGATTACCTTTACAAACCGAACTGATAAATATACATTTAGAAAATTCAGCATGCTCATTGGCAGAGAGCACGCCATTCAATCCCAAACAGTGCAGGTAGTTGAAATGTGATATCGAGTGCACAAATTTGAAATTAAATTATTACGTATTTATTAACTAGTTATGTGGAAGTTTAAAAAAACATCGCTTTCTGGCATGAGGTACTCATCAATAACTGCGGTTATTCTCGAACATAAGTTTGAATTCACACTTAAAAATGAGCTCCTCCCATGGGGATGGCTGGTATAAATTGCCGTGTTTTGCATTTCTGCATTTCCTCCCTATTTCCTCGGTAATAAAATCACTTGTTTCTAATTTTTATTCCCTTGTTTCCAGCAATTTAATCAGATTCCTTTGTTCCCTGAAAATAATTCGAAAATGTTCCCTGTTCCCTGAAAATAAATGCTTCTCTTCCCGTGTTCCCAAAATCCCCCGGTAGGAGCTCAAGAATTATTATGTCACACATAATATAACAAAACAGAAAGGCAGGCAGTGTAATCGCAATGTGCGATTTGCTGACGGAGAAAAAAAGGGCATAGTCACGTGTAACAAAGTCAGTAGCGCTAGTCAAACAACGTGGATAGCCTACAATTTATAAATCAAACTAAACAATTTTTAAACTAATTCATTTAGTTTATGGATTTCAATTTTAATTTTTATTTACCCTTGAGGAGTAAAGGGCTCAAGACTGGTGGTGCCAAGCAAATAAATCAAACCAAGAATGCAAGTGAAACGAAACAAGTTTAAGAATCCAAAATTCTTGAAAACAAAACAAAATGTTAGCTTCGTTAAATGTTCGGCCACGCTACCCACCATAGCAGCAATAATATTTCTGTAAAACAGACTCTATTTCAATCTCGGATAATTATTTTATTAGCGTAAAACGTTTATTTATACATAAAAAAATTAACAGAGCAGTATTTTGTTACAAGTTGAATGTAAGGAGTACCCTTCGCCATGTAAAAGTGTTATTTTGGCGGCGTAAGTAAAACCGTTTCAGTCCATCACGGAGAACTCATATTGTCTCACCCGTGCCGTGCCTATTTATGGACCAAAAACAATTCCTGCAAGCAAAAGTATAGAAAAAAATTCATGCACCAAGGAAAAAAGACGGACATCTGTACGTTAAGGTGCTCGAAAAAATTATTGCACAGCCCAAAGGGAGAAAAAAAAATTCTTAACAAGACAAAATTGCCCCGCCCCCTCCCCCTCCCACCCTCAAGAATAAAATGGTCCACCCTTGGTAATGCACCTATCAATGTTAAGCCGGCGGGGGGGTAGGGGGAGTCAGGGCATGAGGTGGGGATTTGATTGTCTTTGTTGGCCCTGGGGTAGGGCATTTGACTGACCATGTTCTCCCGGGGGAGGGAATATTTGAATCTTTCTTTGCCAGCCTTGGGATATTTGACAGCGATGTGTAGCCCGGGATGGGAAAATTTGGCTGCATTTGACTGGAATGATTTGCCCGTGGGCAGGGAATGTGACGGCAAATTTTTCAAAAATGTCAAATCCCCATCCCATGCCTTGACTGCCCCCCCCCTCCGGGTTAACATTGATAGGTGCATAAAGCTTTCACATTTGTGCGGGCTCATTAGTAAGCCGGGTTAGTAAGCAACGGTGCTTCCCGTAGGAATAAAAGAAAGAAATAATGGCGGACGAAGTGGAGCAAAAAAAACCTTGATTTGATGGGTTATGACATGATCGTTCAGATCAAAATGAATTATTCTGGAATACTAGCACAGTGGAAATGAAGTTTTCTGTCGAGAGGCAATAGATCAAAAGTGTGCGATCAGCTAGTAGTTAGCCAGATTATGACAATTGTTATGTTTGCTCTTGTCCCAGTTATTGCTAGCGCAACGTTTACGCTACTTGGAGAATAAAAAAGGTTCTCCTTGGCGAATATCTTTTCGAAGAGTTTCGTGGATGTCCACTGTGAATAGGTTGCTTGCTTCGACCACAGATTTCGTTCTTACCGACAACTTTCCCGGAAGTGAACGGATGGTGACCCAATGCAAGGTACGAAATGTTATATAATATAAAGCGGTGATTTCTGAAAAGGCATTTACCTGCGTCACGCATTTTCTGAGGGACCATGTCACGCCCCTGTCTTCCATAAAACACGTTTTAACTCCTGATTTGAAAAAAATGAATATATTACTATAGACGGAGATAGCACTCCAAATAGAAGTATTTTACTTTATTTATCCAAGAGGCAAAAGTAACGATGGCTGCAAGGGCTGTTCCCTCTGCTCATCATGATAATTTTATACAGCTTATAAATTCTCTTTTTACGTATTTTTAATATTTGTTACAGTAGTTGTGTCCCCAAATTAGTATGGGATTTTCCCAGGCTATGTGGCATTGACACATTAACAAAGTTTATCATCATCATCATCATCATCCTCTCTAAATCGAACCAGGGAAAACATATGTTTATGGGGGATGTTTATATATATAAAATATATAGGTTTGTTGCCAAAGAGGATAAAGTTGCGCAGTTGGACTGCAAATGTTTTGATGCCAAAACATAATTTTAGCCTTTACTAACCCGCAAAAATAATAAATTGCTCCTAAGATTTTATTCGCAAGTAAAATTTGGCTACGATTTCCTCCCCAGGGGTAATTCGAGTTCCTCCCTGATGGGGACTATTATGGGTGTGGCTATGCCCGCAAGAAATTTATAGGATGGCTTAAATTCTAAATGAATGATGGTGTTTTTCCTTATAGATACTTTCGGAAGGTAACTTTATGCACCTGTTTCAAGGGATTTGACAAAGTGCACTTGAAAAGTGAAAATGAAGAGGAAAGAAGAATTTGGGTTTTAATGCACTTTATGTTTTCTTTAATTTCAATTTGCAGTATCCCAGTATTGCACTTTTTGGCAAACTGTTTAATTCAGCAATTGCAAAAATTGAATGGCATCGTGCTTGGTTCACCATCTCATCTGGTATACATAAAGTAATGACTGACCAGCAATAAAGTGATTACCTCTCAAAAATGATTGGTAATAAATTAAACTTCTTATTCACTGGGCCTGACAGAGAAAAAAGAATTAAATCCAAACAGTAAAACTTAAAGTAGAGTCCAGAATCCAGAATAAATGCTATAAAGGTCCTAAAAAGCTGATTTGCACTAATGATGCGCTAAATAGTAAATATAGTTAATGAATGCTGCTTAACCCAAGGTTAAGCTCTTTCGGGTCACCCCAAAAATTACCACCAAAACCTGGCTGTTTTTATACCCCGAGATGACCACAAAAACCTGCCTTTTTAATAGCAACTGTATGCGCTTGGCTAACATTAAATGTAAGGAGGTCATAAATTTGCTGCCAGTCTCTATGCAACATTTAAGAAATAGAAAACATGTACCGTGTTTCTATCGAGTTATAGAAACACGAGTGGAAGTTTGGGAGAACGAGAAATGCTGTGGGAACGGAGCCGCAGGCGAGTGTTTCCACAGCTTTTTCGAGTTCTCCCAAACTTTCACGAGTGTTTCTATAACTCGATAGAAACACGAAGAACATGTTTTCTATTTCGTTTAGAAAACACCGCGACGAAAAAAAGAAAAACAACTTGTTAACTTTGATTATAAAAATGTAAATTCTCTTTGCTCGCGTCATCATTACGTCAACAGCTCGTGCTAGTTCTGTGTTTCTATCGAGTTATAGAAACACAAATTCTAACCAATCAGCGCGCGTATTTTCTTAGGACTGTTTTCTAATTAATTTTTCTTGTGTATTAAAAGTGGATACCAGGCAATTAGAAGTGGAATCTAGCAAATTACCAGAAGACACCTTAAGCTTTTTGTTAAGCACACAATGAAGTCCTTTGATGTATTTATAAGGCAACCGTTTACACTTTGGTCCTTGAATATCTATAACTGACAGGAGGGAATATCCCTTGGGGGGATGACTCAACTGCTAGAAATAGGATTTCCAAGAAACTAAATGGACAATCCTCAAGCCCCAACCCCTCCCCGCTCCCCTTCTGCATGAGTAATAAATCACTAAACACAAACAAATGAATTCATTATTTTACTTCTATTTTAATTAGCACACCTTTGTAATCCAGTGGAATAGCACATAATTATTACAGCTTGCTAATTGTTAAGTTTAAGACTAGCTTCTTAATAAAATTGATTTCATGTATTTTAAAAAATAATTTAAGTCCAGTTTTTCTTTTATCACATCTTACTACATGGACTTGAAAATGTACATTTCCATTACATGGCATCTGATGCTTGACTAACCCTTCCACTTGGAATGCAACTTTGCCTCATGTGAATCATGTCTAAAGCCTGTTAATGCATCTTATTATATCTCTCAGTCAGTATGCACACTGTGATTGGTCAATTTTGTGGGCCGTACTTCTCTGTACACCCGGTTCAATTCAAAAGTTTGGTTTGGTTGCCACAATGTCTACAGAGATATAATAAATATCTTACAAACCTTTGTTTTTGTACTGTAACTTACAGATCCTTGTTTTTCCACTTGGATTTTTGGTATTGCATCAGCTTCGCGCTTGGGTCACAAATCTCAGCGCAAAAATCTTGGTCCATAACTTACAGTACAGACCTCGAACTTGGTTAGTAAGAGGTATTCACCTAATTTTAAGCAAGCAAGAGGTGAGGAAGTGAGAAACCCTATAAAGCATGTGGTATCCTGGGTTGGGTGCTTCCATAAATGAGCTATAAAGGTATGTGCTGCTATGAAGGGTATGGTTTTCAACTAGTTCAGTCTACAATTTCAAAAGACTGGAGAAACCAGGAATCAGCAATCCAAAAAATAAAATCAGCAAATTTAAATTTACCAACAACAACTGTGCTGATGGAGCTCAATAGTTTCCAAAAATACAGCAACTCCAGGATACACTTTATCCCGGAGTTGCTATATTTTTTTGGAACGTAATGAGGTCACCAGAAAGATTTGGGAGCTAACTCTAGTATAGGGCAGCACAATTCAGCTGAATTAGGTGTGGTATAAGTTAAGGTTTTCCAGGGGAGCATTCAGACATCCCCAATCAAAGGTTTCTACAGTACACTCTCCTTATTCCCCCTGGGTCCTGTACTAACAGAGGGAAGATAATGAGATAAAAGGGTAAAGAGTTAAGGCAGAAATTACAAATATCATGTAAGGGTTTTTCTGGTTATGTGCAATAACTACTTTAACTCAGAGTCTGATTTAGGTCTCACTACACTACCCAGGAATAATATTGCTCCTGACTGGTTGTGGCAAATCATGAAAAGGAAAGGATGATCAACACAAAAGGTTCCCCACTTGGGTATGGATCGGCACATCATAACTACAGCAGTGGCTGCAGCAGCTTCTGTACCTTCCTCATTCACCTCAACAAACGCCTTGTGAATCACATGGGACACAAACAGACCCTCTGCTGCTGGTGTTATTCCTGAGAAGTCAGCTTTCTCCACGTCAAACATGTCTGTGGCACCCATCTTCTCCAGGACTTCATTGAGCTTAAACTGCTGCGTCAACTTAAACCTTGGAAGTGACACTTTCACTTTAGTCGAGAATGACTCTCTCAAAGAGGCAAGAGCTTCCTGTAACTTCTCATAGGTAATGTCTTTCTCCAGTGTGCTCAGCCCATGCTTGTCATGTGGCAACAGTATAACCATGGAAAGTTCATTCCCTTCGTAAGGAAGCTCAAGCATTTGACAGGGAAGTCTTCCACCAACGTCCAACATTTTTAGCTCTATTCTTACGTGCATCATTTGGACCTTCATCTTTTCAGTTTCGGAGACGAAGAATGGCTGAGTGTGTGTCTCTTTTGCATCAAAAGGGTACTTCCAACCTCCCTTGAAGTGGATGGCATTTACTAAAGTAAGTCGGGTCAGTGAATTGAAGACATCCTCAGCGATCAAGTTCTTAATTTTCTGTTTGGTTTTCTCTTCCACCCACTCGTTGACCTGGTTTCTCGCTCCCTCGGCGTCTACAATATAATCAACCAATGCTATTTCTGCGTCGTAATATTTCTTTGTACCTTCGCAGAACTCGGGTACCATTGGGAAGTCCTTCTGCAGAAACAATCTGTTTGCTACCAGCAGTTGGTTCTTAGCTGAATTAGCCTTTTTAAGAGCATCCAGGAACTGTTGTTCTTCGCCGTGAAGCTCATCCGAGAGCGTTGAACTCCAGTGAAGAATCTTTGCCATTTGAGTAGCTGTGTTTGCTCTTGCCCCCATTGAAGTCATCGCTAGCGCCAGGCTTACACTACTTGGCGAATAAAAAAGGTTCTCTTTGGCGAATATTTGTTCATTTCGAAGAGTTTTGTGGATGTCCACGGTGAATCGGTTGCTTGCTTCGACCACAGATTTCATTCTTGCCGACAACTTTCCCTGAAGGAAACAGATGATGACCAAGTGCAAGGTGGGAACTAATATAAAGGAAAGCGCTCACCAAAAGGAACTCTCACTCGTCACGCTAATGGTCAGCGAAGGTACGAACGTCTTCCCACAATGCATTGATTTCATTCATTCATTTCATTTCATTCATACCAAAGATTTCATTCTTCCCGACAACTTTCCTGGAAGTAAACGGATGGTGACCCAATGCAAGGTATGAAATGTTATATAATATAAAGCAGTGATTTATGAAAAGGCATTTACCTGCGTCACGCGTTTTCTGAGGGACCATGTCACGCCCGTCTTCCAAAAAACACGTTTTAACTCCTGTTTGAAAAAATGAATATATTACTATAAAGTATGGCAAGCCAAATGTAGCAATATTCAATTCGTTTAATTTTATATCTAGTTTTGTATTTTGTATTCAACTATGCGTTTAATATTCAACATTCAACGCGTTATTCAATATTCAACTTCCCATTCAACATTCAACTATTCATTTTATATTCAATTCTTCATTCACCCATTCAATTATCTATTCAACAGTTTTAACTATTTATTCAACATTCAACTTTAATTTTTAAAACATTCAACTATTCATTCAACATTCAACTATTCATTCAACATTCAACTATTCATTCAACATTCAACTTTTCATTTTTTTAAATGAAAAAACATTCAACTCTTTTGAGCCCTCACTACGTCTGGTCAGTGACACAGACCATTGCTTGTTAAAACATGGCGGCGATGCTGGCTACGGAAATAGGAGCTTATGAAGATGACACAAGGCTCCACTTCGATGTGGAGTCTGACCTTCCAATGTTTCTTGAATCGGTGCTTCAAAGAACTGACCAGATTTCCCAGGCGATAGTGGATGAGGAAATTGTGGAGCAGCATATTGTTGTTGTCGATGAAACGGTGCGTTTGCTTCGTATACTCCGAAACAGAAGTTCGAATATTAATGCCTCTGACAAGAAACCTTAGATAATCTCTCAATCTCTCTTTTTTCTTTTGTCTAAGCTTGATTCTTATGGTATATCTGGGAATTCATTGAAATGGTTTCAGTCGTATTTGGAGAATCGTATGCAACAATGCTCAGTTGGTGGGTCCTTATCTGACAGCCGTTTATTGACGTGTGGTGTCCCTCAGGGGACCATCCTCGGTCCACTCTTATTCTTATTATATATAAATGACCTTCCAAATTGTTTGTCACATTGTGAACCGAGGATGTACGCCGATGATACGCATTTGACATATGCAGATAATAATGTAGGTAGCATTGAATCATGTCTTAGTGAGGGCCTATTGAACGTGCATACTTGGTTAAACGCGAACAAACTTACTCTAAATATGACCAAAACAGAATTCATGCTGATAGGATCTGGCCAAAGGCTAAATACCATTGCTGTTTCCCCCTCACTCTTAATGAACGGTACTCGGGTGAAACAGGTTGCAAGTACGAAATCACTTGGAATAACAATTGATGACAAACTCAGCTGGAATAACCACATTGAAAAACTAACTAAAAAGATCGCTTCTGGAATCGGTGCCATGAAACGTGTTAGGCACCTGGTTCCTACGGCGACCTTACATCTTATATACCAAGTTTTAATACAACCTCACTTTCACTACTGTAGTTCTGTTTGGGGAACCTGTGGGGTTACTTTAAAAGACAAGCTGCAAAAATTGCAGAATAGAGCAGCCCGTGTTTTAACTTTCTCTAATTATGACGTTCATGCTGGCCAATTGCTGGAAATTTTGGGGTGGAAAAATCTCGACCGCCAGCGAAACATACAAAGGGCTATCATCGTATTCAAATGCCTGCATAGGTTAGCTCCGGACTATTTAATATCGAAATTTTCTGATCGAAATATAAGCTACAACTTGAGGGACTCCGAGAACAAACTTAATGTTAGGTTGCCACGCACAAATTATTTTAAAAATAGTTTTAGCTATAGTGGCGCCACACTTTGGAATCGCCTTCCTTATGAGGTTAGGTGCGCGGAGTCCTTAAGGTCGTTCAAACGAGATATCAGTAAAGCTCTATAAGGCACGGCATTCACGGAAAGCAGCTTTTTAATATATTTTAGTTTATAGTTTTTAGTTGAGCAGTTATAATTTTTATACCTTTGTAAATAGCTGATGAATTTGCCCGTGGTTAAATAAAGTTTCATTCATTCATCAGCGTTCAGTGATGTCTTATCAGCCCTGCAACAATGTTCAGCCAGAGCAGCCGTGTCTCCCACCACAGTGGCGAAGAATGTTTGTCCCAGGCTTAAAAGTGGTGAACCCGGTAAGCCGGCTTTCGACTTATCTGCAGAACTACTTGAAGACCTTCTGGGTTTAGGATTTACTTACACTAGAATTGCGCAGATGTTGGGAGTATCTCGTTGGACTATATCAAGAAGGATCAAAGATTATGGTTTAGAAGATTTTAGGTCGTTTAGTAAACTGTCTGACGACGAGTTGGAAGACGTAGTGCGAGGTTATATTCGTGAACATGGAGCAACAAGTGCACAAGTGTATATGACGGGATATTTAAGATCCCTGGGATTGAGAGTGCAAAGAAGAAGAGTAAGGGAATGTTTAGCTGGTAACCGGTCAATTCGCTAACGCGTCATTTCGCTAACGTCCAATTCGCTAACGTCTTAGGTCGTTTCGCTAACGTCTCATAAATCGGTAAATTGGAAGCATGTGTAGATGGTTTACCTTGCAATATTGAGTATTAAAGTTCTTTTGCAATAAGTTTTAGTTGATTACCAGTTTCGTAGTATCGCCGATATCGGTAAACATCATATTGCAGTCTTTTTACATCACGGTCAGCGAACGGTTAACGCTCGAAATGTCCGATATCGGTATACCACTGTGAGATCGCGCTAAACTAACTACTCCTTAACTTGAAGTAATCATCAAAAGTTTTTTTTCTGAAAACTTCAAGTATGTTCCAATCCAACAATTGCGCTAGTTTAATTAATTACCGATATCGGCGATATACTACGAAACTGGTAATCAACTGAAACTTATTGCAAAAGAACTTTAATACTCAATATTGCAAGGTAAACCATCTACACATGCTTCCAATTTATCGAACTTACCGATTTATAAGACGTTAGCGAAACGCCCTAAGACGTTAGCGAATTGGACGTTAGCGAAATGACGCGTTAGCGAATTGACCGCAAACCGTTTAGCTCGACGGGACCCACAAAACAGGGCTTTGAGGTGGGGAATTCTTGTTTCACGAAGGGTATATCAGGTCCCATGGCCCAATTCATTATGACACTTAGATGGGCATCATTCTTTAAGGTTTCTTTGTCAGAGGCATTAATATTCGAACTGCTGTTTCAGAGTATACGAAGCAAACGCACCGTTTCATCGACAACAACAATATGCTGCTCCACAATTTCCTCATCCACTATCGCCTGGGAAATCTGGTCAGTTCTTTGAAGCACCGAGTCAAAAAACCTTGGAAGGTCAGACTCCGCATCGAAGTGGAGCCTTGTGTCATCTTCATAAGCTCCTATTTCCGTAGCCAGCATCGCCGCCGATCGTCGCGATCGCCGCCATGTTTTTAACAAGGAATGATCTGCGTCACTGACCAGACGTAGTGAGGGCTCAAAAGAGTTGAATGTTAAATGAAAAGTTGAATGTTGAATGAAAAGTTGAATGTTGAATGAATACAGTTGAATGTTAAATGAAAAGTTGAATGTTGAATGAAAAGTTGAATGTTGAATGCACAGTTGAATGTTAAATGAAAAGTTGAATGTTGAATGAAAAGTTGAATGTTGAATGAATAGTTGAATGTTGAATAAATAGTTGAAACTGTTGAATAGATAATTGAATGGTTGAATGAAGAATTGAATATAAAATGAATAGTTGAATTTTGAATGGGAAGTTGAATATTGAATAACGCGTTGAATGTTGAATATAAGTTGAATATTAAACGCATAGTTGAATACAAAATACAAAACTAGATTAAAATTAAACGAATTGAATATTGCTACATTTGGCTTGCCATAATAAAGTGAATTAGCACTCCAAATAAAGTATTTTACTTTATTTATTCAAGAGGAAAAAGTTACGTCTTCTCTAAATCGAGCCAAGGAAAACATATATTTATGTACTTAAAATGTAGTCTTGTTTGTTGTCGAAGAGGATAAAGTTGCGCAATTGGGTTGCAAATGTTTTGATGTCAAAACATAATTTTAGCCTTTACTAACCTGCAAAACAATAAACTACTCCTAATATTTCCTCCCCAGGGTACCGGTGATTTTGGCAGGGGAGTATTATGGGTGTGGCTGCGCCCACAAGAGTTACTGACCGGATAGTGCTTCAATTTCACAGCTCCAAATTTAAAGGATGGCTTAAATGTAAATGAATGATGGTGTTTTTCCTTATGGATACTGTCGGAAGGTAAATTTATGCACCTGTTTCAAGGGATTTGACAAAGTGCACTTGACAAAGTGAAAGTGAAGAAGAAAGAAGAATTAGAGTTTTAATGCACTTCATGTTTTTTTTTTTAAATTTTAATTTGCAGTACCCCAGTATTGCACTTCTTGGCAAACTGTTTAATTCAGCAGTTGCAAAATAGGCAAGAATTGCATGCATGTGGCTATTGCATTAATTAAGTTTATTCAGACCTTTTTGCCATCCCTATCGCCTTTTCTATGATTTCATTACTTTTACATATTCTCTTCTGAGTTTAATTTTAAAAATAAATTGATATAAAAGCAAATTGTGTTGTGCATTGTGATTGGCTAAATACTAGGCATGCACTGATTGGCTCCTTCTCTCACTCATGTTTCCTTTGATATATTGGCTCCTGCATTATTTCATATGCAGAAGGCAAAAAACAATGAATGGCATCATGCTTGGTTCACCATCTCATCCGGTATACATGAAGTAATGACTGACTAGCAGTAAAGTGATTACCTCTCAAAAATGATTGGTAATGAATTAAACTTGTTATTCAAAGGGCCTGACAGAGAAAAAAGAATGAAATAAAGTTAATGAACACTGCTTAACCTAAAGTTAAGTTCTTTCGGGTTACCCAAAAAATTACCACCAAAAACTGACTGTTTTTATACCCCAAGATGACCACAAAAACCTGGCTTTTTAATAGCAACTGTATGCTCTTGGCTAACATTAAATGTAAGGAGATCATAAATTTGCTACAAGTCTCTATGCAACATTTAATTCTTCTTGTGTATCAAAAGTGGATACAAAGCAATTATAAGGGGAATCTAGCAAATTACCAGAAGACACCTTAATCTTTTTGTTATGCACACAACAAAGTCCTTTGATGTATTTATAAGGCAACCATTTACAGTTTGGTCCTTGAATATCTATAACTGACAAGAGGGAATATCCCTTGGGGGGATGACTCAACTGCTATAAATATGACTTGCAAGAAACTACATGGACAATTCTCCCTTTCTGCACACACACACACACACACACACACACACACACACACACACACACACACACACACACACTAAACAAACACACACACCAATGAATTCATTATTTTATTCTTTTATACTGGACTACAAAGGTGTGCTAATTAAAATAGCACATAATTATTACAGCTTGCTTGTCACCTTATTGTTTAAGACTAGCTTCTTAATAAAATTGATTTCATTTATTTGAAAAATAATTTAAGTCCATTTTTTCTCTTATCACATCTTACTATATACATGGATTTGAAAACATCTCCACCACGTGGGGTTTACCTCGGTGTAAAAACCTGTGAAGTTTTTCTTTGTTATTTCACTATTATTTTCCTAGTCTCTATTGTTTTTTCTGCTTTCCTTTCTTTGTTCTACGTCACTCGTGAACGTAACAGGTTTTTACACCGAGGATGAGCCACCACATGGCATCTGATGCTTGACTAACCCTTCCACTTGGAATGCAACTTAAATGTCTCATGTAAGTCACAACAAAAGCCTGTTAATGCATCTTATTACATCTCTCAGTTAGTATGCACACTGTGATTGGTTAGTTTTGTGGGCTGTACTCCACTGTACAGCCCATTAAATTCAAAAGGTTGTTTTGGTCACCAAAATGTCTCCAGAGATAATTATAATACATATCTTACAAACTTCGTTTTCCCGGTCCATACTGTAAGTTACAGATCCTTGTTTTTCCACTTTGATTTATAGCCAGTGCATGCTTCATGCTTGGGCCATAAATCCGAGCAGAAAAAACTTGGTCCATGAATTACAGTACAGACCTTGAACTTGGTTAGTAAGAGGTAATCATCTAATTTTAAGCAAGCAAGAGGTGAGGAAGTGAGAAACCCTATAAAGCATGTGGTATTCTGGGTTGGGGGCGGGGTGCTTCTATAAATGGGCTATAAAGGTATGTGCTGCTATGAAGGGTATGGTGGTCTACAATATCAGGGAGTTTGGGTTTAGAATAGAGCACCATTTTCCAGGAAACTGATCAATAGGCTGAAAAGTTTAGTATAGACTGGAGAAACCAGGAAACAGCAATCCGAAAAATAAAATCAGCAAATTTAAATTTACCTACCACAACTGTTCTGGTGGACCTCATTACTTTCAAAAATATTCCAACTCCAGGAGACACTTTATCCTGGAGTTGCTATATTTTTGGAAAGTAATGAGATCACCAGAAAGGTTTTGGGAGCTAACTTTGGTATATGGCAGCACAATTTGGCTGAATTTGGTGTGGTATAAACTAAGGTTTTCCAGAGGAGCATTCAGACATCCCCAATCAAAGGTTTCTACAGTACGTTCCCTTATTCCCCCTGGGTCCTATACTAATAGAGGGAAGATTAACATAAAAAGGCTACAGAGTTGGGAATAAAGAGTAAAGGCAAAATTTACAAATATCATGTAAGAGTTTTCCTGGTTATGTGCAATAACTACTTACTTGGAGTCTGATTTAGGTCTCACTACACTGCCCAGGAATAATATTGCTCCCGACAGGTTGTGGCAAATCATGAAAAGGAAAGGATGATCAACACAAAAGTTTGCACACATGGGTAAGGATCGGAGCATCAAACCTATAGTATTGGCTGCAGCAGCTTCCGTTCCTTCCTCATTCACCTCAACAAACGCCTTGTGAATCACGTGAGACACAAACAGACCCTCTGCTGCTGGTGTTATTCCTGAGAAGTCAGCTTTCGCCGCGTCGAACATGTCTGTGGCACCCATCTTCTCCAGGACTTCATTGAGCTTAAACTGCTGAGTCAACTTAAACCTTGGAAGTGACACTTTCACTTTAGTCGAGCATGACGTTCTCAAAGATGCAAGTGCTTCCTGTAACTTCTCATAGGTAATGTCTTTCTCCAGTGTGCTCAGCCCATGCGTGTCATATGGCAACAGTATAACCATGGACAGTTGACTCCCTTCGTAAGGAAGCTCAAGCATATGACAGGCAAGCGTTTCACTGACGTCCAGTATTTTCAGCTCCTTTTCTATGTGCATCATTTGGACCTCCATCGTTTCAGTTTCGGAGACAAAGAATGGCTGAGTGTGTGTCTCTTTTGCATCAAAAGGGTACTTCCAACCTCCCTTGAAGTAGATGGCATTTACTAGAGTAAGTCGGGTCAGTGAATTGAATACACCCTCAGCAATCAAGTTCTTAATTTTCTGTTTGGTTTTCTCTTCCACCCACTCGTTGACCTGGTTTCTCGCTCCCTCGGCGTTTGCATTATAATCAACCAATGCTATTTCTGCGTCGTAATATTTCTTTGTACCTTCGCAGAACTCGGGTACCATTGGGAGGTCTTTCTGCACAAACAATCTGTTTGCTACTAGCAGTTGGTTCTTAGCTGAATTAGCCTTTTTAAGAGCATCCAGGAACTGTTGTTCTTCGCCGTGAAGCTCATCCGAGAGCGTTGAACTCCAGTGAAGAATCTTTGCTATTTGAGTAGCTGTGTTTGCTCTTGCCCCTATTGAAGTCATCGCTAGCGCAAGACTAACACTACTTGGCGAATAAAAAAGGTTCTCTTTGGCGAATATTTGTTCATTTCGAAGAGTTTTGTGGATGTCCACGGTGAATCGGTTGCTTGCTTCGACCACAGATTTCATTCTTGCAACAACTTCCCTGAACGAACCCGGATTATGACCCAGTGTAAGTTGCGAAATAATATAAAGGAAAGCGCTGACCAATGAAAAGGAACTCTCCCTCGTCACGCTAAGGGTCCAACATTTTTGGTATAGATTGCAGTTGAATACTACTCTAGGGCGTGTTACATATTTTGGTGGCAGCAGTAAACAAAGATCCCATGATTGCGTGACAGTGACAAAAAATCCAGTTTGCATAGCTAGCAGTTGTTCTCCAACCTGACACACCTCTAGTTAAACGCCAAAATTTGATTCTGGCAAGGTTGTCCTCATTCCTTCTTGTTCATGAACCAGCAAGATGGAGCAGTCTTACCCACTTGGGATTTCACAATATAGTTGAACCGGGCTATCTCGAACTCAAATTGTTTTTTCAGTCACTTATTGAGATAGCAGTGTTGAACTGTAATTAAGTATACAGTTGGTATTTTTTTATAATGGTATCCACCATTTGTGTGAATCTCTACTTGTCTAACTTGTATATACTACTAGTAGGTGTCTGAACAGGTTTTGTACTTTCTTGTTTAATTTATTCACTGTGTCTCAATAACTGTCTTTAAAACAAATTAAAGCTCCTTGGAGCTACCATATGGATGACTTGTGGTTTTGGAGAATTTGAGGTAAAATATGAACAGCTAAATGCAGCCATCTTGACCTCTGAGCTTCAAACAATACAGTACGTATTACGTTTAGAGGTATATATATTTTCCCATTAAGCAAAATGGTATTGGTAATAAACCATCACTGAAACTATACTGCAACATACTTAATGATTGCATGTTTATTTTTCAGCACTAAAAATATAAGTAAAAGGATAATTCTATTTCATATTTGGTTTTAAGTACATCCAAGACCATGTGTGTTTCAATGTGTTTTTTGGTCTCATTGCAAAAACAATTTCGTGGTATAAGAAATCTCTAAAAAGTAAAGCCCTCTTCAAATATCAATACTAGTTCTTTCTTTACAGCTTCCTTGAAAACTGAAAATCTGTCGGTCATGTTTTTTTTCTGTATTTTAAGACATTTTGGAAATAAAACAGGTAAAGAGAGTACTACTACTTCTAAGGAATGTAACAGAAGTTGTCTTTCAAACCTAGTCTAATTATGTACAGTAGTGTACATGGTACTTCATGACATTAAAAAATAAATCTACAGTTTACATATCAGTATGCTATACTTCAATAAAAGAAATGCAGCTGCTGTAACTCTTGTTTATATGACATCAAGTTGATAAAATTTAATATTTACACTGTCTATACTAAGCAACAGAAATATATATACAAGTTGAAAATAAAGAGCAAATTGTTGATTATAGAAAACCTAGACCTCAATGGTTAGGGTGTCCAAAGCAGGAATTTTTGCAACTTCATGAAATACTTTATGAGAGTACTTGCTTCTGACAGTCATTAGATTCTTGTTTGGTGGTGCAGCATTCATAGAATTCAGTTTCAACACACAGTCTCTGAGTTGGTCCTTTGTGTAACCAGTGTGGTGGACTAATGTTGGAGTCCACTCACCATTCCCTTTCATTAGCAACGCAAGATACAGGCACGAAGCAGCCATGAATGAAGCTTTGTTAGGAATGAACTTGCTTTCAAGTAGTGACGACTCCAAGATGAAACGTGCTAGTGTGAGAGTCTCAATGTTTGCAAATGCAGCCTAAAAATATGAGAATCATTTAATTGTGGCTTAGATACAGTGTATTGAATATGCATGCATTCTTGGTTTTGAAGGTGCTTGAAGAGAAAAGTGCAGTTTTATTGAGTGACATTACACGAGATAATTGGAGTGTTGCAGTACAAATCTTAAAGGAAAGCATATTCTATGCCATCTCTGAAAGCAGTGTTGCATCCAGGTTTTAACGGGTAGGGGTCCTCTGGACCCCTTGGACAAATATTTGGGGGTCCAGACCAGAATTTTGGGGGGTCCTATCATGAATATTGATTTCAATCACCTCATAATTTGATGATGAAGACGAGTGAAAAGTTGCATTGTGCATCCAATTGAACCCTTTTGTAGTATTTTAGGGGGTCCAAATGCATAATATTGCATCCCAGGATGCAATGACGCGCTCTGGATGCAACACGTGAAAGGTTAAAAGATATCAATGTTTGTGCGTATTTGAACCTGGCCTGTTCTAAACCTTAATATAGATAGTCAATTTTTGGTGAGGCTCAAGGCAAGCTCTACACCGCTTCTGTAACTTGGAACATGATCCACTTGTTTCTTTGCCAGCACATTTTGAGAGCCAGGAATAGGTTAATTTAAACTGTCCTTGAACCTTCCCAACTTTTGTGACTATTATTAAATTGAACTGTTTGGTACACTGTTTAACACTTCTAACTGACTGCCATGCACAGTGTCATGTGTTGCAATGTAGTTAGGAGAATTAAATTTATAACAATTGTCATTTATAGTTATAGCACTGCAACTTTCTTTGTAGTCTCATTACCTGTTTGCTTGTAAATGAATTCAATGTGAAACTGCCAGTAAAAGGGAGTAAGGGAATTTGTGCCTGAATAATTCTGCATGTAACAGCAAAACTAATTCAAAGAATGACAGTGATAGTTCCTTTCACTTGCACTGTTCAGAGTCTTGTCATCCCCTTTCTTGCTTTATGTTACAGAACAGATCAGAACTAACAGTGGTACTTACCTTTGCATATCGCCTGAGGAATCTGTAAGGAATCGGAATATTGATATCAAATCCTAGACTAAGGATAATTTTGCCCTCCATAGCAATAAATTGTGGCTGTTGGTAGGCATCATCACAGATATAGATGAAGTCATCCATGCATGGTGGATGTCGTTCCTAAGAAACAAGAACACACAAATACAGAATAATGACTTTTTTTTACAATTTTAACTTGCATTATATTATAAATTTTTCAAAGTTCACTTACTTCCACAGAGCAACTTTTATCCTCTGGCAACTCTAGAGCCTGAGCACATTCATGATTTTTAGGAGTGATGTTATTTATTCCTTAATTATTTAAGAAATTCTTTAGATTCTTTTTTCAAAAAAATTTTTTTCCAGGAAGTTCATGAAATATTGCTTTCAATGATCAGTTACATGACTGTTGTGGTGGAAACATATGAAACAGCAGACAAAATAGTAAAAATAGTCTCCAGGAGTACCTTAACCCTTAAAGTCCTGTAGTGACAAGCATCCTATTTCTCATTACAATATTCACTGTTCATCAACCAAAAAGAGATACCATATTTAAGCAAATTCTCCTAACTAATACCATAACAAATATATGAGAACAATATATGGAACTTCTAGAGATAACAATGAATTTTTCTAATGGGTTACTTGAAATGTACAGAATGCCAAATAAATGCATCAAAGTACCTCAATTTTGGAAGCGATAATCAGTGTGGTAGCCCCAACCAACTGTAGTTCCTCTCTCTTGATTGTATTTTTCTCAAGAAAGTGATCAAGAAGCTTCACTGCAAGATACAGTGTCTCATGGTACAGTTCAAAACACTCTTGAACCTCCACTAGCCAGTCAACTAGTATGGCACGCATGTTGGGTGTTATGTCTGGCTGTGCTTCCATGAATGCTGTCAGAGGAAAGAGTTCCTGAAGGGAATGAAGGGCAGCAGTATTTTGTAAAAGCTATCACATCTGGCCTAACGCTATACACTTGACTCCCGGTAACTCAAAGCAATTTTTGTTTCCCTTAAGGTCCTTCCTTTTCTATATAATTTTACTCTCAATAACTCGAACCATGTCTGTCAATACCTGACAAAACAAAACCGTGTATCATAGTTTTAAACATTGAATTTGTTATGAAGTCTTTTTATACTACACCAAACATGTCAGTCCAGTTCAGATTGATTAAAATGTGCCCTGTGTTAATAGAAAAAAAGTAAACACCATTCTTTACTTCACAAAGTTTGTTCGCAGCTCCCGATAACTTAAACCTTTTTCAATTTCCCTTGAAGGTTCAAATGGGTTGAATTAAGGAAATCTGGTCTCAATCTGAATTCTTATCCCTGGTTTAGTTCCAAGGTGAATGTTAAAGATAAATGTAATTATTGAAAATGGAACACTTTATTGACCAATTTGTCAGATTCTGTAACAACATTACCATTTACTCTCCAAGCTTACATACCTCTCTTTGTTTCATGTTTTGAAATATCTCAAAAGCATAATTTGCCACTGTAAATGGATCTGACTTGTCATTGTCAATATCAATCACATCACTTGGTACAGCATTTTCAACCTGCAATCATGAAATTCAAGAATTTCTCAATTTTAAAGACAAAACCCAAAGTGATAAGTAACCAGATTGGTTCAGGAGTATATTCTGCAGAAGTAAAATGGTGATAACAGCTGTACCTATGAATTGGCTGAAAAGATAAGGCTACCTAAGTGGGCAAGGAAAGACTATCTTGCCTGCTTGGGATTTCTCATGTTGAAAGGAAAAACCTTTATTGGCCAGGTTTGTTCAGTCAAGTTGGCTAAAGGTTGGCCTTGTTCTTTTTGGTATTTCTATTAACCTTGACTATGTCTTAGTCAACAAAAATGCAATTATGTCAACTGTTAACTATTAAATACAGTATGGTAAATAGATTTGCAGTATTCATGGTAATGGAGGCATGTCACTCACCTGTTTTTTTGCCTGCTGCTGCTCTATCTCATTATCATCCCTCTTGGTAATGTCTAACTCAACACTGACAAAAATAAATAAAATAAATGCCAATAGTATTTCATACCTTTTCACCACAGATGCTCCTTTATAACGTGAGCATTTTAGATGTTGGTCTCTCCCAGAGGATATTTATCCTCTTTTTCTTTGGAATAACTAAAATTACCTGTCTACAAGGGACCAGTTATTTATTAGAGGGGGTGGTGGCCTGGTGCATTTCAATTTTCCTGTAAATAATTTCCTGTGGGCCTGTTCTTGCCAATGCATAACATAATGTCTGCACATGAAATAAGTTGACCTGCCCTCAACCACAGAAACAGTTTTAATACAACTCAAATAGAACTCACCGAACTAATGAAAGAAAATAGCGAATGGCCCTCCTCCCAGATCTAGCAGTGGGAAAATGTAATGCACAAAAATACACGACACCTCAGAAGTGGTTGCAGAATTTTATGCACCCCCATTTTCATGTGCACATAAAGGTATGACCCACATTGCATTTGCATTTGCACTAGCACACCCCCACCCCTGTAATAAATTACCGCTCCCTAAACTTGTCAAGATTCATGTCCAATTTTCGTTGATATGATATGTAGTATTTTATATCTTTTTTTTTCTTTTCAAAATACCTTGCAGAGTCTTCTAAGCTTGAAAGTGCAGAGTCAGTGCCAGTCTCTGGTCTTGCTCCATTGAATTCTACTTCTGACCTTGAACTGCTGCTGAAATAGTGATTGTGATCATTTTATTACCAGGTCGCATGATAAATTTACGGCTTCCGTTTCTATAAATTTAACCGAATCACTATTCTTGGCAAGCAAAAGTTTAAGAAAACTAGCTTTTACTTCACCAAATCTAGTTAAAGAATTTACAGGCGAGCCGACTGACCGTACAGCTAAAAGTTATCAGCTTTTGAAAACTAACTGTATTCCATTGATCGAGTTCACTTTTTCCTCCTCACCTCGAAGAGTGACTTGATTCTTGTGAAGCAGACACTTCTATTGAATCCTGTGAGCTTGGAATTTCACCAGATGAGGAAGAGGAATCTAGTGTGGAACACGCAGGAGCCTGCTGAAAGGTAGAACCACTCGACTTGCGCTTGTTCGCTTTCGGTTTTGCTTTTACTGTTGTCTTCGCTTGCTTCCTCGTCGACTCTTTTCGAACAACGTTATTCTTTGCCTGAGGTTTTTTACCATCCTTGTCACCTTGCTGATTAAACGTTGCCTAAGAAAAAGGAAGAGAAAATGCAAGCTTGAAAAGAGTTCAATTAATTGGAGAACAAGAAAACTCCCATTCTGCCCGTTGGCAATCTTACATTTGTGATATCACCGAAAGCAGATCTTTTTCTGGATGGGGCGTTTTCGGGCGATGCTTCTGCTGACCGCTTCACTTTCTCAACGACTTTCAAAGATTTTGTAACGGGAATTCCGTTTTCGTCAGAGGCATTGTCCTGTTTTTTAACAAATAAATAAGAAAACGTTACAGAAAGCACTAACAATCGAGAACATCGAATTCGAGTGATGGAGAACGTGGCAGCAAGCATTCGGATTTCTCTTCTAACCTTGCCTTTCTTGTGAAATATGGAGGTAATTGGCCTAGACCGTGTTTTAACCATGTTCAACGATTGAAAAGCGCTTACGGCTTTAAAAAGAAGGACCGAACTCTATGAAGTATTCTAGCGTGAAATATCTGTGTGGTTTGCTTGTTGTTAGTGGCATTCCTCTGCGCTTTTCAGTACGAAAACGATTTGGATTGTGCGGGTTTAAACCACGCGATGTTTGATTGGTTAAGATCTCAGCCAGCAGCCAATCAGAAGAGCTAAAAATCAAAAGTGATGTTTCCATGGTAAACAAGATAGCCTCGCTCCGACGATTTTTGCTAATGTTGCCGCTGACTGGCTTATGTCGCGGCTTCCAGGTCTATCCAGGCCACGTGGGATGATTTGGTTCCTCGGTCTTTGGTTCGTGACTCTTATGGCACAGGTTTAACTCCGTGAAATAAATTTCCGAACCTTCTTTCTACTATTAGAAGCCATGGATTACAGACCGTTTATTTATGGTGGATTAGCGTCTATGACAGCAGAGTTTGGTAAATGAAAATCTGTGCTATTTTGACATGTGGCTGGTTCAATTTCGTAGTGCATTACTCCCCGAGATTTTACCACATCTACCAATGGGTCACGCTTGTTCTTTATAACTTGATAGTCTAGACTTGGATTTTTTTGATACGTTTATATTCATGAATTTTTATGCGTAGATCTTCATATAAAGTTTGATCCTTCATATAATTTGTATGAATCAATGATAGAATGGATGATACAGTGTTCCCTTTTGAGGGTGGGGGTAGGGGTGGTAGAGCATGGCTGGGGTGGTCTGTTGTCAGCACATTTCACCCGAGATACTCGTCATCCCATCCTTAGTATCAAACTAGGTAAGATTTCCGCACAGGTCCCTACTTCATTATGCAGGCTGAAGCTGTCTTGTCTGGTGCAATGCAATGTCGTTGGTTGCTTGTGCTAATCATCATCATTGTTATTTCATTTCATCATCATAATCATCATCATCATCACTGTTATCATATATATGTATAAAGTGTAAAAGTTGACTAACATAAAACAGTGCTCAATAAATGAAAGAAGAGCGAAGTAGTTGTTGTGGGAGAAAAACACACAAACAAACTACCCGTTTATCCCTACAAGCCTGTTTTATGGTTGTCCACTCGTCAGGGGATTTGAAAAATGTCAGCCATATTAAATATACATGTAGATAAGAAACTATATTAGTTATTCCAAAGATGCATTATTGATATCCTGACCCTTCCTCCTCTCAAAGAGTTTCTACTAACATAAAACTTCTCCATTCAAAGCAAGCATACGTCTGTAAAATTTACTGTTGCATCCTCAAGTCAATATTTTCCTAGTCTCCCATGTAGCCATTTGTTGTGGGGGTCATCTAACCCTCCTCCCTATACAACTCCACTCTATACTGAAAAATGACTGCATGGTAAACTAATATTTCCTGGTTTTTGTAGTATCACTCAACTTTACATTGCAAAATGATGATTGGCAATATTTTGTCTTTCCCTAACACATAGGGGAAAAGGATTGGTACAATTGTGAGAGCACTCACCTTTCTTCACTGTAACCTGGGTTTGAATCCCGCTGTCTCTTGTGGATTGAGTGTATTGTTGGTTCTTGTTTTGTTCAGAAAGTCTTTCTCTGGGTTCTCTAGTTTTCCTCCCTCTATAAGAACTGACAGTTTTGAATTCAAATTTTATCTGCTAGATTCTTAACGTACATTTGATAATTTAATCATACCAAAATGTACAATAGCAGTTGAGGTAATAAATTGTTCTTATTATTAAACTGTACAATATGTGGTAATTTGGAAAAGAACTGTTGTTGTGTTCGTACAGGAACATTCCCTATTGACACCACAAAGACAAGACTACAGCTACAAGGGCAAGTGATAGACATTAAGCAGAAAGAAATCAGATATCGTGGTATGCTTCATGCCTTTGTAAGAATAGCAAAAGAAGATGGATTAAAGGCTTTGTACAATGGGTAAGAGAATATTAACAAAAAAGAATTAACTTTGATTGTGCAAAAATGTTTTTGCTATATGCCATGATAATGAGTATATTAGTAGAGGTAATCATACGGTTTCTAGTTCAATTTGGAATTAATTTGCACGAGTGAGTTTTCAAAATGCTGAAATTGCACGAGCCGCTTTGGCGAGTGCAATTTCAGCTTTTTGAAAAACTCGCAAGTGCAAATTAATTCCAAATTGAATGAGAAAAACTGTATGATTACTTATTAATAATGTAAACATGGAAGTGCCGGAAGATCTCATTGCGGATACTGAAGTGAGCATTTGACACGGATTTGACACTTTATTTACTGATTGGCTGATGAAGATCAGTTGATAATGCTACAAACTCAAAGCGGTTCATTTAAAAATATTTGCACATGGAATCATCGAAAAAAAATCGTTGATGTGTAATTTGCACTGGTGTTACACTTTTTGCACTGGTGTTACTTGAACTGCACTGCTCTCAGCCAATCAGAATCGAGATATTTTTTCATGTATATTATTATGCAACGTAACAGCATCTTTTGATATCATTTTTTATTTGCTTTTTTTTAGGGTGGCTCCAGCTCTCTTAAGACAAGCAACATATGGATCTCTAAAACTGGGCTTTTACCATGCTCTTAAAAGAAGACTAGTCAAAGATCCAAAAGGCAAGTGTAGAAGCATGGAATGTTTTGCCATATATCAACTTTGATGTCTACAATTGCTGAATTGTATATGGTTCTGGATGCAGTTGAGTTTAATCAAGGCCAGGTGACCAACAATTAGCCAATGACAGTCCCTGTTATAGTTGAGTGAAATTCTAGGAATATTACAACATGTTTTGACCCTTCTCTCTGATTGGACTCATTAATTACACTCATGATTATTTTGATTTGCTCCTTTTTCCAGAACAGATGAGACATTGTATTACAATGTAATTGCTGGAATTGTGGCTGGTGCAGTAGCTGCAGCCATCTGCAATCCAACTGACCTCCTGAAGGTAAATGGTCCTCATTATCTAAAAATATATATCAAGGCTGCAAATAGCAGTCGGTCATCGGACAATTGTCTGGTAAATTTGAAGTTTTGACCGGCAAAATCAGAATTAAATTTTTGTTTAATTGTACTGGTAAAGAATTCGGCTTAATTCTTATCTCTTATTTTCGCAGCGACGAAGTGTAGACAGGTCAGTTCGGGTGCTCTGGTTTCTCTGAGGTCACATTTCTGAAAAACTATCTAGACTCCAAATTTATGAACTTCATTAAACGAAACCAGACTCAGGTTTAATTCTTATTTATTTTATTGTGCAATTAAAGCAGTGAAAATAGGTGGTTTTGTTGAATTTTTAATTTTGCTCTTTCACTTGGAATTTTTTTTGTCCGACCAGATTGTTTCCTTGTCAGGTCAGGTCTGGTCTCTGACCTGACAAATGACCTGCCTAGGAAAAAAAAATTATTTGCAGCCTTGTATATCACAATATTGTTATTGATATTGACCATAAATATTATTCAGTGTACTGTATGCTCTAAGATCACAATACTTTGAAATAAGAATTCTATACATATTTCTTTAGAAGAATGGAGAAAGTCTTTGAGCAATGCACAAATGCCTTTGGGTGGAGGGGGGAGTGCAGGGCAGTACAGTATACTAGGAGGGATTTTGGACGTTTAGTCTAGTATAGGGTAGAACAAGTCAGTCAAACTAGGGGTTACCATTCAACCAGAAAATCTGAAAATTTCAGTTGGAAGTCAAATGGAATGATCCATTTTTGCTCGATCTGAACAGAATATTTGGGACCACGGGATGGCATGACCACTGGTCTAGCCTGACTGAAATGCTATGTTCCATTCAGTCATGTCTGTCTTGTTTTTGCTTTCTCTTTGTTTGAAAAAGGCACAGAGGTATGGGAACGAGCTGGAACTTGGAGCAGGTTTGTCCATCTGACATAACCGTTCCATTCAACAAATGAAGACTTTGAAATCTAAAACCAGAAATTTTCACTTAGCACTTTTCCTTTAAGCGGAATTTTTGTTAAGTGATAAGTGGCCTAGATCTAGAGGATCCTAGCAGCACATCCCTACCATTTAATTTTGTTTTCTGTGTTAGATTCGTATGCAAGCAGAGTACAGATCAGGTCAAAGTGTCCCAAGAAAGGGGATGATACGATCTTTTATAGCAATATTCAGTGAGGAAGGAGTTCAAGGCCTGTATCGGGTATGTAGATGTGTAAAGCTATATGTGTTACATGTACATATGATGGTTGCAGAACAGAAACCTTGTACATCCTGTCACGTCTGGATTTGGTTTGAAAAATTCTTATTTTGTAAACACTAGGTTATTTTTTTTGTTGTCTCATTGCAATTTTCTCATCTAAACACGGGCAGCATTATGAAGCAGTTTACGGTGGTCATTTCATGGTTAAAGCAGGGATGTTTTGGTTGTTATTTTAGAGGGTTAAAAATTGCACTTTTTGGTGGTGACATTTGGGGATTAAAACAGGTACTTTTTGCTAAATCATTTCATTTTGACATTGTTTTGAACTTTTTTTTTTCAACACTAGGGTGTGGGGCCCACGGCGCAGAGGGCAGCGGTCATTGCTGGGGTAGAGCTTCCGGTCTATGACTGGTGCAAGAAGAAAATTCTGGATTATAAAATCATGGGCGATAATCCTTACACCCATTTTTGGTAAGCTTACCATGAATTTAGTATAAGTCATCCGTGTCGAATATACTCCACTATACTCCAGTGGAATCAATCACTGTCCGTTGGAGACGCATCGAGTCGCCTGAAGTTTCGAGAACAACAAGCAAAGTTGGTAGGAACCCATTGATGAATCTAGGAATCGAATCTCTTTATTTCTAGGCTTATGAACTCGGATAAAAATCATCTAAAATTCTATTACCTCCGATAGATTGACAAAAGTTCAGCAACTATCTACACCGGATTGAGAAGAAGAAATTGAAAACCGAGCGTTGAATCAGTTTGAATGAATAATAAAATAATTATTGGGTTCAGTTTTCGTTGAGGTGTGATGTGAAGCACCGTGCCGATTTTGGAAGTTTTTTTTTCGGTTTCGGCGTATATCGTCCTCTTCGGATCCAGATTCATCAAAATGATTTTTTACAATAACTGAGCGAATTCTCGCGCGCTGATTGGCTAATTTTTATCATCAATAAGAGTACAGACACTTATGTTCAGCATTTTTCGAGTTTACTTGCTGTTTACTTGCGTTTTCTTTTCATTTAAGTCTTCATTTGACCTTTTTCGCGTTTTGTTATTGTAAAAAACAAATTGACGTCAGTTTTTTATGCGTCTGTCCTCTTATTGATGATAAATTGCGTCATAGCGGAGCTCCACAGCGGTTCGAAGAGCCGCAGAGCGGAGCCCCATAACTACCGTGCGAGGATAGAAATTGAGAAAACCATGCGTTTGAGTTTTCATGGTCATCGTGGCTAGCGGCATGGCTCGCGGGCGCGTGCGCCTAGCGACGACAACGACGATGTTGCCCCAACATGGCGGCCATAGTCATCCGGGATATTTAGGTCTTAAACCGAAACGAGGCTTTGTTTTTCGCGCGCTTTTCGCGGCTTGCCGCGGCTACACAACCTACAGCCAGCAGTGTACAGTAGTCTACAATGTTTTGCTGAAGAAACTGATTATTCATAGCGGTTTTGGAGGAAAAATTTTCTTCCTACAAGTTTTCAAGCGTTTTTGGAGGGACATAAGCATAAAGCTGAGTTCTTCCTACAACTTTTCAAGCATTTTTGGAGGGACATAAGCATAAAGCTGAGTGTCTATTTTTCATTTGTTAAAGAGCTGCCTAGCTGCTTTAATTTTGGTGTTGCTTTAAAACTATTATAATTTTGCTGACCAGGTAATGGTTCTTCCGTTGAGTCGCGAGCTAGATGTTTTTTTTTGACGATTTATTTCAGCTATCGAATCTTCTCTAAGTAGTTGCGTGCACCAGGCGTATTTAATAACTTTAGTGACAGCATTTTCAATGTGTGAGGGTCTGTGTGAGGAGCTCCGCTTTTAGGCTTGCCTATTTAATAACATTGTCAAAGTTTGTTGTAGATCCACTCGCCTATCGGCTCGTGGATCTACAACACTTTGACTATGTTATGACACAATTTATCATCAATAAGAGGACAAACGCATAAAAACTGACGTCAATTTGTTAAATTTAATATCTTTTCTCCGCGTAGTGCAACACTGAGTGCTACATCATGGTTTGTTGTATACCGAGACCTTCACTCAACAAAACGAGCACTGTGATTGGTTGATTCTTGGTCACGTGCAGAGAGTGATAAAACTACGGCACTGGGACAGCAAAAATTTCGTGAAAAATTTCGTGAAAAATTTCGTGAAAAATTCCACAAATCCTCAATGGGGGTTTTTGAACTTGCGGTTGAGCTGTCTAACACCCTCATCACACCCACCCCGAACCCTCATCACACACTCCCCGCTTAACGTAGCTTTTATAGATCATCCACAAAATATGCGACGGCAAGATTTCGTGAAAAATTTCGTGAAAAATTCCACAAATCCTCAATGGGGGTTTTTGAACTTGCGGTTGAGCTGTCTAACACCCTCATCACACCCACCCCGAACCCTCATCACACACTCCCCGCTTAACGTAGCTTTTATAGATCATCCACAAAATATGCGACGGCAAGATTTCGTGAAAAATTCGTGAAAAATTCGTGAAAAATTCGTGAAAAAAATTTGAATTTTTAATTATGGTTTAAAGGCAAAATTATAATTAATTTAAATAATGGAAAACGCGAAAATCGACGAATTAAAAGACGATAAATTAAGGGAAATTGTAAAAGAATTGAAATTACCTGGGTGGTATGGTATGATTAAATCAAAAAAAATTGAGGCATTGAAAGAAAAGGGAATTGAAACAGTTAAAGATTTGAAAAAACATGGAATTAAGCTTATTGATGATAGTCTGAAAACACCAGAGATATTAAATACAAGACCGCAAATTCCAAGAAAACAAACTAATAATGTTTTAAATACTATAAAAGCAGTAAGCCTTATTCCTAAACCTAGAGTTGAGAAAAATATTTATCAATCAAAAACCAATTATAATCAAAAAATAAAACAACAAGAGGAACAAATAAGAAAACTAGAAGAACAAATTAAAATAAAACAACAAGAGGAACAAATACAAAAAAATGAAGAAAAAATAAAAAGACTAAAAGCCCAATTACAAAACCCCAATACAAAAATTACAGAAAGTTTTAGAGATTATGAGAAAGAAGGTGCTAAACCTAAAATAAAAATTGAAAGAGAAGAAGAACCAATTATAGGAGGGGGTAAAACAAAAAAAAGAAGGAGGAGGAGGAGGAATAGAAAGAAAAAAAAAGAACCAATCATAGATAGAGATTATGAGAAAGAGGGGGCTAGACTTAAAACAAAAGGAAATGTAAAAAATTATGAAAAGATTGCTAAACTTAAAAAAGAAAAAAAATTTATTGATGATAAACCATTAAAGACTCCAGAGGAAAATAATAGAAGTAAAACAATAGATAGAGAAATTGCTGAACTTGAACAAAACAAATCTGATATGGAACAAGAAAATAAGGAAGAGTTCACATTTAATGAACGAAAAAAAGCATTAAAAGGATATTTGAAAACTTGCAGGATAAATGGAAAGAAAGGATATAGTCCTGAAGAATTCATGAAAAAAAATAAAAAGAAAGTTATAGATCGAATTAATAAGGAAAAAAAACCAATAAAAGGTAAATTTATATTAACATGTAAGTTTTTTAAAAACTCTCTACTTAGAGGGGAAAAAATTAAAGATGAAACAGAAAGATTCTTTCATTCTCCAGCAAAAATAATTACTGAAGCAACTAATTTATCAGAATTATATGATGAAATGCTTAAATATATACTTAATGAGATTGAAAAATTTATAAATAATAACCCTTCAGGTGTTTTTGAATTAGATTCTGTAGTATGTTTTGATATTGGTTTAATTCCATATGAAATTATTTCTGGAAGTTCATATTTTCCATTGCCTGCAAGATTAGCATCAAAAAAAGCTATTATTAACCCTAAGAATTTTAAAGATAAGGAATGTTTTAAGTATGCAATAACAGAAGGAGCAATTCCTAGAAAAAATCATAGAGAGAGAGTAAATGATGAATTGAAGGAAAATTCTAAAAAGTTAAATTGGAAAGGAATGGAATTTCCCACCTCATTAAAACAAATTGATAGGTTTGAAAAACAAAATCCATATGTTATTAATTTGTTAGGATATGAAGATAATAAAATATATCCTCTAAGAATAAGTGATAAATGTGATTGTAAGAAAAAAGAAGAATGTAATAATTGTGGATGTAGGAAAAAAGAATGTATAAAAAAAGAATGTAATAAAGAAGAATGTATAAAACAAGAATGTGATAAATGTGGTTGTAAGAAATGTGATTGTAACAAAGAACAATGTAAGATATGTGACTGTAAAATTATAACATTAATTTTAATATCTAATGGTGAAGAAAGTCATTACTGTTTGGTAACCGATATTAGTAGGCTTTTATCCTCTGAAATTGATAAAAATAAAAACAAAAAATATTTTTGCCTTAGGTGCTTCAACTCATTCTATGAACAAAAATATTTAGATGAGCATAGAATATACTGCGATTCAAATGGAGAAGTTATAATCAATATGGTAAAGAATAAAGATGGAAGCCCAAAATTTATTCAATTCAAAAATTATAAAAATAAAATGAGAGCACCATTTGTTATTTATGTAGACTTTGAGAGCAATTTAATACCGATATATACATGTTCTCCAAATGAAATTAAAAGTTTTACTAAAAAATATCAAATGCATAAAGCATCTGGATTCTGTTATAAAATCGTTTGTTTTGACAATAGTATATTACCCACTGATTTTAATCAAATTGTGCAATATACTGCAAAATCAGATGATGAAGATGTTGCGCAGATATTTGTAGAATATTTAGAAAGAGATATTAGAAAAATTTATAAAATAATAGAAGAAAGAGAAGAAAAATTTAGATTCTATAATAAGAATAACGCGACAGAAACAATTAAAAAAGAATATAATCTGGCAACTCGCTGTCATATATGTGAAGGAAAATTTATACAAAATAAAAATAGATATTATGAAAAAGTAATAGATCATTGTCATCTTACAGGAAAATATAGAGGGCCCGCTCATAATTGTTGTAATCTAAGTTATAGGATTCCTAATTTCATTCCAGTAATAGCACATAATATGTCAGGATATGATTCTCATTTATTTATTAAAAATCTTGCTAAAACAAAAGGTAAAATAACCTGTTTAGCCAATACTAATGAAAAGTATATTAGTTTCTCAAAGAAAATTTTAATTGGACGTGATGATAAAGGTGAACCTATTAATAAAATGATAAGATTCATTGATTCTTACAAATTTATGCCGAGCGGCCTTAGCAGTTTAGTTGATAATCTCACCAAATGTGGAAAGTGTAAGACATGCAGACCGCCAGATTGTTTGAAAAGATACATTGAAGATGGAAAAGATATTGAGCATAAAAGTATTGGTAGATGTGAAAAATGTGAGAATTGTTTGTTAGCAAAAAAAAGATGTCTTTTTCCAAAAGATGATAAACTAAACGAAACAAAAAAGGAATTTGACGATAAAACATATTTAGTAATGAGAAAAGGAGTGTTTAATTATGATGATTTTACTAGCATTAATAAACTAAATGAAACAAAATTACCACCAAAGAAGGCATTTCATTCAAAATTAAATGATGAAGATATAAGTGATGATGATTACCAACACGCTAAAAATGTATGGAAAACCTTCAATATGAAAACAATGAGAGAATATCATGATCTATATCTCAAGACGGATGTTTTACTTTTATCGGATGTATTTGAGAACTTTAGAGATGTTTGTCAAAATAATTATGGTTTAGATCCAGCACACTATTTTACATCGCCAGGCCTATCTTGGGATGCAATGTTAAAATTAACAAAAGTTAGATTGGAGCTGTTTACTGATGTTAATATGTTACTTATGATTGAAAGAGGTATTAGAGGCGGTGTGTCACAAATATCAAAAAGATATGCTAAAGCTAATAATAAATATATGGTAGACTCTGAAGAAAATCTAAAGAAAAGTTATATTGCATATCTTGATGCAAATAATTTATATGGGGTGGGAATGAGCGGAAATTTACCCATGTTTGGATTTAAATGGATGAGTGGGGAGGAGCTTAAAAATTGGAGAGATATACCATGTATAGTTATGGTTGATTTGAAATATCCTGAACATCTTCATGATTTACATAAAGATTATCCTTTAGCACCAGACAAACTTAATGTTAATAAAGTTAAGAAATTAATACCAAACTTATTTGACAAGAAAAGGTATGTTGTTTATCATGAGACTTTAAAATTTTATGAAAGTATGGGATTAGAAATAACAAAAATTCATAAAGGTATTAAATTTTATGAGACAGCATGGTTAAAACCATACATTAATTTAAATACTAAATTCAGAGCTAAAGCGACTAATGATTTTGAAAAGGACTTCTTCAAGTTAATGAATAACTCTGTATTTGGTAAAACAATGGAAAATATTAGAAAAAGGATAGATGTTAGATTAGTTAATGATAAAGAAGCGGCTAAAAAATTAATAAAAAAACCAAGCTTTGATTATTTTACAATCTTTTCTGAAGATCTAGTTGCTGTAAATATGAAGAAAATAAAAATAAATTTTAATAAACCAATTTATTTAGGGTTTTGCATTCTAGATCGAAGTAAACAAATAATGTATAATTTTCATTATAATTATATTAAAAATAAATATGGAGATAAGGCTGAATTACTTATGACTGATACTGACAGCCTTGTATATTTTATAGAAACAGAAGATTTTTACAAGGATATAAGTTCAGATATTAGAGAAAAGTTTGACACTAGTAATTACCCTAAAGACCATCCATCTGGAATCGAGACTGGTGTAAACAAAAAAGTAATTGGAATGTTCAAAGATGAGTTTGGTGGAATGATACCTACAGAGTTTGCAGGGTCTAGTGCTAAACAATATAGTGTAAAAATGGATAATGGCGAGGAGATAAAAAAGGATAAAGGAACAAAGAAATCAGTAATTGAGAAAGATATGTGTTTTATTGATTTCAGAGATTGTGTATTAAATAAAAAATCTCAAATGAGAAAACAGAATTTAATTAGAACAGAAAAACATAATGTTTACACGCAAACCGTTAATAAAATTGCACTAAACCCAGCCGATGATAAGAGATATGTTGAAGAAGATGGGAAAAATACTCTTCCATATGGCCATTATAGTTTGAATATAAAAATAGATGATGATTGTAATATTATCTTTCCAAAACAGAATTAGGAGGTAACTCAGTATCATAAGGAATAACCTGCAATTCTTCCCTTACAAAACCCCGTCTTAACCCATATTGATCACCATCTTGTTTAATATAATATAAAACTGGTTGATTTGGATAAACCCTACTCCCTGTAATATTATAAACTTTGATGCTCCAAATAGGATCTGTAGCTCTCCTTTTTTCACCACCCTCAAGTTCCCCAGGAGATAATAAATATCTAACTCTAACAAAAGGAGATAATCTTACCTCATCAAGACCCACAACTCGGTGATATCTTTTTGATTCAAGTTCTACTTCTTTCATTTTTATAGCTTTATCAGGTTCTTTACCAGTTATTCTTGTTGGTGTATTATTCAAAGTTTTCAAAATATCTGGTAATCGTTTTACCCATATTCTTGATCGGACAACGCTAACCATTTCTTGTGCATATTGATGGCTAAATAATCTTTCACCTAATATTCTGTTTGCGTTTTCTACAAATGCCTGTGCTCTATGATTTCCAGCTTCACTTCTTTGAATGTTTACATTATGATAATTCATAAGTTTAGTAACCTCACCCATAAATTCTCTTCCTGGATCAACCATTAATGTTTTGGGGTATTTTAACTTTCTAGAATATATTTTTTCAAAAGCATTTGAAATTTCCCTACTTTCTTTTGAGGTTAATGGTTCAGCATCTTTATATCTTGAGGCTACATCAACCACAACTAATGCATATTTATATGTTTTTCTTCCAACTCTATCATGAGGTAAAAATAATAAATCTGCTTGGTGAATCTGATTCGGCTTATCCACAGTCCAGTGTGGTCTTGGAATATACTTGGGGGACGGCAGATATATTTGCCATATTGCCTGTTTACGAAGCCATTGTTTTGCTTCATCTTCACTTACTTTCACCTTTTCAGCTAATTTAGAAATTGCAGAATATCCTTTCCAATAACCCTCAGTTGAATAATATATCCTACTGAAATTTTTCGATAACCTTTGGGATATATTTTCGTTACTCATTTAAAGATTAACCAAAGTATCTTATAAATAAATATGACAACCGTATCTGAAAAAATTAACCCAAACAGGATTCCAAGGGATCCACTAGGTTTGAAAGCGGAATCAATATTGAACAGAATTACTCTCAACCCCTCATCGGCAAATCCAGAAGAAACATTGTATATAAATATTCCTAAACTTTCTGAAAATTTAGTTATTGTACCTGGAAGTGTATATCTAGTATTTAACTTAGATGTTGAGGGACATGAAGATAACACACTCGTGAATAATGTAGGAAGTAATCTTGTATCCAGACTAAGGGTTCTTTTTGGTGGTGAAACACTACAGGATACTCAAAGATACGATCTATTTCAAACATACCATGACTTATTTTTAACAGATGAAGAACGAGAGGATAGATTAAGACAGGGTATTTCTTCTGTAAACATGAGGAAGCTACGGTCAAATGCGGGTGATAAGGTAGACACAGATGCTAAGGAAGTAGCTCTTGCAGAAGTACACAATAACAAGTATCATATACTACTAAACCATCCTATTCTCAAAGATCATGGAGTTTTCTATCCAAAGGCGTTAGCTCATCAACTAATCTTTGAGATTACACTGGCCCCAGTTAACGATATTGTTGTTTATTCTGACGATACCAAGGCTCCAAATTACAAAATCACAAACCTTGAGTTGGAATATTCTTGTATATCAAGTAAAGACTTAGCTAGTGAGGTGGAGGGGGTTTATCATGTTGGTAAGGGGTTCTATTATGAAAATGTCACCCTACATAAAACTTTTACCATATACAGAAATACAGACAGCGTTATAAACCAGCATATTAATCTACCTAGAAGATCAATTACAGGGATATTATGTTTATTCACATTACCATATGGAAAAGGAGCAAGAGATTCTGAGAATTTTTTCAATCCAGGTATAACCTCAATCAATATCGATGTTAATGGTGTGCCAAATCGTTTATATTCTAAGGGGATGGTACCTTCAGACCTATGGGAGTCAATAAAGAAACGTTTCAGTGGTTCCTCACAATGGTCAGTAAAAGAAAAGGATTTTTATAGTAAAAAGTTTGCTCTGTGGATAGATTTTAGAACTCACCCAGATAATGATATTCATGGAGGAGGACTAGCCTTAACCAATGCACAAGATGGTATAAAAATAGAAATAAAACGAAAACTTAGTGGTTCTAGTATGATGACCTGTTATATGTTTGTGGTGGCTGATGCATTAATGGAGGTTATGAAATCAAACTTAAGATCAATCATGTATTAGTTAAAATATGGAAGAATTAAGAGATAAAATTCCTTTTAACTGTATTATAACAGGTCCAACAAATTGTGGAAAGACAAAGTACATCATAGATCAACTCAGAGGCCCCTTTAGAAAATTGTTTGAATTCATTGTTTTAATATGCCCAACTTATTCTAAAAATAAAACCTATCATAATTTTGCTAGAGGAGATAAGCGTTTTTTTGTATTATCACCAGATGCTAGTAATATAGATGAGATTAATGAGTTATTAACTGATTGTCAAACTTTATTTTCAGGAAGAAATACACTAATAATTTTAGACGATTGCGCTGTATCCGCTGATCTGAAAAAAAGATCAAACAAGTTTATTGATTTAGCATTTTCTGGAAGACATCATGGATTATCAATGTGGGTTCTCACTCAGCAATTAACTTCAATAGCAAAACCATTCCGTGAAAATGTAGCTTGTGTTGTTACTTTTCATAACCCATCGCAAAAAGGTATGAAGATGCTTTTCGAAGATTATGGGGGTGATTTAGACTCTGAAACTAGTAAAAAATTTGTAGAACTACTGAAAAAAGAAAAATATTCTAGATTATGTTTGTGTTTGCGTTATCCATTTCAATGTTATTTGGAGATTCCTGAAACGGTCGAAGACCTACCCGCTTCGCGGAAGTGATTTAAAAATAATCCATGTATTATCACAAAGATGACAAATGTTGAAGATTACATTGAAGAAAAAACTGAGGAAAAAAATGACACCAATCAAAGTGAGGATCTTGAAATAAAACAAGAATCACTAGCCATCCTCGCAGCTCTTGGAACCACAAAGGAATATTTAGGAGTCGATATGAGTCTTGGTGATATAAAAAAATTATCGGTAAAAGACATTGAAAAATATTTTAATAGATATCAGGCAGTATTGGGTAAGAAAATTAATGGAGGGTTGGTAGATTCATCTCTTCAATTAATTTCGAAAGTTATTTCTTACATGGTTCCCGTGGATGATATAGAAGCTCTTTGTGTTGACTTGAAGAATGATGATTTGGTTAATCGTGAACTGACAAACATTGTAGGGCTCTTAGCATTGAAAGCAGGAAGATTGGCAGCACTTGCTAGCGGGTTATTCCAGGTTGCTAAACATGTTAAAATAGGTAAAATCAGCGAAGAAATACAAGTTACAAGTAAAAATACCGACCAATTAAGGGAGGAATTAGATGATTCTAACACAACTGAAGAGATTTAAAGATTCTTTACTTTGTGAAATAAAATAATAATAATGTCTGACCGAACTGAAAAAAGTGAAGGAGGAACAGAAGTTGTTGAACAAATTACAGCTGATCCGGTTGTTAAAGATAAAGAACCTAAAAAGAGAGAAAAAGACCCTAAAAAGGTTGCAGCTGGTAAGAAATTGGCTGAATATAATAAAAAAGCAAAAGAAGCATTAGCCAGAGAGACCCAAAGAGCTGAGGAGCAAATGAAACGTGAAAACGAACAGTCAGAGATAAAAAATGAAGAAAAAGTAAAAGCTTGGCTTCCAGAACTATCTTTTACAACCGTTTTATCTATTGTAGGAATAGGGTTTACTGCATTTGATATTTTTATGAGATATCGGGCGGAGCCCTCCCCGCAAAGCGGATACCAACAAAAGGAGGATGATAAAAATAGAATACCTGATTTATCACAACCTTTTCAAACCCCTCCCATAAAGATTCATAATCCACAAAAAAATACTCAAGCACAACCCCTAGATCGTCCAAAAATTGGAATGATATGAGGAAAGCCGATTTAAAGGTTTCTCACTGATACAGTAAAAATTATGTCAACTGAAAACAAACTTGTGAAAACTGTTACTGATTCAGCGGTCCTTATTGGATTAGCAGCTGGAGTTGGATATGTAGCTAAAAAAGCAATGAGAGAATCATTTATGAACGATCCATCCTCAAGTATTACAAATTATGCAAAATGGGTGGTTGTATTGTCGGGTAGTATGTATCTAAAAACATATTTAGAGGATCAAAATATTTTACCAAAATAATTATGGCAACAATAGCAATGATGTTAGGTGGAGCTGTATTAAATGCAACCGCCTTTGTTGGCGGATCATATCTTGCAAAATATCTCTCAGGTGATAAAACAGATACAGAAAGAATAAGACATGATAAAGCACTAGAAAAGTATCAAAAAGATTACGCCGAATATCAGGAAAATAGACAGAAACTAATTGATTGGAAAATGAAACAAAAAGATGAAAAATATCAAGCATCAAAAAATCTTTCAAAAACTGATGAATCATTAGAATTGTACGCTGAAATGCATGAACCAAAATTTTCAGATTATTATAGACCTAGTAACAATCAAAAGATGGGTGAAATGGCATATGTGGGTGGAGGAATGTTGGCGTTGGGGTATGCAGCAAGTAAATTATTTTAAATTATAAAAACATTAATTGTTTTATAATTAAATACTATCTAAAATAATTTTTATTAATTTTCTTTTTTTATCGTCATTTATAATTAATTTAAGTAATTCTTTTTGATCTTCATCTTTTAAATTATCAGTTATATTTTTTAAAAATACAAGGTTATTTTGTGTAATTATTCCTTCATTAAACATTTTTCTTATGTTATTAAAACTAATATGTTCAGTAATATCTTTTATTTCCATTTTTTATTTTATTTTATATATTTAAATCATAATTATTTACAAACATAACTTTTAGATCTAAAGATTTCTTACTGATGAGTAAAAAAAATCATGACAACATTACCAGAAGTACCAGGCGATGACCCCCTTGGATTGGGGGAAGAAGATGATCCTGATGATTTTGATGAAAAAAGCCCACTACTTGGTAGAAAACCATCAAAAATACCATTTCGAGTAACATCTACAACCAGAGGTGATAGTAATTATGAGAGTGGAGGTGCTAGACCTAAAACCAAATCAAGTAAAGAGATTGAGATGGAGGATATGGAAAGAAAAAAAAATGAACCCTGGAATGAGATTTTAAAAAAATTCCCAACTGCTAAACCTATTTTTCTTTTCAAATATAATGAGTGGGGTAAAATTGAAGTAGCAATTCCTAGAAAATTAGGAGTAAAGGAAACGTGGCATGAATTATTCAATGCTAATGGAGATATTAATAAAAAACTCCCCGCCTATATAAGGAACGCTCTAGGTAAAAAAGCAGAAGAAATTGCTGAAGCTAATGATGATCTTTTATCACAATTGAATAGAAAAAATGAAGAAAATAAGGATTTACTAAATGCGTTAGATGGGTTATCAGCAACAGTTAAAACAAATCAAATAGAAATAGATAAATATGTTTCACTTGTGGACAATTTGAGAGGTATAATTGAACTAAATAAAACCAGAATACGCGAAAGTGAAATATATTTAAATGAAGCTGTTAAACAAAAGACAGAAGCTAAAACAGAGGCGGAGAGACTTCTTGATGAATTAAATCGACATAAAGATGAACTAGAAAAATATAAGAATGGGGAGTCAAATTTACCAATGTTAGAACGTAGTAATGAAAGATTACAGGATGAAGTTGATAAATTTAGAGAACTATCAAGAAAGAGTATTATTTACAACCAAGAACAAATAGCTGAGATTGAGAGCCAAAATGAAGAAATACTTAAAAATCTACCATTACGAGAACGTGTTAAGGCTATCTTCAAAAAGTATGGTTTTACAGTATTTTCTGTTATTAGTGCTGTGGGGGTGGTTATTGGAGTTATAGTTTCTAATCTTTCTAAGGGGCTATCCACATTAGGTAAAGGTGTTGGAAATGGATTGAAAGCGCTTGGTAAGAAACTAGGTGAAATATTACCAGGAATGGTTGGTGCAATTGTAAGCTTTTTATTCAAAACAGCTGGTGAGGTAATTAGCTTTTTAGGTAAGAATGCTTGGTTGTTGATAATGGCTGTGGTTTTATATTTTGTGGAAAGTGTAAAGAAGAGAAATTAACAAATTTAAAGATATCATGTTGATCAGTAAAATACAATATGGATGACTACAAGGGAATTTATCCACAATTACCTATTAATGGTGATCCAAATAATTTCAGACTACAAAAGTCCTGTGAAGTACTAAATAATCTTCAAAAGGAAATTAAACATTATGAGGATGTTAGGAAAAAGTATAATCGAGCTAGAGGAATATTTACAAAAATAAGTGTTTGTAGTGGTATATTTTCAGTTATCCTATCTGCAAGTGGACTCGGAACCTCTCTTACTGGTTTTGGTGCTGTTGTTGGAATACCATTAGGTGTTTTTGGTGGATTTTGTGGGGGAATATCGGTTGGATTCGGTGCGGCTTCTAAACGACTTTCCCATAAAGTTAGTAAACATGAACAGACCGTTTCTCTAGCAAAAGCAAAAGTAAACACTATTCACGACTTAGTTTCAAAAGCACTCAAAGATAATGTAATATCTGACCAAGAATTTTCTCTAATTTTATCAGAGGTGGATAAGTTTGAAAAACTAAAAATGGAAATACGTCAAAAAACCAGGAAAGATACAGAAAAAAACTTAGATATGAATCAGATAAGAACAGAGGTTCGAGAGGAAATATTAAAGGAACTGGTAAGTCGAGATCGCTGAAAATTTCATATGAGAGAACTGATGTAGGATTTAATTGTTTTGCTGGGTATCGAAAAGAAATGTTTTAAAGACTTTACATATTATTCTAGGTCTAAAGACCTGAGCGAAGCGAAGTAAACACGAGGAATAAAATGTCATTATTCAACGATTTCAAAAATAGGTACCCAAGTGCTAATCTTGATAAATTTACATTTGTTAATGATTCGTATGGGGGATATATTAAGTGGAAATATAATGGTATAACTGTAATGTCAAATGATGACCCTACTGGAAAAACATGGACTGATGATATATCACCTAATATGAAAAGATTGTTATGGAAAGATTTGGGGGTGAATGACGAAGAATTTAGTTCATCCCTTCGGGGGCGCTCAGCGTCTTTCCCAAATAGTTTAACAATTACTAACCAAAGTTATCCTATACCAGCTATTAACTTTGACGATTTTTCAACTGATATAACAAAAATGCTAACCTCGCTGGATATATACGTGTCAAATACGAAAAAATTCACAGCAAAGATGAGAAACATATTTACATCACAAGTTGTTACTTTCAAATTTGGAAAACAGAGTAGAAAATGGTTGAATGGTCCTGATATGAATTATTGGCCACAACAACTTAACTTTGCAGTTTGGTGCGCAACATCTGGTTGTGGTATAAGTCCTTTTGAAAGTCTAAATTATCCTAAAGTAGTAAATAGCTTTATTAAGTTTCATATATATTTCACAATAAGGAGGATATTATATGAATTGAAACTACCTTTGCCTGATGAGCAGCCTTTTGTGATAAATAATAATCCATATAGTAAAGTTGCATATCAACGATTGTGCGCTGAATTTGGGATTAGTAATAATTCCGATTTTAGATGGAAAGGAGGAAGAAATTGGGGATTGGGTGATATATTTCTTGATTATGGTGCAGGATATCATGGAAGAGGTGGAGGATATCAAAATGTACATATTGTAAGGAATTATGATGTTGAAGCAGATCAATGGCCTGGTGAAGGAAATAAATTCGCTGATGAAGGTGGAAAGAAAGAAAAGGGTAATCTAATTTCATTTATACGCAATGACGACTTTGCTGATTTCAAATATGCTTGGTTTATCCCTACAAGAGGACATGGGCTCACTAAAGCCGGACTTGGTAGATTAAATCGATCTGCTGAAGCTTTTGTCTATTGTATATTAGGAGCACAAGTTAACACAAGAAACTCTATTTATGGTAATGACGGGGGCGCGATTGAAACACAACAAGAATTCTTGGCTTTATTTGAAAGTAGTGTGATCGAGAATGACATTTCTAGTTCTATCCAAAGGTATCAATTAGCTGTACAAGAAGCGAAATTACGGCTTGATGTCGCTATTGCTCCTGGTGTGTGGTTGATGCCAAGTAATATGATAATCAATACTGAAAGTGTGATGGGTTTTAACAACAAACTTATGAAAGCGAGTAATGATATGAATTTTGGTGTGAATAATTCCATAAACACTGAAGCAAAACAAGTTGGAATAATTCATAATTTAGGGTCTTCAAAGGTAAAGTTACCTCATATTCTCCTTAAAGGTGGAAATGAAACGAAGAAAAACCAGCAGGAACCAAAAACCTCGATGAAACAGGAAAATATCTCCGCCGATATTGACTCAACGCAACATGAAAAGAATATATTAGCATTTATAATTGTAGCTGGTGGATTAGCGTGGTATCTATTTCGGTAGTTCATGAGTATTTCACGTGATTATGATTGTTTACAAATTAGTGTTCACGTGTAGAACAATAGATTGCATACTTTTGCGACATAGCAACAAGCAAAACGTAAAGTGGTTTTGAAATTGAAAAGTAGATTTTATGTTTACTTTTAAAAGGCCCGTTTCTAACGTCGCTCAGGAATGTGATTACGTCAATGCAAATTTAAAAAGGTGAATATTAAGTAACCAAAACAAAAAACATGTTGAGCATTACCATGTATGAGCCTGAAACAAGGATTTATTTAGAGCCTCCTCTTAAAAATATTAGTGAGATACAGCTCCTAAATTGTAATATTAAAACCAAAAGATTGATTAATTTCAAGGATCAGCAGATGTTAAAAAACGATAATAATCTTGGCTTCATAATAATTGAACCTGGTACATATTCTCTTCGTAATCTTCAATCGATCTTTTTTAATGATCCGGTTAACGAAAAGATAACAATAATTGAGACTGATACTGTTGACTATCTATATTCAAATAAGAATTTCAAAGTTAAACTTACTAGAGGGTTATCTATTGGTTTAGGGGTGCCTGAATTTATAAATCCTGGTAAATTATACCCTATAAATATAAATATTAAGGAACCATTCAGGCTTATGTGTAGTATAGTGGATAATAAGTCTTCATATATGAATAAAACAAAATATGGAGAACTTGTGAAACTATCACCATCAAATTTACTTGCAAACATGCCCTCAAAGGATTATCCAACAATTCCAGTTCGTAAATATGATAGTCTTATAAACCACTTTGATTTAAGCATATTAGACAATGAATGGAAAAAACTTGATCTAAAGGGTTCTCCTATAACTTTTAGTTTAAGATTTAGTTAAATTTTGTTATGTAACATATTTAGATGTTATATAACATAATCTTATCCCCATAATTCTTTCAAAAATTTTATCTCATCGGTTGAATAACACCAATCAAAATACCTTCTCGGATGCCATGCTTCTTTTATTAAATCATTATGTAATTTTTTGTAGAATTTGTTTTTATGTTCAATAACATAACGATCTATTCTTATGCTAAATTCTAAAAATCTAATTAAATAATTCTCATCAAAATTTTTATCTCTATAATCATAATTCATGTCTTGTAAAATATCTTCTGCAAATTTATTAGTGTTTTTTATTTCATCAAAAGTATAATTATTAATTGATTTAATATCATTATCAATTCCCCTTTTCATATAAATAACACGAACAGTGCAACGTATATAATCCTTTTTAAAACTATAGCGATTTTTTGCTATAGATTTTTCTAAATCTTCTTTAATTGCTTCCATAAAATCTTTTATTCTTATTTTTTTTGTATTAGAATATATAAGTTCAAAAGAATCTATATAATCTTCATCATCATAATCATAATAAGAGTTTTTATAAAATAAATCACCCATTTTTTAATAATTTAATTTATATATTTAAATCATAATTCATTTTTTAATTTTATTCTACATTCCTTACAAGAAGCTTTTTGTTTTCCATGTTCGCATATTTGTGACCCCCCACATTCTTTACACTGATATTTAACCTTTCCATGTTCACATATTTGAGATCCGTCGCACTCTTTACATCTATATTTATACTTTCCATGAACACACATTTGAGATCCTCCACACTCTTTACATCTATATTTATACTTTCCATGAACGCAATTATATTTATTTTTTACTTTGGATAATATAATTTCATTTGGTATGTCGATTTTCGCGTTTTCCATTATTTAAATTAATTATAATTTTGCCTTTAAACCATAATTAAAAATTCAAATTTTTTTCACGAATTTTTCACGAATTTTTCACGAATTTTTCACGAATTTTTCACGAAATCTTGCCGTCGCATATTTTGTGGATGATCTATAAAAGCTACGTTAAGCGGGGAGTGTGTGATGAGGGTTCGGGGTGGGTGTGATGAGGGTGTTAGACAGCTCAACCGCAAGTTCAAAAACCCCCATTGAGGATTTGTGGAATTTTTCACGAAATTTTTCACGAAATCTTGCCGTCGCATATTTTGTGGATGATCTATAAAAGCTACGTTAAGCGGGGAGTGTGTGATGAGGGTTCGGGGTGGGTGTGATGAGGGTGTTAGACAGCTCAACCGCAAGTTCAAAAACCCCCATTGAGGATTTGTGGAATTTTTCACGAAATTTTTCACGAAATCTTGCCGTCGCATATTTTGTGGATGATCTATAAAAGCTACGTTAAGCGGGGAGTGTGTGATGAGGGTTCGGGGTGGGTGTGATGAGGGTGTTAGACAGCTCAACCGCAAGTTCAAAAACCCCCATTGAGGATTTGTGGAATTTTTCACGAAATTTTTCACGAAATTTTTCACGAAATTTTTGCTGTCCCAGTGCCGTAGTTTTATCACTCTCTCGTGCTCCTGATCAAATTCAAATGTATCCCGACTGGGATACAATTGCGCAGTTGTTGCCCGCCAGTTGTGCCGTCTTTGTTTGTTTGTTTTTGCTATATTTTGTTTAAGAGAATGCCTAAATATGTAACAAAGCACTTAACGCATGCTCCCTCGGGAAACTAGTTAGTTTTGTTTTCCCTCGAGTTCTGATGTTTCCCAAGAACAAACACTCAGGACTGTCGGGAAAACAAAACTAACTGTTTCCCTCGGGACCATACATTAAGTGTATATTATTTTTCTTTGTTGTGAAAAGACTGTTTCATTGAATTATTTTTTTTTTTCGTTTTAGTGCGAGTGGAGTTGCTGGTTTAGCTGGAGCCTTGGCTTCAAATCCAATTGATGTTGTTAAGGTTTGTAATCAACTTGCTTTACATCATCACTGTTTGAAACAGCGAGTATTTCTCCTAATACTGTACATCGAATCTGTGATGCATTGTTTCATTGCAAACCAGATACTAAGAAGTAAGTCGGAAAGATAATTCCTAGCGACGTACTTGGACAACAGTTGTGATGGCTGATATCAGAAACCCAGAAGACTTGAACTGTGTAACTGCCTCTGAATGTCGTCAACCACAGCTTGTCCGCATTCAATCGACCAAGTGCCATATTTGGAAAGCAAGAGAAACCAGATGAAGCAATCTGTACCAACAAGCTCGAAGACAGGGGAAAGAAGTTTCCAAATATCGTACCAGGGAAATATTCAATCTGGACAAGCTGTGAAAGTGCGTTATACGTTTTGAATCTTAAGCGTTTCTGCTGATATGCATGCAGTGCATTTGACAAGCTGAAGTTTCAAGTAAATGCGCTTTTCGGCTGAAGGAGGATTTGAACCTGTGACTTCCCCGCCCCACCCCCGCGTCGAATAAGATACTGTGCTTCAAAGAATGAACTTTTTGTAATCTGCATTTTTGTTCATTATTCCTGAAAAGTCGATAGCGCCCGGAAGGTCTTTTGTTATCAAAGCAATTGCAGTTACGCAGTGTCTCCAAATTCGTTTTTGCAGACAAGGATGATGAACCAGAGAAACCTGAAAGTAAAACCAAGTGATGGCGTAGTGATTTACAGAAATGCCGCCCACTGCTTAATAACAGTAAGTAACAAATTCAAGCAATGGTACTGTTTAGTGTAATTTTGTATTATGTTGTTGCATTTGTAATTATATTTCGAATCCAACACGTTCCTTGCAAATAGACTGATAATTAAAATTTACTTACTGGCACTGGAACCTTGGTAATGAATGTGTTATGTTAATAACAATTATTGGATGAGGCTGCGTATGATATGAAGTATTACGCAAAATCGAGGTCTTGATAATTTTCCATATCATCCGAAAGCCGGATACAATAACTGTTGGTCATTGCAATAACTGTTGGTCATTGTAATAACTGTTGGTCATTGCAATAACTGTTGGTCATTGGTCACTCAAAATGTTTCAAAGCGTACAGCGTACATGGTCGCTAAACTTTTAAAAATTCAGTCAGCGTCGTGGAATTTCAAATGTTCCTTTTTATCGAGAACAAACACTTAATATCAAGCAATTCGCTCTCTGCTTTTTACTATCATTGCTATTCAGAGCGTTAGATTCCGCCATTTTCAAAATTTGTGTACGAATTTCAAAGTGTATAACCCGGAAATTCAGACATTTAAAGTACCTTGGAATTCTCTCCCTGGAGTGTTTACATCATCTTATTTAAACACAAAGCAGTCATTTTCTATTTCATTATATAATCAAAGAAGAGAAGTTCCGTTTGACGTCATGACCTTGGCTGCTCGCCTATGCCAATACTGGTAATGGGCCAATCAGAGCGCTCTTTGGCTCGAGGACTCTGATTGGATCGAGTCCTGGGAGTCCGTACATGAATGATTGAGGGTTAATATTAATTAATATTGTCCCGAGTGAGAGAGGTTAGTGGGTAGTTGAGTTAATACATATCGCATCATTTTACTCCGAGAGGCCACACTTAAAATTGTAAACAATAGTAATCGGAGGTCGAATGTTCAACTCTTTTCGGAAGGACTCGAATTTCTTTATTCCGAGTTTGTCTATGACATGCTGAAAAAATACATGTCAGAAATTCACCAAACCCAACATATACAATCTTTATAATTTTAGTAACAAACCTCTGTATTTTATCTTTAGACTTTTAAATCTGAGGGATTTTTTGCACTTTATCGTGGTTTTGTACCACAGTTTCTAAGATTGTTCCCATGGAACGTTATTGTATCCTTTACATATTGTTTTGTTGTCTGAATTCAAGTACCAGAGTTGTTCAGTGACGTTAACCGTAGAGCATTCTATGTAACTGAAAGTTTAGTTGGTACTAACTGTGAACAGTGTAAGTACTTTGAGTAAATGTTCGGTGTATTGTAATTTTCTGGTCGCTTTGAGAACCTTACAGTCTTTACAGTCACCCTGTCTCTCTTCCTTTCTTTTTTTTTTCGTAAAATTAATTCAGATGATTGCAAGTTGTGATAAGCACAGTAAGCATTTTAATTCCTTGACTTTCTGTCAGTTCTTTATGTCATATGAACAGTACAAGATATTTGGGGATCGAGTCTTGTCGTAGGAGTCATGATAAGAATCAGACTGGAAAGTAAATTAATGAACAATTATTACGATATTGTACAAAACAGCGATTATCAAATTTATGCAATTTATAAATAAAGATTATATCAATGACTTTAAATTCAAACAAATTTGCCCATTGACAATACTGTGCGCTGTAGAACCGCATTTCTGTTTACAGTACTGTTCAGTAGATTTCCACCGAAGCAACTGAATGGTTTTATCCACAAAGGAAAGTGGTAGAACCCTACTGTATACAAAAAGTACCGAAGCTCATTTAAACTTACGTTTAGTGGCTTTCTAAAGAATGTGTTAGCTGCATGGTTTCATCCGCAGGAAAAAAAAAACGATGAAAGCAAACATAGGAAAATGAAGATTACAACAGTACATCATTTTGTTATTGAGCAGCTTTCCACAGAATTATCACACTGTATGGCTTGATTCACAGATAAAAAAGTTAGAAACGAGCTTTATCATAAAACAGACAGTACGACAGCGCAGTACTTTTCAGTAGCTTTTCTGCGTGATCGGAACGAGTTGAGCACATGCTCTGGGTGTGGAGCATGCGTAGTATGGTCACTGAAGAAAAACTCGGTGCTGAACTCTGGTACAGTACTTGTACTCGTCGATACTAACACTGTCTATTGAGTAACATAGCTTATAAGAAAACTCAGATATTACTCACCGGGGCCACGCGTTGATTGGTCGAAAACCTATGGGTTATTGTGCCCGTAATCCCATAGCACCGAGAGAAAAGAGAAACATTTTCTGTTTTTATTTAAAGTTAGTTTATGAAAGCAATAAACCCCAGTTTCTACGGGTTTACCGGCGTAATAAACCACGCGGGATGTTGGGGGAACACGAGAAGAGCTTCGGTTGCCTGTTCTTCGCACTGCAAAATTCTGAATGGATGTCAGTTATTTGGAACGTGCAACATTTGGGGCGAATGACAGGCTTAGTTTCGTGAATTATTGCACTGGAGGGTTGTTTTATAAGACAAACAGTCAACTCCCAACAAATTCAGACCCTCGATAACTCGAAGCAATTTTCATTTCCCTTTAGGTCATTTTCTATGCAATTTTACCATCGATAACTCAAGCCATGTCTGTCAATGCGTATCAAGTCAAAACAAACAGTGTATATGAGCCCAAAACATTGAGTATCTGTTGAAGCAACCGTGTAATCTTTGACCTTTTTCGTAATCCAGAAAACGTACCAGTCCCGGTCAAGTTTCGTTGGTTTAAAGTTCACTTCGCGTTACGTCTTTCATAAATCGTTGTGGCTTACCTCCTTACTTCCGGTCATTTGTTCTCATCTCCCGATAAGGGACCTTTCTTTTTTTCCGAGGGAGAGAGGCCATGCGAAAAAAAACAGCTTTCGAGGAGGAGGTATCCCAAAACAATTCAGTGAAAATTAGTGAAATATTTTAGCGATTTTTTTATGTAAATGTTTTAATTCGAAATTGTCTTCCCTTTCTTTTGATTTGTGCTTTCTTGCTAAACAGCTCTAATAATAATAATAATAATAACTTTATTTCTATAGCGCTCTTATCCTATGTTCAAGGCGCTTTACAGTCATGTAAACAACATTATTAAAAATATTTACAAATTTACAACCATATCCTATTATATTTACAATGAATAAAAAAAAGGGAAAAATTAAAACTAACGGAATATATAGAAATCTATAAAAACAATGATCTGTTATTACTGAATTTAGTAAACAAGTACGTCTTAAGTGATCTCTCTGTAGTATTATAAATTATAAACATTGCCTTCACAGCAAGCACAATCACGTGAAGCAGGGAATAAAAGAGAATTATTAAAAAAGGTTAAATGTCGGGAGAGGGGACTTTTTAAGTTATTTTTGGGCTGGGCCATGTGAAAAAATTACCGCTTATAGGGGGAGTTCATGTGAAAAAAATATCATTGCAAGCTGAGGGGGCTCATACAATTTTTAAATGGTGCTGCCCTAATCACATCAGCCCCTCCCCTCCCTCGTAAAAAATGGACGGTCCCTAACTCGTTCGAGTTATCAGGAGTCTACTGTAAATATAAGACGTACCGAGCCGGCAACTTCACTTAAATTTTTTTTATTGAATGTGGCGGTCGGTCATTCTTTATCCTTGTGTCTCCATAAAAATCGACTACAACTATGTTCAATATCGTCATTTTCTCCCAAACCACTCCCCACCTCAAGAAATCAAAATTTAAAGAATAATTCGCGTTGCGGTTTACACATTTACTTTATCGTGTTGGATTTTATTTCCCTCGTCATTCAAAAATAGGGATTTTTAAAAAAAAAAAAAAAAATGAAAAAATTCTTTCATTCCAAATTTTGCCCGTAGTATATAACCGACATTTTTGTTCTACCTAGAAGTTTGGGATCAATATCAGTTTCTGGGCAACCGTGCACCTACCCCTCCCCTAAACCAACATTAACGCTAACTTTTTAACTCATTATAACTTGTTGGATTAGGGGAGGGGTAGGTGCACAGTTGCCCAGAAACTGATATTGATCCGAAGTTTGCTGGCACGCTGATATCAGTGACACTGATATTGTGAACGCGGTAAAACAGAGACTGTTTACTCTCTCTTCAAGTTGGAAAAGTTTTTCTATTATTATTATTATTATTATTATTATTATTATTATTATTATAAGATTATCTAAATGCAACCAAAAAACCGTTAACTTCTACAAAAGCTTAAGTAAATCGTGTTCCAACTTCGGAAACTGTTCGCCTGTGCACAAAAGCAAGAAACATCGAATTGGGTTTGTATCACCCGGATACCAGTTTTACAATTTGCAGCTGTTTATTTTGACTCCCTTAATTTCAGGTTTAAAGGTTTCAAAGAACCGTTATAATTTGGGAACGTTTTTCCAAGAATTATTTCTCATCATTCAAGTTCAACTCATTTACCAGCTTCGAGAAGTTTTTCTCAAATCCTTGAACAATCACTCTGGGATTTGCCATTACGGCTTCGTCACAGTACACCCCAACACGAATACCGCCATCGTAGCTGAACACAGCTAGTCCGACACCAATATTATCTCTCTGAGGAGGCCAAAAAATGCCTTGGATTATTCTTTGGCCGCCAAGATACAAAGTATGCTGCGGTCCTGGGACGTTACTGAGAACGCAGGAAACTTTTCTCGAGAAGAAGTCTAGCAGAGGTTTGGAAAACCATTCGGGAAGCATCATCAAGATCTGCACTGTTGCAGCGGTGACCAGCGGTTCTGCAGAGGTCTTGATGATGTCCATTCGTTGCTTCGTCGCCAAAAGTCTGTCTACCGCATTTCTGGCAACGATAGGAAGCCGCAAGAATACGAGAGCAAACTTGTTTTTAAGTTTCACGGATTTTGTCGAGGCTCGTATGTCAACAGGTACAGAAGCCCACATATCTTCCAGTGCATTTTCGTCGGCGTCCTCTTTAAGGAAGTCGTGTAGGGCGCCAGCGAGACAAGACACCATCACATCGTTCACTGTTGTTCCAGCCACCCGTTTCACTTGTTTCACCAGCGACAACTCCACGTTATTCGACCATGCCACTACTTTTTTCCCGCAGAGGTCAGTTTGACCGTGAATTTTCGAGTTGTCACCTCTGGAGAAAAATCTCGTTACCGCCATCATGGGGCCAGTGATGAATGCTTTGCACCACATAAATAATCTCTGTTTTGTAGAAAACTTTCTCGGCTCTGGGCCTTGAGGTGGTACATCGTACAGGTTGCGGACAAATACCCTTGTCAAAGCCACGCCGTCTGCAACGCTATGATGTACACGAACAACTAAACCGAAGGAATTCTCTTCAGCGATCGGGACTACCAAAAATTGCCATGGCGATTGCAGCTGGGGAAGAGGCAGAGAACAAATTGAAGAAATTACGACTTCGACATCCTGTAAACTCTTCGGCGCTTCTCCTTTCCAGTTCAAAACGTGATTTGCAATCTCAAAATTTTTGTCTTCCTTCCACACGAAACATCCCAAATGTTTCTGTATGACTTGTGTAAGTCTTGGGCAGATTCGCTCACCCTTGTCGTCTGTTCCATAAACCAGACGTTCGGAGATAAGTGTCCGAAGTTTATTGACGTCTGGTGTTCCTTCTATTTGCATTAAAGCGTGTATAATGTGTCGATTTGTTGAGCGATCTTGCTGCCAAACAGCGTCGTCTCCACGGAACGGAGTGCAATTTCGACTGTACGCAAGATAAGTCTCAGTCGCATATTTTACCACCAATAAAATGACTAACGCTACCAAGAGAAAGGGAATTGTCAAACAGAAAACGAAAAATGTCAATATTAACTCCAGATGGTATATTACTGCTTCGACTGCGATTGCCATTGCCAGAACTGCGCCTTTGAAACGCT
>OX453274.1:30016939-30149439 GCA_949710005.1 Ricordea florida | reverse complement strand
ACGCAAACCGCAGGAATTTGCTTCGAACGTTCATTGGCTCACTGGCCGTAATGTATCTGCTGTAATTGGCCAGATTAATCACGTAACGTTTAACATAGTCCTTTGAAAACCACTTTAATGATAAAATTACTTTTTACGACTCCTCAAATAAAAGACAAATGAAATAAAGAAGTTTTACAGGTGCCCTGAGCTATATGCAGAATTTGGAAAGCTTATTTTGTGGGGGAAAACGGAATTAACAGGAGAACCTCTCGGATAAAGGGGAAAACAAAAGATTAAACTCAATTTATTTAAAACGCCGCGTTTGAGGGCCTAAGCCGTTAGTGAGATCTCTCTGATTTTAACTTTATCTTTTACGAAATTGAAGATTTCTCTTTCGCAGTATTTACTGAACTTAAAGCAGTTGCGATTTAGCCTGAAAGAAGGGGAACAGGGTGGAGCGGGAATTTTCATCCACAGTGCAAATAAATGATTGAATTTTATGACATGCAGGTACTTGCAGTGTGGGATGCCAAGCAGAATCTAATTCAGTTGATGTGAAGGATATTGGACTTCAAACTGATCTAGAGATCACTGGAGTTCAAGATGGCGCTGTAGTAAGTGTTAACTGTATTCCTAAACTTTCGACAATATAATAATTCTTAAAAAGTTGATTCCAAATAACTCGAACCTAGCCCGGCACAAGAGATTTACGAGTTTTACGGGAGTTAGAGTTATCGAAAGAAATTACGGCATTTGTATAGGTAATCAAAATGATTTCGAGTGCAGTTTGGAATGAATAAGCACAAGTAAATTTTTCAAAGAGAGCAAAAACTAACCGAGCCCATATGGCGAGTGCAATTTGGTGTCTGAAAAATTTACGAAAATCTTATCTCTTCCAATTTCCATTCGAAAACAATTGACTACTCGTTAATAATATAGATGGCAAATGTATAAATTTGCAATGACTACTCTCAATTTCAACTTTTTGCGCTCAATTTTAATTTTCTGCATTCTTTGGGATCGACATGTTCTCTGCCAATCAGCGCGTTTAAATTTTGGCATATTATTATGCTGGTAATCACAGACCTTATTACCTTAATTCAGATGGTTTGCATTTTAGTCACTTTCATCCCGCAGAATGACTAAAATCCAGAATAAGACTTGGCCAGAACAACGAACTTCACAGCTGAAAAATGCTTCCAAATAAACTTCGTTTTTCGAAGTATGAGAAATTGGCATAATCAAACGAATTGATAAAGTAAGTTATACCACCGTAGTTGGTTTTTTCCGGCATACCACCGGAGGTGCTAACACCTTACGGTGGTGTAACTTACTTTATCAATTCGTTTGATTATCCCAATTTCTTGTGTTTCAATTCCCCACCGACGCAGCACCAGTTTCTTTAGAAACTGTCCTCACAACGCTTGTTTCCGAAGTATGGTTTGATTCGTTGGGTCCAGACAAAGAAGGAACGAATTATCGGCGTAAAATTTTAAGGAGAGCCACGAAGAGTAACAAAAATCGCTTCGGGTGAGATTAACGGTCTTGTACTTATAATCACGAGCAATAGTTTTCACGACATGTAACCCAGCCGAAGAAGATCTGGTCCGAAGTGCGGTTTATTGGCAAAGGTTGGGACCACCTCGTGACCCCGGTAAAAGTTCCCAGTAACAACTTGCGCGCCTTGTTTTCATCAAATCGAGGTTGCTTCCCATGCTATAACAATAATTAACGAATGTTCCCTTATTATTTAATAATATTCGCGCGGGGACTACTTAACAGACTACCCCTAGGTAAAACTGTCCGACTCTTATTACTAGTGAAATGCGAACTGTTCAGTGAGATTGCATGTACCGTGTTTCAGTTTTCACTCCGCTTTCTTTTAGTCGCAATTCACAGCTCATAACACATTTGCTACTGCACACAACCCGAAAGAATACAACAGAATATCGTCATGTAGGCCGCAGACGAGGGCTGCTGGCGCTTATCAACGTGGTTTCACTGTACCTGTTTCACGAGCCCAGGCGGAGTTGTATATGAAACACGGATACCCTACGAGAGTTAACAAGGTGAGAAACGGTTTGCTTTAAAGACTCTCGGCTAAAAATGGAGGGGATGAAGGTTCTGACTAACAGGTAAATAAATAAATGAAAAGTTTTCGCACTGCCATATCCACCAGGTGGCTCTTCGTCCAAGGATTCCTTGTCGAATTGCAATTTGGAAGTGCTGGTTTTTATGAAAGGAAGATACTCAGAGAACGCGGAGAAAAACACTCGAAACAAGGTGACAACAGAGTAGAAACACAACCTAGATGAGATGGCGGGAACCAAACGCGGGCCTCCGAGGTTGGAAGGCGAGTGCTGTCACCACTGCACCAGCCTTTGTTCATACTTGTACAATACTCTGACAAATTTATGCACAGCATTGTATTAAAATGCATTATGTTGCATTGTGTCGTTCTAGAATGCATTGGTGAACTATTGTTATGGCCATATAATACAATACAATGCAATGCAGAAATTTGTCGGAGTATTGGACAACACACAGCTTTCATACTTGTCCAGTACTCTGACAAATTTATGCACAGCATTGTATTAAAATGCATTGTGCTGTATTGTGTCGTTATAGAATGCTTTGGTGAACTATTGTTATGGCCATATAATACAATACAATGCAATGTTTGTTTCTTGTATCTCAGTGGTGAGAGCACTCGTTTCCCACCTCTGTGACGCGGGTTCAAATCCCGCAATCTCATGTGGGTTCCCTCCTTGCTCGGAGAGTTCTTTCCCAGGTTCTCCGGTTTTCCTTCATTCATAAGAACTAGCAGCTCCAAATCCCTGTTCGATCTGGAAATTTGAACGGACCGCAGTAATTGTCCTTAACTGTTGTAGCTTCCTTGCCTGACATGATTGTCTCAATATAGGCAAAGCGCTTGAGTTTAAAAAGTTTTGAGGTGAAGTGAATTCATTTGGCTTTCTAATTCCTCATCAGGTGGTTGATGTTTGAGGTATGTTTGAAGGTCTTATGTCAAGTCACAGATTTCTGCTAGGGATTAATTCCCATGTATTTTCTCAGAGCACATTTAATGAGAGTGTGTTAGAATATCAAGGCTGTTGACAGTGATTGTCCAGCTATCATTCCCTGATATTGTCTTCATTGATTACTCTGTATTGGTACCATTGGACCTATATCGTCAGCGTTTATTTTGGTCTCTGTAACATGAAGCACCTGGAGGTACTGTTAGGTTGGAATGCCAGGTCATCCCAGGGTACCTATATATACACGTGGTCGTTGGTACCTATATATACACCTGGGTGGCGAGAGACAGTTTCTTGTGTAAGGAAACAACCCATTGCCATCGCCATGCAGAGCTCGATTACTTGATTGCATGTTATTTAAATGGTTGACAAAAAGTTATCAACAAATTTGGTTTTTAATTGTTTAGGTGGTGCTTGACGAAATTTGTGACCTGAAGGACGAAGTACAAACTTTGAAGCTTCAAAACTCTGCTTTATCACGAAGGGCCAGTGACGCAAACTCTGAGTTGTTCTACATGAAGGTATTTGCAAAGGCATCCCCACAGCTTTGTTTGCAATCGATCTATATCGCTTTCATGTAACTGATTTACAGTGCCTCTTATTTGACTGAATCTTTGTATGTAGCAGTTCTACCGTTTTCAGGTTTATACCCCTGTTTTTTTCTATCAGTGTTCATCCCACGGCTTGCGAACCAATGGTAGGAGTTCTTACGACAGCTGCATGAGCGGCCTTCTTTTATTGTCCTAATCTCGTTCCCAGGGTCTCTCTTTTTCCCGCTCAGGGGCGGGAAGAAGAGAGATTCTGGGAACGAGGTTGTTGTGGTCCATGATTCCATTTTGCCTCCTTTTCATACTTTGAATTATGGGAGGATCTTTGCTTACAAAAATTGCTTCATTAATAGTGTTTCTGTCTGTATAGAGCTACACAAATATCACCTCTGAATATTAAAAGTGCACAGCGTGATTACTGAACAATCTGTAGAAATATGAAGCCGATAGGGTGAGCAAAGCACTTTTTGTGAGGTGGTTCGCATCAGCACTTTTGCCACCAAAAAATTATGCAACATTTCAATGCAGATACCTTTCTTACCATCGAACGCAACTAGCTGAAAATTTCGCTAGTTACTTAGTTTTATAAGCCCTTGTAACTAGTGTAATTTGCTATGATAAACATTTACTATTTTCAGGAGGCTTCCGGCTATTTTTCAAAGTAACCTATATGAAGCATAATTTAAACCGATAACGTCATCAAAGATCTTCCCATTTCTTTTCGTCACCCAACAACTTCGCTTACAAACTCGAAAAAAAAAAACACTCAAATCCGAGTTCTACTAATAGACCTAGTGTCCTAGAGCGTCCGAACCAGTTATCGGAAGGTCGTACGTTCGACTTCTATTGGGAGAACTCGGATTTGTTTTTTAGTAATCGGTAGGTCGTAGGTTCGACTTCTATCGGGAGAACTCGGATTTGCTTTATTTCCGAGTTTCTCTGTGGCAGTGCCGAAAAACACACCTTTCACAAAAGCTTCAGAATCAAAATATACGATCTTTATTATTTCATGGACAGTTATCTTTGTAAAATCTTAGTTCACGAACATAATGGTAAGCCAGAAAGGGTTTATCAGTTAGACAAAGTGGAATCCACTTTGCGACATGCAGTTTCTTTTGTCTTTTTTTTCAGAACCAACTCACAGTAAGTGCAATAGGTCGAGATGAACTGCAGAAGAAATTTCAAAAAGCGAGAGACCAGGTACAGTTAAGACTGCTAACATCTTCATTTTCTCAGTAAACAAGTCGGAACATCACACAAGCATCATCAAAATAACGCCGCGCCATTCGAGTACGAAAAACTACGGAGTGGGTGGGGGACGGTATGTTAGTGGTGGGAACGGAGGAATGGTGTCTTCACCTACTCGCTTTCCTATTGTGTTAGCTTGACCAGTTAGTAGTCGAGCGTTTTCTCTGTCAAGAGAGGTCACAAAGGAGTACGGTTTGTGAACTGTCGAGACACAGCTCGAAATAGCACAAGAATGGGTTGTTCACGTGTGTGGAGACATGTTATATGTAGTTGCTAGCGCACTGGACTTACGACCACGAGGTACGCAGGTCAAGTCGGGCGCGCAGTTTTCGAAAGTCCCATGACGTATTGGTAGATTTGTGGTCTGGTTTGGGAAGAAAGACGTTTCTGCCCATCAAACTTTGCCAGATAATATAAGACTTTTGTCCTTGAAAAACATATTAAGAGACCGAGTTTGTAGAGTTAGTGAGAGGCTTGTGGAACACGCACGCGTGGCTGAAGCGCGTGTGTCGTGTGCCTATTATGTTGTTCTATCATGTTACGTCTATTGCTGTTTTGTTTAGTCTTTTTGTCATGGTATGACGCGTCCTGGCAAAATATCCCGTTATACAAATCATTAAACAGTAATTTCTTATCCTTCTGTCTAGGTCAGTTCTCTGGAGGGATCGTTAAGGAGACAGGCATGTAGCGACGCTCAAACCAGACAAAGAAATAAACATTTAGAGGAAGAAATGAGATGGAGCCAGGCAAGTATTCATTACTATTACAGAAGTATTTAAAGTTTGACTATACCTAAGTAAAAATTGTTTGGAAAGCTATTAAAAATTAGTGTGCTGTGTTCCGTGGTGCTCTCTGTCTACTTAACGTTTTGCCTCTGCCAAAAATATGTGCTTTTAAGATGGTCCCGAGCTGAAAAGGTATGGACCACTACCGAGGTGTGGCACTGTTTTTTTTTTTACTGTACTGTCTGGTTCTAATTTTTTCATCTGTGGATCAAACCATGCAGTGTGACCATTCTTTGTAAAGCTACTGAACAGTACTGTACTGTGGTACTGTTTGTTTTACTATACAGTCTGGTTCTATCTTTTTCATCTGTGGATCAAACTATGCAGTGTGACCATTCTTTGGAAAGCTACTGAACAGTACTGTATTGTGGTCCTGTTTGTTTTACTATACAGTGTGGTTCTATCTTTTTCACCTGTGGATCAAACCATGCAGTGTGACCATTCTTTGGAAAGCTACTGAACAGTACTGTATTGTGGTCCTGTTTGTTTTACTATACAGTGTGGTTCTAACTTTTTCATCCGTGGATCAAATCATGCATTGTGACCATTCTTTTGAAAGCTACTGAACAGTACTGTACTGTGGTACTGTTTGTTTTACTATACAGTGTGGTTCTAACTTTTTCATCTCTGGATCAAACCATGCAGTGTGACCATTTTTTGGAAAGCTACTGAACAGTACTGTACTGTGGTCCTGTTTGTTTTACTGTAGTGCGTGGTTCCAACTTTTTAACCTGTGGTTCTCAAAATCATCAATAATGCAGGAGTGAAAGAGAAGGAAAATCAAGCCCCGTGACGTGTTTGGAGATCTGATGGAACACGGCTCGTTTTTGCATCTTTTAGCCCTCTAAATCATAACTTTTGAGAAGTTATATCAAACACTGACCAATACTACTACTTACTTGTGTTTTATCATAATTGACGTGCTCTCAGCCAATCCGCGCGTTGAAAGTTTTGCGTGTATGTTGTTAGTGATCAAACACGTGTATCCAGTACAGTTTCTTTATAATTTCTTATATAGAAATTTATGGTACAAAAACGACCCGTGTTTCCTCAGATATCCAAACGCGTCACGGTGCTCGATTTTCTTTGTCTTTCGCTTGTACATTAGGGACGGACCATTAGAAAAGTGATGGGGGGGGGGGGGGGGAATTTTCAGCTTGCACGAATTTTTTTTTTCGCTCACTGCTTTTGCAGGAATTTTTTTTTCAGGTGAACCTCTCTGCACGAATTTTTTCTACTACGTATGAAAAAGTCACAATTGGACCTTCCTTCTGCATGAATTTTTTTTTTTACCTTCTTCTTTGCATGAATTTTTTTTTTTGGTTTTTTCCCTACCCCCCCCCCCCCCCCATCACTTTTCTAATGGTCCGCCCCTTATTGATGAGTTTGAAAAATATTTCATCGAATCATGTACTGTGGTACTGTTTGTTTTACTAACTTTTTCATCTGTGGATCAAATTAGCACTGTGATCAAACCTTTTTTAAGGAAAAACAAAACAATGCTTCTTAAAATAAACATTTCAACATTCGCTTTGTGCACGTAAAGAGTTTTTATAAACGAGTTACGATATTTCCAACCTTATTTTATTGAGTGGTTGAAATAGTCTGTAACAATCATATTAACCTCCTGGTTTCATTTTTGTTCAGATTCCATGTGTTCCCGTCATAGGTGGATCTGATCGATTAAAAAGGGATACACTTCAAACGAAGAATCAAACGCGAGCAAAGAGTGCTTCTCCTTCAAGGGGACGACACAAGTTCTAGTAATATTTCATGACCATGTGTGCAACAACGTACACTCATATTTCCACGTATTGTCAATATAATCGTCTATAAGAGCCTTTGTCGCTGCATTGTCCTTAGGTCAATAATTCCGTACTTATCTTTGTGGTGATTCGATCAGTGTTCTCATACTCATTGATGATGCATAAGCGGATGACAAAGAAAATCAAGTACCGTGACGTGTTTGGATATTTAATGAAACACGGCTCGGTTTCCTTTGAAAAACTATAACAAATACTCAATACATTAGTTTGATCGCATAGCAAACTCTTCGCCAAAACTGCTCCGCTAGCGTCGTATTTTTAGCTCTCCTCGGTATTTTATCAGTGATCAAACACTGTAGCTCTTATTTAACGTAATATTAATTAAACAACCCGAGGTCGTTTAAAGAGGCCTTTAGAAAACATTGGAAGTTGCAAGGATGCAGGCTGCGCGATGAGCCGAGTCATCGTAAATACGAACCACACTGTATAGTAAAACAAACAGTACCACAGTACAGTACTGTTCAGTAGCTTTACAAAGAATAGTCACACTGCATGGTTTGATCCATAGAGGAAAAAGTTAGAACCACTCTGTATAGTAATACAAACAGTACCACAGTACAGTGAGCTCAATAGCATTCCAAAGAATGGTCACAATGCATGGTGTGATCAACAGATGAAAAAGTTAGAACCACACTGTATAGTAAAACAATCAGTACCACAGTACAGTACTGTTCAGTAGTTTTACAAAGAATAGTCACACTGCATGGTTTGATCCACAGATGAAAAAGTTAGAAACACACTGTATAGTAAAACAAACAGCACCTCAGTACAGTACTGTTCAGTAGTTTTCCAAAGAATGGTCCCGCGGCATTGTTTGATCCACATATCAAGGAGGTAAGTGCCACACTGGATGGAAAAACTAGCGTTCTTCAAGCGCTGCTGGATCAGAATCTGATTCACAGAGTTAATCATTGTCCGCGTAAGTATTAAGTTTCACTCAGAACAGAACAAATCGTTGATAAGCAAGGTAAAGAATATTGGCCCCAGGAGGCTGCCTTGCGGGACGCCTCTTCTTTACATCATGCCATCTCAATGATATCATTTATTCATTTGCCTCATTACATTTAAATGTTAACAGCATTGTTCTAAGCGAGACCTCAGAAAACCGTTGGGCTTATAGGAGAAACCACCTCGAATAACAACAGAGTCAAACGTCTTTATTTTGAGGTTATGAAAACTTGATAAACTGGTGATTTATAATGGTAATTGAACTGAGTGGAGTGCAATTTAGTCTGAAATCATACGCGTGATTTCAAATATCGAACGAGCGCATAGCGCGAGTTCGATATGAAATCACAAGTGTGATTTCAGACCAAAATTGCACGACACGAAGTTCAATTACCACTCTATTACACTCATTTTTTGTCAATACTACTTATTTATTTATCCACTTCAGGAGGCCCGGTTTTTTGAAGAAAAGTAACTTTTTAAAATTGATGCGATTTAGAGCAAAAAATGTTACAATTTATGAATAAATCACACTGCTATGAGCCAATCAAATTGCAGGGATCACCTGTGATTTCAAAATGGGTGTAATAAATAGTGGGAACGAATTCAACATCTTGGGAAAATTTGTTTTTAAATTTCTTAAATTTTTTAATTTTTTTTTAAGGTTGAACTAGTGAGCAGCACCTCTGCGAACTCTTAGAGTTGTAAATACGTCTTATTAACTGAGTTCGAGGTCCGTACTGTAAGCTACGGACTGAGTTTTTCTTCTGTTTATTTTCAGTTTAAGCTAAAACTGTGGGTCCCAAATTATGTCACGCACAAAATGTGTTACTCCTTGCACACCTTTCCGCCTGTTTCCTACATGCAAATCCGCTCTCATAGGAGCGATTTTACGTAATACTAAATATTCTTAGTATCTTACGTAGGTATTTATACAGGTTCCTTGTGTTGTATTGTAAAACATCCCTGAAGAAACGCGTCGAATAAAATAAATCGTTTCACAACTCTAAGAGTTCGCAGACGTGCTGCTCACTAGTTCAACCTTAAAAAAAAGTGAGAAACATAGGATTATCATCATAATAAGACATCCGCCAACTCAGATTTTAGATCAGCTATCTTTACACCCTGCAATCTGTCCAAAAAATAGTTCTCATCCGTACCTCGTCTTCACCATGCAAACTAACCACCAAACACCGCCTGCCTTTACCCCATGAAAATAACCACCAAAAAGCCGCTTTCTAGACCATGAGAATAATTAAAAAACATGGTGCTTCTAACCCCCAAAATAACAGGCAAAAACACCATTTTAATTCATAAAAACTCACCACCAAAAACGACATGTTTCCAACTCATAAAAATGACCAAAAAGCTGCCTGTTTTTATTTCATTGAAATGACTTGCAATTATTGCCTGTTTCTAAGCCATAAAACTAACCACAAAAGCTGCATGCCTTTAAAAATGGCCAACAAAACGTTCCTGTTTTAAACACAATAATGACCACAAACAATGCCTTTTATAACCCAAGAAATTGACCAACAAAAAGTGCGTGTATTTATGGCTTAAAAATGATCACGATTGTTTGCCTGTTTTTTTTTTCATTGAAATAGTTTAATGTTACTGCCTGTTCTTAAGCCTTAAAACCTGACCACTAATAATTGTCCTTTTTTTAAACCATAAAAATGCGCCTGTTTTTAACACAAAATATGACCTCAAAAAATGCCTCTTTGTAACCCATAATAATGACCAACAAAAAGTGCCTGTATTTTAGCTTAAAAATGATCACCAAAAACTGGCTGGCCCAGAACAATCACCACCAAAATGTGAATATTTTAGAACCATAGAGATGATCAGGAAAACGTGCCTGTATACTACCCATAAAAATGACCAACAAAAAACTCCCTGTTTTTAACCCATGAGGATTATCCCAAAAAGTGCCCGTTTTCATATCTTGAAAATGTCCACCAAAAACTGCATCTTTAACTTAGTGGAAATGACCAACAAGAACTGCCTATTTTTTACGTAGGAAAATGACGAACAATTGTTGCCTGTTTCTAACTCATAAAAATGACTAACAAAAAACTGCTTCTTTTTAACCCATAAAGAAAGTGCCTCTTTCTAACCCATAAAGATAGTCACCAAAAATGCTCTGTTTTAACCAATAAAATGACTAACAAAACTGCTTGTTTTTATACCTTTAATATGACCACGCAAAACTGTCTTGTTTTCACTCATGAAAATGACAAAATTTTGGCCTTTTTTAAGCCTTAAAACTAACAACCGAAAATTGCCAGTTTTAAGTCATAAAAATGACCAAGAAAAATTGCCTTTTTAACTCATAAAAATGACCAAGAAAAATTGCGTTTTAACTCAAAAATGACTTACAATTATTGCCTGCTTTTAACCCATACAAATAACCACCAAGAAAGAACCTGGTATTAAACTATAAAAATGAGTAACAGATCATTCTGTTTTTATCTCGCAAAATAACCAGCAAAAACGTCATTTTAACCCATAAAAAGTGACCAAACATTTAATGTTTTAAGAAATAAAATTAACCACCAAAAAGTGCATGTTTCTAACTCAAAAAAAAAGACCGTCAAAGACTATCTAAGAGTATCTGTTATTGCATGGTTTTAAGCCTTCAAACTGATCGCCAAAAATTGCCTTTCAACATACAAAAAACAATTATTGCCTGTTTTAAACCTTAAAAATAACCACCAAAACATTTCTGTTTTTAACCCATAAAAAAGGCCAACAAAAAGTGACTGTTTGAACACAAAAATGACCAACGAAAAAGTGTCTTGTTAACCCATAAAAATAATGCGCACACAGGGCTTGTTTTTACACCTTGAAAATGACCACCAAAAAGAGCCTGTTTTTAATTAAACCATAAAAATAACCAAGAGAAGGTGCTTGTTTTTAACACATAGAAATAACCAATATAAAACAGCTTCTTTCTAACCCTTTAAAGTAACCACCAAAAACACCCTGTTTTAGCCTTTCAACATTACCGCAAAAACCGCCTCGTTCTAACTCATAAAAATGACCACCAAAAAGTACTTGTTTTACCTCATAAAAATAACTTACAATTATTGTCTGTTCTTAAGCCTTAAAAATAACCACTAAAATTGACCTTTAACCCATAAAATTGACCATGAAAACTGCCTGTTTTAACTCATGAAAACAACGAATAAAAACTGCTTGTCTTTAACCCTGAAAAATCACCAACAAGAAATGCCTGTTTTTATATATACCCTAAAAATAACCACCAGAAAGTGTATGTTTTTAAACCATTAAAATGACCGACAAAACATGCCTTTTCAACTCCACAAATAACCAGCAAAACGCCATATTTTTAACCCATAAAAATGACTACAAAAACTGCCTGTTTCTAACTCATAAAACTGATCAAAAAAGTGCCTCTTCCTAACCAATAATCCAATGAAAATTACCTGCCTTTAGACCATAAAAATTAACACCAAAAACTACCTCTTTTAAACCATAAAAACAATCACCAAAAACTGCCTGTCTTTAACTCAAGAAAATTACGCACAATTATTGGCTGTTATTAAGCCATAAAAAAGACTACCAAAAATTCTCTATTTCAAACCATAAAAACGACCAGCATTTATTGCCTGTTTTTACATCATAAAAATGATCACCAAAAAGTGCTTTTTTACCTAATTGGAAATGACCAACAATTTTTTTTTACCATAAAAATGAGAACCCAAAAGTGTCTTTTTTAACTAATGGAAATGACCAACAAGTATTTCTTTTTTTACCATAAAAATGAGCACCAAAAATTGCCCGTTTTTAACCAATAGAAATGACGACAAAAAACTGCCTGTAATAACCCATAATTTTTAATCTACAAGATGTTTAACAACAACCGGCTGTTGGTACCCCATAAAACGTGACCAACATAAAAGAGGATGATTTGAACGATAACAATAAAAATCAAAGTAGGACTATGGTGAACTCGTGGATATGTTTACAAAACAGAGAAAAAAGAAATAATTTAAAAATTAACGAGGTGTTTTTTCAGAGTTGTGATTGAATGAACTTGAAGATAATTTTAATAATCTATAATCACAATATAAAAGTGACCAGGGAGCTGGGTAGCTTTTTGAAATAAACATACAGTGAGTACATGACGCCAATCATGTGACTACACTACGCATCAGTTATAAGGCAGGTGGCAAGCATACAGTTGTTAAAAAATTTGATAACTTAACATAAGGGTACAGGATTAAATGGCACCGAAACCAAATGTAGTTCTGGTATCCTGCTGCTCACTGTCTGTGAGTTCGAAGTTTCTAACACATGTAACAGGGTCCTTCTGAATAAGGTCTGAATTTTGTTGCCATGACATTGTCAATTTTATCATCATTATAGTTTTTGTTGTCTACAAGTCTATTCAATGTATTCAACAGAAATATCCACCTTGATTCTGCAGCTGATAATGAACAAAACCATGTAGGACAGCCCAGCTGACGAATCATACCAAACAAGTCTTTCTTGCATTTTTGCAAAGTATGTTAGTGATGATCTTAAAATCCTTAAGACTCTCAATCCTTTATCAAGTTGAATTAGTTTATTTACATTACCATCTCATTTTAGGTTATCAGTGGTATATATATTCAGGGTTGCACTTAAAAAAAATCACACTTTCCATCATTAATACAGCAATACATCTTTGTTTTTATCCTTCTAACTTCTTGTTTTTACAATGTAAATATGATGAGTCACACAACAGTAAGCAAAACAGGTAAGCCTATTTTTCCAACATGTCTACTTCAACACAATCTAGTTCACTTCAAGGTAAATTCGGAAATCAATAGACAGAAAACTTTTCATTGTAACGGCTTGTGGTGTATTGTATATAATATAACGCTTAATACATTTTCTACATGACTTACTCTTTTCGAACCCTTTAACGACTTTCTTACATTGTAATCTTCATGGTTCTCCGCCATGGCATGCGCCTCCATATTAAATGGTAAGCGTTGACATACTTCTTGACCGTCCCAATACTTCTCCAACTCCATTCCTGTTTGTACTAACACTTAAATCAGTAGAAACGTCCTTCATGCGATGTTTCTTATCCAGGTTGGCCACAGAAGTTCTTCGGTTTCACATCATGGATTCGTCAATTTATTGTGTTTTCAGTAGTAGTTTCGTTCAATAACGAGTACTTATTTCGCTCATAAGTTCTCAATCAAGTGCTAATTTCGCTCTATGAGTTCTCATCAAAGCTTACTACATTAGCAAGAGATTTTCTCATCTTCAGATCACTTTCGAGCCAACTGAAATTCATATACTGCTTGTAATCTTGGGGGCGGTCGATGGCGGTCGATGTCGGAAAAGCGAATAGTTATCATCTGTTCACGTTTAGCGCCTGGCCTAGTAAAAGGCTCATGAAATTCAGTTTCCAAGTTGGTTATTGTCCTAACTGGAAACATTTAAACTCCTTTTGATTTTAGTAAGACCGCTAATGAGGCCCTGTTAGTGAGGTTCTTTATGTCGCGCGTCTGAGTTTCAAACCTTTTCACGTCGCAATTTCGAAAGGTCGAAGGTCGCTGTCGTAATTTCCCGTGAGCGGCTCGTCGTTCGTCGCCATTTCAGGTCCTTTATGTCGCCGTTTCAAGGCCATGTCGCTTTTCGAAATTTACCCCTAACAGGGCCTCGCTAATCGTCCTCTTAAGCTACAAAATCATTACAAACTCTGGCAACGGTACGATACACTTTCAGCGTGAACTTTCATCAACAGACTTCCGTGACTTCGGTCACGACAATTGTCGTCTTCATATCGGTGCCCCCGAGTTCTATCCGACTAATTACGAAGATGTCTACACTGGAGTGAGTGAGTGAGTGAGTGAGCGAGCGAGTGAGTGAGTGAGCGAGCGAGTGAGTGAGTGAGTGAGTGAGTGAGTGAGTGAGTGACAATTTGCATATCGGAGTCCCCACAAAAACTCGCAAATACGCTTCGCGTATCCACGAGTTAAAAAGGGCTGTTTTCACACAAACATTATCACCACAAACAGCCTGTCGTAACCCATAATCAAAGTAGGACTATGGTGAACTCGTGGATATGTTTACAAAACAGAGAAAAAAGAAATAATTTAAAAATTACCGAGGTGTTTTTTCAGAGTTGTGATTGAATGAACTTGAAGATAATTTTAATAATCTATAATCACAACATAAAAGTGACCAGGGAGCTGAGTAGCTTTTTGAAATAAACATACAGTGAGTACATGACGCCAATCATTTGACTACACTAGGCATCAGTTATAAGGCAGGTGGCAAGCATACAGTTGTTAAAAAATTTGATAACTTAACATAAGGGTACAGGATTAAATGGCACCGAAACCAAATGTAGTTCTGGTATCCTGCTACTCACTGTCTGTGAGTTCAAAGTTTCTAACACATGTAACAGGGTCCTTCTGAATAAGGTCTGAATTTTGTTGCCATGACATTGCCAATTTTATCATCATTATAGTTTTTGTTGTCTACAAGTCTATTCAATGTATTCAACAGAAATATCCACCTTGATTCTGCAGCTGATAATGAACAAAACCATGTAGGATAGCCCAGCTGACGAATCATACCAAACAAGTCTTTCTTGCATTTTTGCAAAGTATGTTAGTGATGATCTTAAAATCCTTAAGACTCTCAATCCTTTATCAAGTTGAATTAGTTTATTTACATTACCATCTCATTTTAGGTTATTAGTGGTATATATATTCAGCGTTGCACTTAAAAAAAATCACACTTGCCATCATTAATACAGCAATACATATTTGTTTTTATCCTTATAACTTCTTGTTTTTACAATGTAAATATGAGTCACACAACAGTAAGCAAAACAGGTAAGCCTATTTTTCCAACATGTCTACTTCAACACAATCTAGTTCACTTCAAGGTAAATTCGGAAATCAATACACAGAAAACTTTTCATTGTAACGGCTTGTGGTGTATTGTATATAATATAACACTTAATACATTTTCTACATGACTTACTGTTTTCGAACCCTTCAATGACTTTCTTACATTGTAACCTTCGTGGTTCTCCGTCACGGCAGCCGCCTCCATATTTACAAGTAAATGTTGACATACTTCTTGGCCGTCCCAATACTTCTACAACTCCATTCCTGTTAGTACTAACACTTAAATCAGTAGAAAAGTCCTACATGCGATGTTTCTTATCCAGGTTGGCCACAGAAGTTCTTCGGTTTCACATCATGGATTCGTCAATTTATTCTGTTTTCAGTAGTAGTTTCGTTCAATAACGAGTACTCATTTCGCTCATATAAGTTCTCATTCAAGTGCTAATTTCGCTCTATGAGTTCTCACCAAAGCTTACTACATTAGCAAGAGATTTTCTCATCTTCAGATCACTTTCGAGCCAACTGAAATTCATATACTGCTTGTAATCTTGGGGGCGGTCGATGGCGGTCGATGTCGGAAAAGCGAATAGTTATCATCTGTTCACGTTTAGCGCCTGGCCGAGTAAAAGGCTCATGAAATTAAGTCTCCAATTTGGTCATTGTCGTAACTGGAAACATTTAAACTCCTTTGGATTTTAGTAAGACCGCTAATGAGGCCCTGTTAGTGAGGTTCTTGATGTCGCGCATCTGAGTTTCAAACCTTTTCACGTCGCAATTTCGGAAGGTCGAAGGTCGCTGTCGTAATTTCCCGTGAGCGGCTCGTCGTTCGTCGCCATTTCAGGTCCTTTATGTCGCCGTTTCAAGGCCATGTTGCTTGTCGAAATTTACCCCTAACAGGGCCTCGCTAATCGTCCTCTTAAGCTACAAAATCATTACAAACTCTGGCAACGGTACGATACACTTTCAGCGTGAACTTTCATCAACAGACTTCTGTGACTTCGGTCACGACAATTGTCGTCTTCATATCGGTGCCCCCGAGTTCTATCCGACTAATTACGAAGTGTGTCTACACTGGAGTGAGTGAGTGAGTGAGCGAGTGAGTGAGTGAGTGAGTGAGTGAGTGAGTGACAATTTGCATATCGGAGTCCCCACAAAAACTCGCAAATACGCTTCGCGTATCCACGAGTTAAAAATGACCAAGAAATAGCGCATGTTTTTAATCCATTAAAGTGATCACGAATAAGTGTTTGGTGTTAACCCATAAAAAGGACAAATAAAAACTACATTAACAGTTGCGAGAAAATGCCTCTTTATAACCCATAAAGATGACCAACAAAATGGGCGTGTATTTTAGCTTAAAAATGATCACCAAAAACTGCCTGTTTTTAACCCATAAAAATGACCAGCAAAAAGGGCCTGTTTTAAACTCATGAAAATGACCAACAAAAGCTGCCCTTTTTCATCTGCACCAACTAGCGGCTGTTTTAAGAGCATAAAAATGACCGACACAAACTGCCTGTTTTTAACTCATAAAAATAGCCAACAGAAATTAACTTGCCTGTTGGTAACCCATAAAAATAACCACCAAAAACGGAAATGACCAAAAACAGCCTGTTTTAAAGCCACAGAAATTACCACCAAACAGTGCGTTTTTAACCCATAGAAATGACCAACAAAAACATGCCGTTTTTCACCCTCACAAAGAACCGCCAAACACTGCCTGTTTTTAACTCAAAAATGACCAACAAAAATACATGTTTTTTACTCATAAATATGACCCACAAAACGTGCATGCTTAACCTATAGAAATGACCATGGAAAACTGCCTGTTGTTAACCCATTAAACTTACCATCAAAACCTGTCGGTTTTTCACCAATAAGTATGACCAACAAGAATTGCCCGCTTTTAACGTATAAAAAATGACGAATGAAGTGCCTGTTTTTAATCAGTAAAAGTGACCAGCAAATAGTGCCTATTTTGAAAATACAAAAATGACCAACAAAAACTGTCAGTTAATAAATCTTGAAAAGAACCATTTAAAAGTACCTGTTATTAACTGATGAAAATAATCAAAAATTGCTTCTTTTAACTCAAAAATGATCCACTGAAAATGCCTGTTTTTAAACCACAAAAATCGCCATCAAAAAGCGCTTGTTTTTAACCCATAAAATTGACCAACAAAATATGCCGTTTTTCACCCCAACAAAGAACCACCAAACACCGCGTTTTTAAACCATAAAAATGACCCACAAAAAGTGCGTGATTTAACACAAAATGACCACCGAAAACTGCCTATAGTAAACCCATAAAAATGACCATCTAAAGCTGTCTGTTTTTTAACAATAAATATGACCAATAAAAATTGCCCGCTTTTAACGCATAAAAATGACGAATAAAGTGGCCGTTTTTAACCTCTAGAAAAGACCAGCAAATAGTGCCTATTTTGAAAGTACAAAAATGACCACCGAAAACTGCCTGTTGTTAACCCATAAAAATGACCATCAAAAACTGTCTGTTTTTAATCAATAAAAATTATCAACAAAAATTGCATGTTTTAGAAGAGGAAAAAAAGTCTGTCGGTCCAAAATCTTTGTTAAAGGTTGTAGTCTTGCACAATCGAATATCGTGATTTGCATAAGGACCCAGGAAGCACATTGACTGTTTTATTGTGGCACTCAAACCCCCTACTCGACATGGGCGAGCCAAGGACAACAGAAAGGAGGCTGTTTCACATATATATCTCTCGTGCTGCAAAAGACTGACTAAATGGTACAAATATAAGATATACACATAATGGATCCATAAACTCAGAAATGGATACAGCAGAAGATAAAATTCACGAAAACAGTTGGCAAAAAGACCGACTTGACTATGGACAGCAAAGAAAAACGTTGTACACAGGCCGCTTGAATGCGACGCTTCGCGCGTTGCGTGACGACCAAGACAACTCCGAAGGAGATTACTGTTGTTGACAACAACGCGCGTTGAAATCGTTTAAAATGCCCTTCAAAGTCGGAATGGTTGTTGGATTCTTAGATACGATACGTTGGTAATACAAGTACAATTTATTTATATGGGCGTTTGCAACGAAATGCATTTGTCTGCGTAGGAGGCTATGTGGGTCTCCTTGTGACAAATATGTACTAATCAATGAACTAATCAAGGTTTAGTCGCCTTAGCGATTATAATAAGAAAAGAATAACAAAGCTATACAGCTTGAAAACTACATTTTTTCTTCCCAACATCAGTTATTCATTCAAAATATTTCTCAGTTTCTGACTGGTTCAATTACCCTAGATTATTTTTCAGAGCTAGGAAGTATGACTTAAATCGTCCCATAATGTTCCTTTTAGAGAATTGAGGTCATTTGTCCAAAAATACACATACTGCCAACTTTCACACATTATGCCCGAGTGTCGCGCCTACGCACTTACGACATTGAGTGGTCTATGCATGCATGGTCTATGCATGAGCATGCGTCTGGAGTACGTCTAGTAAGGTGCGTGTTTTTGGTATGATCCAGTTTGGATTTCTGATCCGAGATCACACGGATCATGGCACATCAAAGGGACCGATGAATCCTTCTCCAGAGTGGATTTATTGGTTCCTTTGATGTGCCATGATCCGTGTGATCTCGGATCACAAATCCAAATCCCAATCATACCAAAAAAAACCGCACCCGTAGTGTCTGGCTATTAACTCTCAGAATGTCTAAAGTTGAGAAGCTTTAACGCCGATTTGAATGAAGATCGAAAGGGGTTCAATACGATGTACTAAAGCATTATTTCTGTACCAAAACATCCACAAAGGACGATTTACGAACTTTCGAGCAGATTTCAACAAGAATTCGAGCACGCGAGCAATTGCAAAAATTTTGCGAGTACGAGCAAGCGAGTAAGCGTCTAAAATCTGCGAGCAAATCGAGCAACGACCAAATTTTGCGAACATTTTGCGTAATTCAATTTTCACGAGAATATTCCAAAAAGGCGCATAATTTTGATTTTGTGCCCTCGCTTTATCACCGCACCCTAAAATTGAGGCGTTTCGAAAACCATCGGAAAAGCTTCAGTTAGCTTCGGGCACGTTCCGCAAAGTTCGGAAGACTTCGGAAGGTGCAAGGACATTTTCGGAAATCCCGGGCATGACGAGACGAAAATGTCGCCAATTTGACTCGGAGAAAGTTGGCAGTGACGTCATGCTAAAATTGCTAAGAGCGAATCAATGGTTCATTAAATAATAGAGCAAGGGTGAATATTAAAACAAGTGAGAAAATGTACGCTTTGGAAATATTAAATAAAATATTTGGACCCGCGCAATTTATCGCCAGATTTTCGTCTTCTGAAAATGCATGCAAAATTCCTCAGTGGGTAGCAAACACAGAAACAACATGTTGCGCCCTTGAAATACAAACATTTTCGCTAAATCTACAGAATAGCATCTTCAGTAAATAAATTCTAAATGCAATTTCCAGTCGTGTAGTAAATCTCTTATTGACCAAGCTTGCTTGGAATGGTACTAGGAGAATATTGGTCTTCGGCTGCGCTCGGTTCGTACTGTCATGACTTCAGACCAATATTCTGCCAGTACGGCCCTAGCGCTTGATCAATATGATATATGTACTTTTGCTAGTTTAACAAGTGTTGGAATCCGTTTTTCGAAAGTCCCAATAACTTTACGAGCCCGAAGCTCCAGTTTTACGTCGGAGGCTACTTAACATTTTTGTAGTTGTTGGGGTACAAACCAGGCCTAAGCTAACCTGGAAATATATTTTTTTTGTTGTTGTTGTTTGTTTGTTTGTTTTTTTTTTTCTTAAAAATCAACAAAATTGCAATTGGCATTAAACTAATATTTAGGTCATAAAAAAGCTTTCCGGGACCGATAGGTTACTGGGTCTTTCGATAAACGGACCCGGGTTATACGTGCCATAGAGCAGTCCCGTTTCGTTTGGGTTCATGGGGCCGCTGCCCCTTTGTTGCTGGCGCCGTCCTTCCCATGGTACTTTGCTGTCTTCTTGACAAAACCGCTGTCGATCAAGCTGTAGCCCATGTCATTAATGGTGTCTTTTATGTTTACAGGTTTGTACCCAAGATCTGCTTTGATCTTCAGGGAAAAAAACAAGAGAGATCACAATGTCAAGGCCATCACAGAGGACGAGCTTGAATGGCAGGCGTTCATAAGGGAGGGGAGGGATCTCTGGCAAGCGGTCGATCTAGTCGGTTCGGGTAGCCAATCAGAACTCAGGATTCGCCTCATTTTGCCCTCATATACAAGTCAAGGTGTTCATTAGGCATCGGAGATCGGAGAATCCTCCGGCTTCTACGAAGAATTCTCCGGCTACTACGAAGAATTCTCCGGTGAAATTTAGATGGCTTGAGGTAGTTTTAAATTTAGACATGGAGCGCTTTCAGAATATTCTCCTGTTACTTAACACAATTCTCCTGCTGCTACAATTCTTATTGAAAACCCTGCAAGTACGAATAAAATTTTAGTCACATTTTTCGTCGCATACCTTAGCGTTGCTGAATTTCAACTCGTGGCCAAGTTCTGGCAAAAGCATCTTAATTGAGCCGTCAAACCATGAAACCACTTTCATGAGCCACGTTGGCGCAATTTTCGTGGGCACGTTATATCCTGCAAAAGATTTATCCACACAGTGGCCGTGAATACTACGAAAATACAACCCCCAAAAATGACACTAGAAATATAAGTTATTGACCAAGGTTGTGTTTGGTCAAGTTGGCTGCACATAAGGCTGCATTCATTATGTATGCTACAGGGGGGGCAGAGGATTTATTTTTCAGCGGCTAGTTTTTTTTATATCCCCCCCCCCCCAAGGTCCATACAAATTTTCATAATCCCCCCAGCAATCAGCCGAAAAATGAATACTCCCCCCCCCTTTTCTGTTAACTATTACAAAAGCTAGACAGAATCTTACAAAAAATAAGCATCCCCCAGGAGATATTTAAACAATTTTCACATCCCCCTTTTTTTGCTCCAAAAATTTGAGAACCCCCCCTAAAATCCTCTGCCCCCCCCCCTGTAGGATACATAATGAATGCAGCCTAAGCTAGGTTCTCTTCCGGTTTTTATTGACAAGACATGGTCAAAGTTAATAAAAACGGAAAAAAAGAACTTGACCAATATCCAGCCTGGCAGGTCTTTTCCGAGGGTGACGGGTGACGGGTAGCGGGTAGCAGGGAACGGGTGACGGGTAGCAGGGAACGGGTAGCGGGTAGCAGGGAACGGGTGACGGGTACAGACGTCCGTTTTTGGTCTTATCCCTCGGTTACACTTGCGCTAGAATCGTGCTTGCTTGGTCAATTTTTGTTTATCTAGCAAATTCCAAGCCTGTTACAAATGTGACCGATCAAACTTGGCATTGCTTGCTTGATTAAAAAAGAAGGCGGAGTTGTTTAAACTTCAAACGAACCGCAGCTCAATTCAAGAGCGCTGCTGAGTGCTCTTGAGCTGAGCTAGATCTGAATCAAATGACCAATCAGGACAAGTACTGTTTGACATTTTGGCATTTCCTTTACTTTTTGGGCATTAACAAGTGCATGCAGACTGTTGGGCGTTGTGAGTATTTTCTCTCTTCAAAATATGCCAAGCTCGAGGACTCCGTCTCCATGTGAGACTTCAATCTCAAGGTCTTCGTCAACTCCATCTCCCATTCCGTTTAGCGAGGTGCCGAGAACAGTTTACAAATTTATTTACTGGAACTGTTTGAACAAAATATTCTGAAAACCTGGTATTTTGAAGAAACACCTGTCACCGTCTTCGTCGTAAAGCTCTTTTTCTTTGCTCGCGTACGCGTAAAGTGAAAACGGTAAAAAACAGGAGCATTGAGAATTTGTCCATATCGAAACGCGTGTTAGATATAATTATTATAAATAAGCAAGTCTTATTATCTTCCTTTCGTAAGAACTAATTATGGCAAGTTTAACATTAGGTTTCAAGGCCCTTCTATTTGGAACTCCATTGATGATCATATAAAGTTATCATCCGCATCAATGTTTAAGAAAAAAATGCAAGTTGAGTATCTCGAAATATACTAGCTAGCGCCTGTATTGATCAACTCTAAGGCTGTTTTGTTCTGTAATGTTCTGTGTTGTTGTGTACTTTACCGACCTAAATTTGTATTACATAATTGTAACACTGGCTGCCTGCCCTTTTTAACTCTACAGTTATTTCAGGCAGCCAGACCCTTAATTACTTATTTATTTATTTATACTATATATATTCTCTTTCTTGTAATTTATTGGGGTAAATAAAGTTGTTGTTGTTATTGTTGTCACTGTGACCAGATCCCGCTTTTCTCGAATCTCTAGCTCGTGCTAAGGCTTGCTTGTCTGACGTCACAGGCAAGCATGCTTCAGAGTGATTTCAAGCGCGAGTGTGACCGAAGCAGTATTCTTTGTGCCTCACCGTGGCCTCACAACCAGCATGGCCTCCGAACCATCGTGTTGAATCTCGGGCCAGTATGATTGTTGTCGAAACCAAGCCTTGATCGGAGCGATTTTATAAGAACCTTTAATCGTTGCTAACGCGTGGATCGCCTCCAGTCGTATTGGCGGCTACAACGCTCTAGAGGATCAAACCGATCGGGCGATTACATGAAAACCAGCCTTTAGATCTGAAGAACTGCTATATAGTAGGTTGAAGCAGATGATGTTGAACCATGATAATAAAACAAGAATAGTTACAGATCTGATGCAAATGCATATATGAAGGACAATAGTTACACATCTGTTGCCGTGTGCTGCTCACTAGGTCTTCACTAAACAATTAAAGAAAGGTGAAGTATACTTCGCACCCGTCACCCGCAACCCGTTCCCTGCTAGCCACTATCCGTCACCCGTTCTCTGATACCCGCCACCCGTAACCAGCCACCTGGCCCCCCCAACACCTCCCCCCCGGAAAAAACCCGGCTGCTGTATCCAGCCATCTTGACGGAACAAGCTTGGTCAATGAAGAATATATTATATAGCCATTTTTATTTGTTTTGCTTCACGAGGCAACGCAGGCTCAGGATTCAGGATTTGCCTCAGGAAAATTCGCCTCGCCCATTCAGGAAAACAGGGCATATAATTCATGGTAGGCCACCATACATAGTGTCTACAGGGGGTATACAAGGGTTTACAAAGGTATATCCTTGTAAACCCTTGTATACCCCTGTAAACACTATATATGGTAACTATATGGTGGCCTACCATGAATTATATGCCGAAAGCAGCCATACATTAATCATGAACTGTTAGTCTTGCTTGGCTTGTCATGTAACAATCAATCACATTTTAAAACCTGTTGGGGAAAACTTGGAGTGCAGCAAACCAAAATGTTTCATGTACATCATGTTCTATATCAGCGGAAAATATGTACTGTTATAAAGCTGATGTGATATCAAGAAAAAAAAAAAGAATTAAACTTTGTATAGTAAAAATAAGGAATACAATAGGTGATGGGCAAAACACTGACCACCAGTCCATGGACTACCCCCAATGCACTGCCTTAATTCATTTTTCCAGTATAATTATTCAAAATGGCACACATTGTTCCACATGGCCTTCAGCCACCATTTTGAAAAAATTTTAACTATACTGGAACAATGAATTTAGGAAGTCCATTGGGTAGTCCATTGGGGTAGTCCATGGACTGGGGGTCAGTGTTTTGTCCATCGCCAATACAATAACAGCCATAAACACATTATAAAAAGATATACGGTCAACAGAATAACAGCAATAAATCAATAAATTAACAAATTAACACCAACAATACTACTACTTATAATAATAACAGTTTTCAAGGTGGTCACCTCTCAATACTAATCTCCTTGTTAGAGATTGTTTAGCTCTTTCTCAGAAGATATAGCAGTGACAACAAATTATTACTAGGGAGGTTATTTCATCCACTCACTGTTCTTGGAAACTTGTTTCTTACAGTAACCCCCTGGATACAGTCTTTATTATTGCGCAGTCAGTTGTCAAAGCCCAGAGAGATTTTGTTTTAATCTATTGTTACTTTCACACATATTTACTACTGCTTAATTGTTACATTTATCTCAACCTACAGATGGTAAATATACAAGTCATATAAGTTACTTTCAATTTCTAATAGGTTGGCCCTTCAAGACCCTTCAATACAGGTCCCCTTGCATAAAGAGTTACTTTACAGAACTGTACCTTGTGGCCTGAACTCTTCATCTAAAATGCATGCCATGTCAGACACCCACATAGATTCTGTGCAAGCTATGTACCTGTTACCTGGTAATAAAGAAGAAGCAACAGTATAATTATCAACAATCAATTATCCTTTCAGATCCCTAAATTTTATTACCCTTGCCTTCATTCAAACAGTAACAAAAGCCACATGCAACAGCTTTAGGCAATCACTGTGGTTCCCTTAAATCAAATTGGAATTTGGCCATGCAGGTTTCCATAGAGGGAGGAGAAAACGGGGAACCATAGTAAACATCCTTAGAACAAGGTGCGAACCAAAACCAAACCTGACCCACATGCAACTTGAAAACAAAACTGTTGGGCTTTCAAACAAACCCTTTCAGATCAGGAGCTTGGCCACCTATGATGACACCAGCTAAGGCAACCAAAACACTAATACGTAAAGGTAATCATACGGTTTTTCTCGTTCAATTTGGAATTAATTTGCACGAGTGAATTTTTCAAAAAGCTAAAATTTGCACGAGCCGCTTTGGCGAGGGCAATTTCAGCTTTTTGAAAAACTCACAAGTGCAAATTAATTCCAAATTGAACGAGAAAAACCGTATGATTACTTATTAATAATATAAACATGACAAAATTCGCCTGCAGGAAGTGCTGGAAGATCTCATTGCAGACAGGACGTGAGCATTTGACGCGGATTTGACACCTTATTTACTGACTGGCTGATGAAGATCAACTGATAACGCTACGAACTCAAAGCGGTTCGTTTAAAAATAAAGAATATCATAATCCAGTATTTCGATGTGTAATTTGTACTGGTGTTACACTTTTTGCACTGGTGTTACACTTGAACTGCACTGCTCTCAGCCAATCAGAATCGAGTAATTTTTTCATGTATATTATTATGTAAGTAACATACCTGCAGCTTGTGGCAAGGTCATTGCAGCAATGTGGGCTGCAGCGACATCTCTGACATCACAGATCCCCATTGACAACCTTGGAACCATGGGCATCTCATGTTGGAGGAGACGTCTGTGGAACTGAATTTTAAAGGTAGCAAATTTGCATGTCAATCATTTCTGGATCTGCTCATTAATGTTAAGCAGAGCAAACATTCGATCACTATCATTATCCCACGTGTGATTTGGCAAGCTAGTGATTGAACATAATTTCTCACAATAGATTCCAACTGGCCATAGCAGTTAAAAACAGTGTGATCATAGTTAAGACAATATACAGCCATTCCCAATTATGTGTATTCTCACATAACAATAGACTATACAAAATAGATGCAACAGCAAGGCATGCATACCTCCATGCTGGTACATGATGTTCCCTTTAACACCGGACCAATGATCAAGAGAGGATTGATAACACTCAACTCAAACTTTTCATCATCTGCAATGTTAATCAATTTTCCATTTCAAGGATGATTATTTTACTGAGGTGCATTCAAACCATTACACAAAGTGGGTGCAACAAGTTGTGTAGAGAAATCACTGATCTGTGTGTATGCAACTTTCAAATCAAGTCAACCAAGCACTTGTTTGGGTCGTGTGCAGTGATTTTAGATAACGGAGGAATGCAGGCTCATTTTCTTATTTAATATGGCAAACACGAAAATATGGGAGAGAACAAAGTTCCTTTCAATGTCATGCTGTTGGACAATGGAAAGAAAAATTGCATTTTAAGGATACAAGTATACAAAATATACAGTGAGTGCTAATAGAACAAAAAAGAGCTTTTTAAAAGAACAATGCAAGTGGATTAGTGCAAAATACATACGAATATCTCGTAAATTTAGCAAGCTGTTAAGTATCGATACAGTTGTCCTTCAAAGAATAACAAAGATACTAGTTCCTATGGGAATGTTTTTTCCTTCTGGTGTACTTTTACATTTATGGTTATGTGCATGTTTTGTCACAGCAAGATGTAAATTCATGAAGTGTATACACACTGCAACAAAAATAATTATTATTTTATTCACTTTGAATTGCAGAGTTTCCCTCAGAATAATTTAAGCCATTGAGGAAATGTAGTTTGAGATCTTCTAACCTGGTAATTTTTGGACAAAATTCCATGCAGCTTTCTCTGCGAGATATTTACTCTTAAGGTATGGAGAGCAGCGTTCCTCAACTGACCAATCCTCCTCTGTGAAAACATGGTCCTCCCCAACTCTACCACCTACAGAGTACAACAAAACTTTGAATAATTTGGTTGGTAATTGATTCAACTTACATGAGACAGCAGGAATCATAGGTGGACCACATAATTAACTGGGAAGTGAGTACTGCTCTAGCAAGTAGTTCACCCTTGCACCAACCTTGCTCCCCAAACATGAATATCAAGGTGCTTTGAGCCCCGGGATTGTCTTGTATCTCCACTGCGATTTCATCCTCCCCAGCGAGAGTCTTGTTGAGAGCTATAGGCTTAAGACTATAAGTTGTTCCCAGTGGCAGATGTACAACCACAAAATTCACAGACTTTATATAATCCCCTAGGGAAGACTCCTATCACAAACAGTAGCTTCAGAACTAGTAAAATCAAATTTACAGACTAAGACGTATTTCACCAAGGGGGAGAATTAGGGGAGACTCGAGCTTACCATACACAACAGACTAGACCTAGTAACAACATGTCATCTTCACCTTCATCTGATCCCTAGTGCCAACTTGGTGCATAGGGCCTCAGTAACAACAAGTACAGCCCTTAAAATTTACAAAAAAAGTATATTTCCCAGGGGGGGGTAAACTTTTACCATACTCAGCAGCTCCAGAGCCAGTAATGTGCACAACACCCTTACAAGACTAAGTGCATTCCACCAGGCGGAGAGGGGGAAGGGCAGAACGGAAGTGGAGGCAGACTCTTACCATACACAGCAGCTCCAGAGCTGGTAACAACAACTCTCTTTACTACCCCCTTCGTTTTTGCACAGGCTTCCAACACATTTGTAGTCCCATCCACTGCAGGTCTTATTAATTCCATTTCATCCCTCGGATTTGTCGCTGGAAAAGGTGATGCCACATGCAACACATAGGCGCAGTCTTTGACAGCACTTTAATCAGAGTAAGCAATACAAGCTTAGTATTAATGGATACAACATTACATTAAATGACTACCACAAAACTTTGCAAAGCTAGTTTTGAAGAACTCACAATGGTTTACCCAATTCCTGTAAGTGAAATCCAATCATTGTTTTCATTTTATCATTATGTTATTATTATCACTATCACTATCATTATTATATTATTAAATTAATTTTTTTTTATCGGGATGAATGTGTATATCATAATCTGGAGAAAGGTCTTGTACCCCTACTATTACATACAATAGAGTTTTCCTAAACAGGATTTGTGTTGGAGGTGGTAATAATTACAAAATGCACAAAACCAAATACCTTTTTTGTAGCTTATGGAATCTTCTGCAGACATTACTTCATAAAGATAATGTAGAAAATCATTTTGAAATATTATACTGCCAGGGAAATTATTTCAAAATTCCTATTTGACATTTCCGAAAATTTTAAAATATTTTCCAGTTGGATTGCATATGAATGTATATCATCACGTGTGTACGTAATTTAATTTTTTGCGGTAAGACTTACCTTTGCAAACAAAGCACCCACTGTTCGAACGTAAATTGATAGTACTCTCTTATACAAGATAACAGTCTGTTATATCAACTCAAACTGAGTTTAGTTTCACCAGCTGTCATACAGTATTAAGACCACACGAACTTGCATACTTATTACGTAAAGGAAAATTATACCTTTCGCGACCTTTGCCGCGTCGAGGAAATATGAGAAGCTCACAGAATGAACGAGCACAATGAAGCTATTAGTAACCTGCTCCGAGATCTATGAAAGAATATATAAGTACTTACTCGATCCAAGATTCTTTATTGAGAAGATCGGCTTCCACCAATTCGAGCTCGTACTTGGCATTCGGACACAAGTTTTTCAACGGTTTGACTTTGCTTTCATTTTTGAGACTTCTCACCGTTCCTCGGACGATATACTCACCAGAATCCAATAACTGTTTAACAATGTGGCTAGCGAGAAAACCAGATGCTCCAGTAACTAATACACGAGACATTTTAAATTTGCGTGCAACACTTGCTAACCTGACCGTAGGTTTCGAGTTCACACTCCGGGTTCACACCCAACCGGATCCAAGGCACACGTTTTGATTGGTTGCGAAAAACGTTTTTGCCTATAACGCACGTTTCAATTGGTTATCTCCTCTCGTCTTGTCATAATAGATAGACAAAATCCATACAAACACGTTTAATCCTAGAGTCATGATCCGTTACGCTTGGCCTAGGAATCACGCTGTTAAATTTGTCGCTGCATTCGCACTTTATTTAATACTTCTACGGGGTATAAGTGAATGAGGACCTTAGGTAAATGAATGGAAAATTTTGGTGGGGTTGCATTCAATTTAATGAGAAGCTAGTCTCTCGACCGAAAATTGGACTTACTGCTAGGCAGCTTTGAAACGAAAGCTGTTGGATTTTGCAAACGCGCGGCCGATGTCGTTGTTGTCAAGTTCTTCATAGAATATTTCACTGCAAGAGGATCGAATGACCAACTTTCGATTGGATGAACTCTATCAAATTCAGTTCGTCTCTTGGCCAAACACTGGACGTATCAAACTCTAAACGAATGTCGCCGTTGTGATTTTGCCGATCGAAAGATATAAGCTTTAAAAGCTTAAGCTTAAGCTAAATCAAGCTGTAATATTCAGCGCGCAGATGTTGTTGATGTCAAGTTCTTCGTAAAATGTTTTCGGCGCAAGAGAATGGAATGACCGTCAAACTTTCGATGAGATAAATTCAATCAAAATCAAAACTACCTTTGTAGGCGAACATACGACGTATTTAACTCTAACGGATCGAGTAAATACCTTCGTTATGATTTCGCCGAATGACAGAAATTATAAATTCACCGAGCGGTCCACTTGTTGTGGTGGTCGTCATTTCCAAGTTATTTGCCAGATTTTTTCACTGCCACAAATTCTAAAGACCGTTCAACTATCGACGGCGAAAATTCAGCTAAATGCAGAGCTAACCTTTTAGCCGAGCAATGAACCCCTATATCGAATTTGTCAATGCCTTCGCTGTGATTCTTGCCGATCCACAACAGGAGGGCTGCAAATTCCACTCCCTAATGTGCTCAGTAAGCAAGTTCAGCGCTGAGACAAACTTTAACTTTCCAGCCCCTCCCTTCCATCATATCTCTGGAATCTGCAAAAATCTAGCAGTAACGTGACCAGCCGCAACCAGGGTACTTTCTCGAGGTAGAGAGAGGACCCTGGGAACGAGGTTGCTTCACCCTTACCCACCAATGCCGTCTTTCACTGAAGTAATGCAAGCGCATGCGCTTGAAGAGACACATTGTTCGAGGAGGGGTGGGAGGGGATACTATGGTCACGGAGTAAGGTATACCACAGGAAGCCTATTAAAGTTCCCGCTTTGGAAGGCTTTTATCCAACAAATTTGTAACTTACTTTGTTCGTCTGTGAAATTCCAAGTTGTCCGTTTTAATCCCATCAGGTCATTTAGAAGTGTTCTTCGACGAGTTAGCGCAATTTCGGTGGTGGGAAAATGAGAGACAAAGTAAAGCGATTTTCATAAAAAATGTCTAATTTCCTACCTCTTTTATCATGTTGTATAAATACAAAAAGCTTGCATTTCCCACACAAATCCTCTTAAATCATCCATGTCCAACATACCCATGGACTTCACTGTGATCGAAGGCGCATCGAGTCCACTGGAGTTTGAGAAGTGTAGTCGTCATCAACGGGTAACCATAACCAGGGGCATAGGCAGGATTTTTCAAAAGGGGGGGGGGGGGGGGTCACAGAGGCTACTCACCAGAATTTGTCATGTCGACCTCCACGCCGTGCATGTTTTACTTAATGTTACAGTTTCAACAATGGCTTTTACGGCCAAGATATTGTCATGGCGTTTTCGCCACCTGAATATTGTAGGTTGTTTGCTCAAAAGAAGGCCTACCAAGGGGGGTCACGGGCACCCCACGCCCCCCCCCCTAGCTACGCTCCAGATAACACGGGAGACAAGCACGCTACACATGTACGTAGTATACGTCACTCTTTGAGCCATGACCCGAGACAAGGATACTACACATGTGATGTTAAGTCTCTTACGAATACAAAAACCAAGGGCACACAACGACTATTTTCGGTAAAAATCTGTTCGGAAGCAAGGTGAGCTAGAATTTCGAATATCGAACACACAGGCCCTCGGATTTTCGGACCGCGTATCTGAACAGATTTTCAGTCCCTAAAACATCACCTTAAAGATTCACAACAAGGGAAAAGTAGTCCCTTACGTTTTCGAAAGGATATTTTTGCAATTTTTGGCACTTAAAGAGGTCACCAAGCAATTTCGGATGAGCAAATGGTTCGTTGGGAAGTTTTTAGAAGGTGCTGTCCAGCTAGCAATTTATGAAATAAAGATATTATTCCCTAAAATTTTCGAACACTTCAATTTTCAGCTAGGATATCCGAACAGATCAAATTCTTCTAGGTGATAAAAACATCTCTTAAGACAGTCTTTAAAGATTACAAGGAGCCTAGAGATGTATCTCAGAGGCGGTTTAGGCTCAATCTGCTCGTTGGGTGCCCCTGAAAAAACTGACTCCCGCGGAGCCTAGTCGTGGGTATTGGATAGCTCTCTTTTAAATAATTCATCCTTTAGTGTACTCCACTAGATTCCCCGAGTGAAGTCCAGTTTGGGCAGGTTGTGGTATACCACGGTTACAAACATTGTAGAACCTTGCCGGCGCATTCGCTTTTTCTTGCCATGCTGTTTTCTTGAAATGGCCATGATTGTAAAAGCTGTAGTTCAAAGATCGAGGCTAATCCAGTCTTTTCACTGTTAAGTAGCCACCATATTCTCAAGTCTGTTCACGACATCAAAATAATGCAAAAACTCTAATTTTATCTAGAAAATAAATAGCTATATACACAATATAGACTAAAAAATCTCAAGCAACGCGTGGGTTGGGTAGGGCCGGAGTTATCGCAGTAGGGGTGGGGTGAGAGCGGTTCGAAATTGGTCTGATCGCACTACCCTGGGCAGCAATGTCCACACTTAAGTTTCCCTCCAAACTCTAGCATAACAAGCAGCGGTCGATAATAATTCAAGAGATGCGAAATGGAAGAAGTAAATGCTGTTGTTTGTTTTTCGCTGCCAAACAGTTTAGTGATCTATAAAATCTTCTCCCTTCAGCATCTTACCTTTGACTTCGGGTATTCAAAGAATCGTTCTCAGAAATTCCTCGGGTTCGCAATTTTCTAAATACGCTTATTTCAACGACTCTCCCTCTCCCTCCCTGTACTACGTACCTTTCGCGAAAGTTCACTCCTGAAAGACCAAAAAAGCCCACCGAGGGACTCACTAGTTCTTCACAAAACGACGAGAATTAAACCAACAAAAAGACCTCTCCTATTCATGATATCGTCGGTTCTGTCCTCGTGTACCGGTACACAAGAGCCGATACAAAAGACCAAACAATACATTAGAGCTAAACGATGACTCCGAAACAAAGAAAATACAATGGTTATTCCTTTGTGTACCGGTATAGAGCGTTTTCACTCACGTGGCCAGCTGCCATGCAAATTTTTTGAAACAAAAGAAAGTTTTTACATAAGAAAGGACCTCAACTCCCAAAGGATTAGTTTGGAACACCAACATGGTCGCCGTTTCATTGTTTTGGAACACCAATATGGCTGCTGTGACGTCATGTGAAAACGCTCTATACGAGGACAGAACAACCGATATCGTCAACTAGGTTTTTGTCGATTGTGCTCCTAAGAGCCCTATTATGCTTCAAGCAGCGCTCCGAATTTTTGGAAATTATGCCCAAATCGCGCAATCGATAAAAGCGTATCGTCTACCCAAGCTCATGATACGAAACGTCCTCAAAGGGTTGTATTTGCCTTTTACTCGAGGTCATATCTTGAACTGCTGTACTGGACACGAGAAGACACTGGGAACGAGGTTGACCACCAAAGGCCAAAATTGGGAAAATTTCGCAATACAAGTTTAACAAACGTCATACCGTCCTCCCATAAGACACCCTGTAAGGAACTCGTGGGGAAAAGCCTAAAAGACTTTTGGACGCCACCCTACCCCATCAACACGTGTATAGTCACCTCAGTCACCCCCTCCTGCTGCGCACAAGTTATTTCGTTAAAACGGGGGAACCCCATTATTTTGTTCCGTAGTCGTGGTAATAAGCTTTAATTGCTTTGATCCTCAAAGGCGCCGATTGCGTTCTCCGCTCTCTACAGGGTTTCCTGTTCGTTTTCCACTCGGCTGAATGCCAGTGGTCGATACTAAGATAATGGCGATCCGTGTTTGATGCACGTGTCGTGAAATATTTTGCGTCGTTTTCTTCGCCTACTGCCATTTCGGCCAGTTCGTCTGAGTAATCCGTAAACACGCTCTGATCGACACCCTCAGTATCTGAAAGAGAGTAAAAATTTAAGCGACTATTAGTTGCCGTTACTCGGAAATCTTTGCGCACATTGAAGATTTTCCAACTTTCACCGGCCAGTCAAGAATGATATGAACGTGAGAGTCAGCATATGAAAACAGTCAAAACGTAAACGATGATTTGTAAATAAGACGGGTTCTGTTGCTCGAAAATGTTCCCGCAAAGAGTCGAAGATTTTCCGATTTTCAATAGTCAATCCAACAATTACACGAACACGAGCAAAGGAGTATATCTGCTGTGGCGCGAGCGAGCCTGAAACGAGCAAGCAAGCCGGCAGACCTAATCCGCACCTTGGCTAATATAAGGGACGGAGCATTAGAAAAGTGATGGGGCGGGGGGTGGGGAATTTTCAGCTTGCACGAATTTTTTTTTCGCTCACTGCTTGTGCAGGAATTTTTTTTCAGGTGAATCCCTCTGCACGAATTTTTTTTTACGTGTGAAAAAGTCACAATTGGACCTTCCTTCTGCATGAATTTTTTTTTTACCTTCTTCTTTGCATGAATTTTTTTCTTGGCATTTTCCCTTGCGTGAATTTTTTTTTTTGTTTTTTTCCCCACCCCCCCCCCCCCCATCACTTTTCTAATGGTCCGTCCCTAATATTTAAAAATGTCTATCCACAATATATCAGTATTTTTTAACCACAACGTTAACTTTTTTTGCACGCCTATTGCCTATATATAGCAACGGCTAGGGCTTTCCACAAGTTGGTCGAGATTTCCCAAAACGTTGCCCGTAATCTCTCAAGAAGTTGCTCAAAAGTTGCTCCAAAAAAAGTCAAAAGTTGCTTTTTGTGACGAAATTTGCTCAATAATTGGTCAAAAAAACAAAATATCATTTTTTGTTTCTCTCTTCTTTTGCTTGGTCAGATGCAAAAATACGCACTCTTTACAACATAAGCCACATTTCTAAGCATATTGTGCAATTTTTCGCCATATTCATTTGAAAGACAAAAATATGACGCCGAATTGCGCAATAACTGGTCAGTGGGTTCTCCTAATCTGAGTAGGCGCCAGCTCTTTGGACGAAACAACATAAATATTGGGATACGAACGAAGGGGGCCTTTGTTACTGGTCTCAACTAACCAATCAGAGCTCTCGTTCTCGTTTTCTTTGAGGGGAAAAGCAACTTGTCGCTTTGCGCCTTCTTGATGACACGTGAAAACTCAAACTCGCAAAGTCTGGTCATGGTTTTACCACAGAAAGTCATGTATTAAGTAAATGTAATTGATGATTGTATTTGTAGACTTTGAAAAATTTTGTAGATCTCGACTTGAAGTTTCTTTGTGCCGATGTTTGTTAGCAGTTACAAGGCCGCGCTGCGTCGGTTGAATTGATGATTGACAGACTTGAATCGGCGACCTCGTGCTTTGAGAGCACAAATGTTGTGGCGGGTTTTAACGGAACTCGGGCAACTCATTACTGATTAGCGTGTCATGTCAGATGTGCATTTAAGTATTCCGCGAGGTTTTTTATGTTTGTTTGTTTTTAAATGAGACTCGCGGCGCTAAACACAATGGAGGAAATCTTGTTTACATGTAAACCTACGTGAAAATACATTCAACCCGACGAATAATCTGAATAATATATAGTAGCTTGAAAATGTGGAATTTCTTTTTTCTCGTGTTCAAATCGGTAAGGCCTGGTTTTCACTACGACACAAGTAGAAGCAAATAAAAACAAAGTAAAACGTGTCCTGTGGGGCTATACAAGACAAAATGACGGTGTTTTTCTTTGTTTGTTCCTTTGTCTTTACTTTGCTTATGCTTTGTCTTCTGTCGATGTCATATCTCTGGGCGCCTATACATGCATTATTCTCGAACACGTGCTTAAACTGTACCAACTGCCTCTTTCCAATTTTGCATTCACATTACCTTCAAATTCATCCTTGATAAAGAAAGAACGAAGATCTGTTTTGGCGATGTAAACTCCAAGTTTAGACAATGCACGCGAGTCCAAGTATCTCGCTCTGTAAGGTAAAACCACGGTAAAAAGCGTCAGTGAGAACTGAAGCAAATTTTTTACCGGTGCCCAGACGAAGGCTGGCACCGGTCATAAAATGCAGACGGTTTCTGTCGTTTTTTCAACGTTACATTGTTAGGGATATATCGCTGACTGAAATATATCGCTGGCTCGTTACTTTTGCTCGCTGGCTCATTGAAATCTTATCCGCCATTTTGAAAAGCGCGAGGCATGGAGGACAGTCAAGAGAAAGATTATAGCTTTTTGTTCCCCAACCTTTACGTTGCACTAGTTTATGAGCGAAAATTTAAGAGTGAATATTTGGAGAGACAAATTTACGAGCGATCACTTAAGAGAGAACCTTCCATCGTGAAACTTATCGAGAATAAGAGCGACTTATCAAAGCTATCTACATTGAGTGAACCTTCCATCGTGAGAGGTGCGAGAGGTTAACTATATCTATGCAATCCCGTGTCCCACTGGGCCCCGGTAAGTTCCACGTAGTGGTTCTCGTTCTTTTTTAACACCCGCAGTTCTCAGGGAGGTTATTCACTAACTAAAAAGCGATAACAATCATACAGTAGTGTATTAAAACAAACAGTGCCTCGCTGCGTTAAGTCAGCAGCTTCCCAAAGAATGGTCTCACTGACGAGTTTGATCCACAGACAAAAGATAAAAAAGTTAGAACCACACCGTGTGCATGGTGAAACAATATGGTTAACACAAAAAAGTTCGGTAGAACTACACAGTATACCAAGACCGGCGTACAAACGGTACTCACACTGCAATTTTGGCCATAATAACACAGATCTCGGCCAATTCATCTCTTAAATCGAGGTGAATACTGGCAGAATATTTGCCCAGCTGCGAAGCAGGAAAGTCTATATTTCTATGAACCCTGTTTACCGGAGGTTGAAGAGAATAATTGCTCTCGTATACACCAATGAATAAACCTCATTCACTTCTCTCAAAAACAGCTGCAAAGCGAGAGTTGAAGCCGGCTTTTTTTATCTTTAGCCAAAAACTCACTTGCACAATGGTTTTGCAGAACCCCTGGCAATATTCACCTTGTAGGAGGTGAACAGTGTTGAATGGCGAGTTGGCGACATTAATTGATCATCGCAGTTATGTACACAACTTAAGCAGCTGTGAAATTAAAGCCTGAAAAAAAAAAACCCAACTGGGAGCTGGTCATATTGTGAATTCGTAATATACCCGTAGATGAAGAAGAATGATGCAAATGAATATATGAAAGACCATATATTTGAACTGCGGATTAATATGTAATGACATTAATTGATCATCGCAGTTATGCACACAACTTAAGCAGCTGTGAAATTAAAGCCTGAAACAGAATCATGTTCAACCTCATCCAATTACAACCATTGTTTATTTCACTGCTATCATACCACTCATAAGAAGACTATATAAATGTCACAAAATCACCTGTTGTATCGTGCTCCAGTTAAAAAAGCGTGCATCGTTTCACCATGGGGAGCTATTCTGTGACAGAAAAGCAAAAAATAATATAACAGTAAAGCATCGTCATATTAAGACGCCAAATTTTCAAGTATTTCGACTGTAGACAAAGGCGATACGCAATGTGAATTCAACAGGAATCAAGGTCAAAGATAACTTCCTTGGGCCCTTGGCTAAAAGGGAAAACGAAAATCACCACGGTCTCCTCGTTGTCCACAGAAGCAACCTCAATTCCTGAAACACTTACTAATCCTTGATTACTCCTAGTTTATTAAGAAAAAAAAGCATTTGCCAAATTTGTTCCGCCAATGGCAGATTCACACATTTGTCCCGACTGCCACTTTACACTAAACTCTGATCATCCCAGCTATCCAACGGGTCCTATTAATTGGGCACAATTTTAGAGAAATAACATGTACACAGGCGATTTTGAAGTTGCACCAAAATCACCTTTTTTGTCACGTAACAAATCGGCAAAGCAGCCCTTAAAATATTCAAAGCCCGGTCCACAACTGCGACGCAAGCGTAAGTATAAGAAGCTTAATCCTAATTAGTATAAATACTCAGGTGATTATACAAAATCGCGCGCTCTGATTGGTTCGCTTTCTCGGATTATCAGCCGATAATCACTTCGACGAACAAAATGGCTGCCACTCGTTCGCGCGCTTTTGATGGAATAAAATTTTTTCGTGTTGTATAATGCCTTTTCTTTTCTTTTTTTGAAATTATCACCTGTGTATTTATACTAAAACAATTATTCGCCTCAGGCTCAGTGATTATCGGTGAATATTCACCGATAATCACTTCGCCTTCGGTGAATAATTGTTAATTAACACCGCCGCACACTGTAGTGGCTGGGGCCTCTTCTATATTAAATTCTGTCGATAGTGTCCATGGCCGCGGGCAGGAAATTTGAACCGAATCTCGCGCTGTGATTGGCTACCCGAGCGGGCAAGATGGAGCTATCTTGCCCACTCGGGATAAGGGCTTTGTCCCGCAAGGAAAATTCATCCGAGGCGAAAGCCGGTTTACCAAAATTTTCTTTCTTAGTTTTTCCCTGAAAAATCTTTTTCGTGACAGTTAAAGATTTCCTGTGGTTTGTGTATCGATGGAGCTGGAAAACGAGAAAACTTGATTTTTGCATGTAACGGGCTTCCTTTTCAGTCCTTGAAAATAAACACGTACACGGATCATTTTTTGGTGTTTTATCCCATATAATAAATCCTTTATTGACCAAGCTTGTTCGGTCAAGATGGCTGGATATTGGCCTCGTTCTTTTTTTGCGTGTTTATGGACCTCGACTTCGTCTCGGTCCATAAAAACGCAAAAAAAAGAACTTAGCCAATATCCAGCCATCTTGACCTCACGCTTGGTCAATAACCCATATATACAAGTAAAAATCAAAGGAAACTAAACGAAGGCAAAAGAAGCTGGAGAGATCTTAGTACAATCAACAAGTTACGTACCTCTTTTCTCCCGAAACGTTTGAGAGAAAACGATAGAAGGACGCTCATTACGGGTCTCAATAAAAAGTATGCTGTAGACCAGCCGAAAAATTAAAGACCACTAGGTTGTAATATTTAACAATTATTCGCCGAAGGCGAAGTGATTATCGCTGAATATTCACCGAGACGAAGTCGAGGTGAATATTTACCGATAATCACTGAGCCTGAGGCGAATAATTGTTTTAGCATAAATGCACAGGTGATTATTTCAGAAAAAGAAAAGAAAAAGCATTGTACAGCATGAAAAAATTTTATTTCATCAAAAACGCAAGAACGACTGGCAGCCATTTTGTTCGTAGAGGTGATTATCGGCTGATAATCCGAGATAGCGAACCAATCAGAGCGTGCGATTTTGTATAATCACCTGAGTGTTTATACTAAGATAAGATATGATGTGTCAATCAACTGTCTAGCATTTGCTATTGTCTTACACACGCATAAACATAAACACGGGAATACTGTAAGATATTCTTTATGTGCCTGTGCCTGTGCCTTTTTCGCGGCCGTCTTCCCTAAGGTTACGATTCTTTTGCAGATTTTTTGAGGTTCCTTATGTCGCCCGTCTGAGTTTCAAACCTTTTCACGTCGCAATTTCGGAAGATTCGCAGGTCGCTGTCGTAATTTCGCGTGAGCAGCTCGTCTTTCGTCGTCATTTCAGCGCCTTCACGTCGCCATTTCAAGGCCATGTCGCCTTTCGGAATTTACCCCTAACAGGGCCATACTCATACTTAAACTCATGCTTACGCTTGCGTTGCAAGTGAGGACCGAGCTTAATAAAGAGAACTCATGGATGAACAAGTTGTGGTGAGTTCTAACCTTGAGTAAGCCTTAAGTTAGTTTTGATCCAAATATTATTAATATCTGAGTTATTCACTAAACCTAAAGCCTTCTACATGTATAACTTACTGTCTAGGAGCAGGACCACCGATAAAGAATCTGTAGTCATCACCTGTTAACAAAGATGATAACTTTTGTATTAAGACGATGATTAATGATTAAGTAATTATAGTGGACATCGACAAGTACAAACAACTGAATAGTTGTGTGCGAATGGTTATTGTTCTTTCTTCGATAGCTTAATCACTAATTCGAATTCATGAATATTCCAGACATCTCAATTCTCGATACTCGATTCTCGATCCTCGATTCTCGCGTCTCGAAACTCGAAGGTTTCCACCTTCGCGACGCGAGAATCGAGTTTCGAGGATCGAGTCGAGACTGTCAACTTACCTTTGAGCGATACTGTAAGTAATGGTAATAGGACTGAGTGGAGTCCAATTCGGTCTGTAATCATAGGAGTGATTAACAAAATCGGACGACCGCGTAGCTGGAGTTCGATGTGTTTAATCACGAGTATGACTGCAGACCGAATTGGACGACACGAAGTCTTATTAGCGGAGCTCCACAGCGGCTCGAAGAGCCGCAGAGCGGAGCCCCATAACTACCGTGCGAAAATAGAAATTGAGAAAACCGTGCGTTTGAGTTTTCATGGTCATCGTGGCTAGCGGCATGGCTCGCGGGCGCGTGCGCCTAGCGAAGCGACAACGACGACGACGACGACGTTGCCCCAACATGGCGGCCATAGTCATCCAGGATATTTAGAAGGTCTTAAACCGAAACAAGGCTTTGTTTTTCGCGCGCTTTTCGCGGCTTGCCGCGGCTACACAACCTACAGCCAGCAGTCTACAGCAGTCTACAATGTTTTGCTGAAGAAACGGATTATTCATAGCGGTTTTGGAGGAAAAATTTTCTTCCTACAAGTTTTCAAGCGTTTTTTGGAGGGACATAAGCATAAAGCTGAGTTCTTCCTACAAGTTTTCAAGCATTTTTGGAGGGACATAAGCATAAAGCTGAGTGTCTATTTTTCATTTGTTAAAGAGCTGCCTAGCTGCTTTTGGTGTTGCTTTAAAACTATTATAATTTTGCTGACCAGGTAATGGTTCTTCCGTTGAGTCGCGAGCTAGATGTTTTTTTTTTTGACGATTTATTTCAGCTATCGAATCTTCTTTAAGTAGTTGCGTACACCAGGCGTATTTAATAACTTTAGTGACAGCATTTTCAATGTGTGAGGGTCTGTGTGAGGAGCTCCGCTTTTAGGCTTGCCTAAATCTATTTAATATCAATTAATTATAACTTTAAAAAAAATGTGATATATAAACTGCTTTTTTTCTTAAATCAAAACACATGAAATTCCAAGATTTTTTTTTTCCTAGCAGTGAAAAAAAAGGCCATTTAAGCGAGCACGTGATGGCGCGTACTGTCCAATTACTCAGGCATGACGCGTACTGTCCTATTAAGGCTGAAATCAGGGCAGTTGATAGCCAATCAGATTTGCGAATTTTGTTATAGTTATGATTACAACTATAACAGCAGTAACAACGTTCACTCATTTTTAGTGGATCTACACGCTTTACAAGTTACAAGTTCATAAAATGGACAAACAAACTAATTTTAATTGAAACTAATTAAACTAACTAATTAAAAAGGAATAGAAGAAAGATCTGTCTTAAGCTCTGGTTTCAGTAATAATGAAAAAGAGAGAAAATAATGATTGCTTTAACCTGGTCCTCTGTGGACCCAGGGCTTGGTCATATCTGGACCCTGCCGTGAGTAATGATGTCATAGCATGAAACAAGCCTTATCCCAGATTAGACACGATAAAATTGAGACGAGAGAATGCCTAGGAACTAGTTTGCACCTGCTTTTCATTGGAGACCGCACAGACTGATGCAGCAAAACCAACCGCCCTTCCGCTGTCACATACATGTAAAATTTCAACCCAAGTCTCAGCAATGCGTGAGAAAAACACTTCCTACTTTTTTATTTTGTTCGTCATTCAGTCCATGAACATCACTCTTTTAACCCTTTAAGCCCCAATATCAATATTCATTTTCTCATTAACTTTTCTCATATATTTGTTATGGTACTATTGCAAAGAATTTGTTTAAATATCAATACAACTCTTGTTTGGTGATCATTTTCATTTCTCCCATAACCTGAATGGTTGATAAGCAGTGAATATTACAATGAGAAATTGGATGCTGGTCACTATTGGGACTTAAAGGGTTAACCACTTACGTATTTGACAAAGGCGTTTGTTGCTGTTAGATGAGGAAAGGGCAGAGCTTGATTTGCTGGTCGATGCTGATGATGCAGAATTTAATGATGCTGATGATGCTGACTTACACCGTAACAGGCTGAAACAAAAAACAATGCCTGTGTCAGATTCGGCTTCAGATTTTCACTCACAAGGTCTAAGCCATTCTCATCAGTTTATTTTTAAGCTTAGCACAGGCACCGAACACCTTCATTTGAAATTGTTTGTATGGGAGTCTAACAGAAGAAGAAGGCAATATTGGGATTAATTAACAGTTAACATACCCTTTCTGGGCATCTCCTACAATTATTTTTCTCAATGAATGTGAAACTGCATATGAAAATTTCAGATATGTGAACTGTGGAAGAAGGATTTAATAAGTGAGAGAACATCACAGTTATATATGTATGCAACCCAAGAAGTTGCAAAGATATAAGACCTGAACAAATTCAGGTTGACTCAAACCAATGACTTAATTGCAATACCATGAGTGCAATGCTTTAACCAACTGAGCTATCAGGCCAACTGGGAGCTGGCTATTTTTGTGAGTTCCTAATATATGCATAGAGGATGAAAATATCAATATGGCCAAGGTTTGAATCCTGCTCAAATCTTATTTTCTTTCTTGCTCCGTGTCCAAATATGAAGAAAATCAAAAGCTAGAATGAATTTTTCTACAAACTATATCAATAAAAAAAATAATAAGAAAATACTCCTTGAGGCAAAATTCCACTCATCTCATATGTGTTTAGTATGCATGCTAACATCAAAATCTATCCTGAATGACAGGGTGTGCAAAGGGGAGAGAAACTGAATGAATTAAAGAGGTAATTAAGTGCTGAGGATAAGTACAAGAATTTCCTCTCTACTTTGCCCCTCACTCAGGCTTCACCTTTGTCAAATTTTCTGGTCATGCAGGCTATAGTTACAATCTCTTGGATAAAAGTATACTGACAACCTAATCTAGCTCTTATATGCATGCTAGCCTAATTTTCTTTCTAAGTGTGCAGCCAAGAAAACTGAAATGAATGCATCATCTAACAAACTCCACCAGTCAAACACATTAACAAATATGCCTTAATTTTTGCAGATACCAGCCCCACATCAAACATGTTAATTATAATGCATTATTATAGCAAATTATCCTGCACGGCAGCTGGCGTTAAAAGAGGAAAGAAATTGGATGACATAAGTGAAAATCATAAGCAGGAGGGTTTCCACCTCACTCCTAACTCATTTTGCCCTCCACCTTGACCTAACAGTTACCCAGCTTGGCAGCAACTTAAGGGGGAGAGGAATTAGATTAGGGCAAACCATGAACACTACAGCTTCCCCTTCATGCACACCCCTCACTCATGCTTTCCCCCTTGTCCAATTTGCTTTGTTAGTTAAATAGTCTTGAGTGAAACTAGACTTGCATGGTCACACACTGTTACACCTGTAGGTTACCTAGATTTGGTGTGCCTTCCAAGATGTGTAGGCTGTTCCTTTGCTGAAAAGGGGCGTGCTGCATATGTGTAAACAGTGGAAGCTGATGTAGGCTTGAAGGGCTGTCTGGGTATCTTTCCAACATCTGGCATACTTTGGTAATCCAGTGGGGAATATTCTGTAGCATGGGGCCGACGCAAAGTTGATCCTACCAAGATATGCTGCACAAGGAAATACAGGGTATTGTCTTAATCAGTATATCGATCGAGAAACAAAAATAACTTTAAGTTGATAGAGGGGCTTGGTAGAAGCCTATTATATATTATATTTGCATTGGAGTGGCTTCATAAATGTCTTCAAGAGAGAGGGGTGGCTTATTTCAGGCAGGTGGCATAATAGACAAGGCTGCAAATAATTTTTTTTCGTAGGCAGGTCATTTGTCAGCTCAGAGACCAGACCTGACCTGACCAGGAAAAAATCTGGTTGGACAAAAAAAATTCCAAGTGAAAGAGCAAAATTAAGAATTCAACAAAACAACCTATTTCATTGCTTTAATTTCACAATATTAATCACAGACAGGAGCTGTAACAGTTGTATTAGTTCACTGATCAGTCTTCAATGACGTCGCACTTAAACTCCTCAGAGTAAAGTATGATAATTAAAAGTTTAATTTGGATCAAAAGTGCCCAGTCAGAGTGACAGACCAGACAAATATTTTGCCGGTCAAAACGTCAAATTTACCAGACCATTTGTCCGACGACCGACTGTTATTTGCAGCCTTCATAGAGGATTTTCAGTATAGGCTTCAGGGAGATAATTTGTGGTAAAGAAAATAACAACGATAATAATAATAGTAATAAACAATTATGATTATATGTTCTCTTTGGTGGTTGGTTTGAGACATACTTTTAGCTTCCTAATGGTTTAAGCTGATCTGTTTTTGGTCGCTAAAATTTCAGTGGCCACACAGTCAATCTTTGTAAGAGATAGAAATGTCTGCTAAAGGCGGACAATGCAGGCCGCTGAAAATTCAATGACCTAAAATTAACAGATCGGGTAAAACCATTGAGAATCTTAAAACTGTAATGATAAAATAAAATTGTTATTCAATGTTTGATACAACACCAACCCTGGTGGGGGAGGGTACTGCCATATATGGGCTATATAGGCATGTGCCACTGTTTAGGGTATGGTTTTCAGCCGTTTACTATAGCATAGGGTATATAAAATCAGAGCATACGGGTCTAGAATAGGGTGTCATTTTTCACGAAACTGACCAGTTGGTTGAAGATTTAAAAAAACAAATACTGAACAAGTATAAATAAGTCTTTTTTTGAGAGAGAACGATTGTGGTATAAGGTTTTGTTTTGGCTAGAATATGCTAGTGACCTCAGTTTCTGGAAAACAGCTACTCTAGGATAGGAGTGATTTGGAGGGTTTACTCTAGTACTGGGTAGCAAAATTCAGCCGAACCAGCTCTGGTATACTGGCTAAGGGTTCTACGGTTCCAGGGTTCCAGCGGCACACCCCCACCCAGAAATTCCTAAAGTACCCTCCTCCCCCCCCCCCCCGGACACCAGCCTGGGAATTTTGGTTATGTGTGTCCTGATCAAGGCTAACACAGCTATGTTGACTCTGTTGACCATATGGTCCTTGCAAGCTGCTTGCTGACTGAACTGTGTTCCTTGAGTTACATCTTCCTTCATTAGTTCTCCTTGACCCTTTAAAATTGTGACAAAAATGAAAGAACCAGTGAATTAGCCCTTACACTTTCCATGACCTATACAGCAATTCTCCATAAGGGTTAGTGCAATACATTAATGAAAGTTTTTTTTTTTTGCAGGGAGACTCAAACATGATAAAGCTAAGCCTGACAGTATTTTAAATAATACACATCAATGAAACTGCAAGCAATGTGAACCAGAAGTTTCAGGGTGAAAGGGTAGGGAAAGTACTAAAAAGAAATTTTCCCCTTGACAACCCCCCCACCCCCCCCCCCCCAACCATTTACCCTCCCTGCCCACCTCCATTTGTTGAAAATACAATAAATGATAAAAGGTTCTCACCACCACACCTTTCATAACTTCTGGTTTCATATGATACAGAATCATTTTATGTTAGTCGATATGCGTTATTACCGAATTTGTGTTATCAAATGAGTATATTTTATATTGATAGCCTAAATATTATCTAAGAAAGACACGTGTGTCTATTAGGACATATAAATGTATTATATTGGATTTTTTGTTGTAAATGCAGCAAACGGAGCACAAATGTAGTTCTACTTCAGGCGAGATTGGAACGATCGAGTCTTCGATCGTAACTATTAAGCACGGGTTCGAATTCATACATGCCAGCAGATCGTTCGATATCGATAGACAACATCATTTTACTGTATTTTATAAGCTTTGACTTAAAATCTGGCTGCTTTTCAAATAAAGTTGTGCTCCAACAAACAGCCCACCACATGCTAGTTACCGTATAGCAAATGACTGCGTCAATAGTTAACTTTAACTACGCTGTTTTCAACGCTTTCCTTCCATACGCAAGGATAATTGTTCCATTATTAGGGGTGGCCAATGGTCCTTCAAAAAACTCTGGGTCTCGCAAACTTTTAGTCAAATTTCACGGGTCTAGCAGTCTCGTTTTTTCAGTGGTTATGTGCGTCTCGCAGTCTCGATTTTTATACGAAAGAGTCTCGCACTCAAAACACTTTGAAGTCTCGGTTTCGCAATCTAAAAAGTCAAAATGTCTCGGGCTCGCAAAGAAAAACGCTAGCCTCATCGTCTCGCATTTACCATTCGCCATCCTTACTGTATATTATTCATAAAGCCACTGACCTTGAATAGAGCGAACTCGTTCACGATATAGCATTTCAATAAACAAAACGAATAACCTCAACTAAACTTAAAAACAAAACAAGGGCGAAGAGAGTAAAAATGATACCGCGGGTTAATAAACAATGAATGGTATAACGGATACTCTATCCACATGAAAATTACCTTTCTGTTTCACTGTGCTTTGATTTCTTCCAAGTGGCATATAAAACTGATAATACCTCAAACTACCCTGCTGTTCCCGCATTTCTGTCACCTCATTGCCGAGAACATTGATTTAGGAGTTTGATTATTCAGGCAGAATTGCTCAATACGGTTCTATAAGCCGTTGTAGCGAAGTTGGCGGAAAGACATGTTTAAACGATCAACGATCGAAGCCTGGCACCCTTTGAGACACTATAGAGACCTCTGTTGCCCTAGCAACCAAGCCCCTTTCGGAACGCTGCAAAGGGGTGCCGTTTCGCCTTTCCCCATTTTCGATTTCTAGTTTCTTCAAGGAGGCTTAATTTGAAGTTTCTTCACTGACAACCATTGAACGCGTGACGAGAGGGTTAACCCTAGATTCAGTGTGTAGCAGTTTTGCATGTTTTCTGTATTCGATATCCACAGAGTGAATTAACCGGCGTTTATTACGAAGAGCGACGAGAGGCCAGCTGAGCTCGTTTTAATAAAACCCAGTAACAGTTCATTGCCGACTGAGAAGTATTACAGATAGACACTACACTAAATGTATCCACCCCAGGCTGTTTTGAACCAGAATAGCTTTAAACCAAAATGTTTAGCGAGCACTTTATTCAATATATATGCACGGATAAACTTACAAATGTACAAACCGTATACAAATCATCAAGTACTGCAATCATTTGCCATCCATATTGGTAGCATATAAACCTAAGTACATCAATTTTACAACTGTTACACGTTTAAGATGCTATTTAATTTTCATCTTAAGTTCTCTATTAAGTTTTTTGAGTCTTCAAAAGGATATTGTAGCTATGCACCCTCGTACCTTTCCTTCTTGTTTCAACGTTGCTATTAACACTGGGAGTTACCACCGAATTCGGCAACAACTCGTCTTTTAGGCCCACCCCATTTCACCTTATCTAGAGATTTAGAATTTACAAAGCAGTAATTAATATAAAATGCCAGTATAGTCAGTACATGTTTCTTGGTGTGAATGTGATCAAAAAATAATATTAATATCTGAAACAAATAAACTCTCCTGTGACTCATTTCATAGTAAACTCAATTACTAACATCATTATTGATCAGCTTAGCGACATTTTAAAATAATGACTATGTTATTAAAAAATTTCGTGTGGCTTGAGCATTTTATCTTTTAATTATTTTTGATAGATTAACGGCGTGATAAATTGATATCTGCAAGTAAATAATTAATATAGGAAATTAAGGTGTTGATGGGAGTGAATCCGGAGATAAAAATCCTTCGCGTTATGTGAAGCGATTCCTGGCGCAAATGTTTGCCAATAATTGGCACCACAAAAAGGACGCCTCAAGTCGGTCTTTCTGATGTTTGCGGTAGAATGGCTGGTTCTCAGTAGGAATGATATCATCTAATTACTTTCAAATCAAAGTGAATTGTCTTTCTGACGACAGATTCCGGGCCATATGAGTCCTGGCTTTTCTGCACCGTAAGTTATTAGACCATCTGTCTCACATCGCTCGCTTCCGCGACTGAAACGACATCAGTTCTCCACTTGAACTGCTAAAGATAAGCAAGAGCGATTAGAAGCCAATCTGATTACTTTTGGTGAGAACTTCTCTCAACTTGACCGCAACACTGGCAATTACGAGAAATTATAAAACCAATGACGAAATTCAAGGTGTCTTCATGTCAGATATTTGCTCGATATGGGGTGTAAAAGCGAGATAGCTGCTTCGTAAATTGTCTTTCCATGGATTCGCTTCGAGAGCAAAAGGCGCTTTAGTAAATTTTAAGCAAACTAGAATAGGCAAATAAACTATTTTCATTTTCACGGAGACAGTTATTTAAAATCTCAACACGAATATATTAAATGGGCAATATTCGAAAATTGAGACCAGAAACAAGTTTAGCCAGAGCAATTGAAACAACTTGAGAAGTCTCAAAAATATATTGGACAAAACAAAAATAAAAACATTCATTATTGGAATCTGCAGGTCACTTAAACACAGCATGGTGTCATTAGACCTCTTCATATCAGAAAATAAAACCGTTTTTTTTAGGAAACAACGTTCTTTTTTATTGCAGCCCGATGTACTTAAGAAAGTTCAGATTTGCTGAGTTGATTTAAGGGGTCGTTACTTGCAATTTGCTGATAAAACTTCCCAATTTCTTTCTTTGTGTTCAGACGTTGTTACTGCGGCTTAAGAATTTCTAAACATAATTTCCCTTTACATTGTCTGTTTTATTACACAACGCCTAATTGCTCGTGGTCTTTGTATGTCATGATAATTGAAAAGAGTTGAAAGACATTTAAACCTTCTCCACAAAAATGGGTAAGACTGAAAAAAATGTTCTGTAAAATCGGCCACATTTTAGCTGAATCGTTTCTGAAAAACAGTGGTAACATCAAAAAGCCAATGTAAAACAGTTTACAAGTGCATTGAAGTCGCTAATTGCAGTTCCCGAAACAATCAAACAGTTGGGAGTTTTAAAGGGAGAAAAGCTTTAGTAGGGGAGAATTTGTTCTCAGTCCACCGGCTTCTCTGCGGGACCGTAGAATATTCACTATGAAGAAGCCGGCGGCAAAGTTATAAGCCCACGGCAATTGGCCAAAACTGCTTCTCGAGTCGCTTGTCCTGGAACAGTCCTCAATCCAAAACCCGTCGTAATTACAAGAACTTTAGAGTAATTACGGAGTAATTACATCTACTAACACGAGGATGCGTACAGCTTGCCTGGATATCAGCTTCATGATCTCAAAGGCGTGATTTTTTTATTGAATGTACTGACAGCTTTGTTGAAAACTTAATTAACAAGGAAATAATTTCACAGTGGGATGCTGTCGGTATGAATTTTTGGCGTCAAACGAAACTACACGATATTTTCGTTTTTAATTATACGTGTCGCAGCTTGAAACTCGAGTTTAATTATGTTTGAAATTATTTTGCTTGCTCGACTGTTTTCCCATGCGAAGTCCCATCACAACACAAAGCCATAAATGGTAGGGGGCGATAGTTTATATCACTAATAAGTCGGATCATATAGTTGATTAATCAATGATGAACTTTTAATTAACAATCTTTAAGAAGCAATGTTATTGTTTTATTGCTGTGTTTTATAAGCCCTGTCAAATCTGGCTGTATATCAGTTCATTTGTCGTGCGTTAATATGACGTCCCGTATATGCCGCCTGTAAATTGAGAGCCAATGACTGTGGTTTTGACAAGCGGCTAAACAACTGAACATTGAGCACAATGGAAGGGCTCACTGCCTTCGTCTCGAAATTCGGCAAAGCGAAACCAGAAACAAGTGGACGATGTAACCACGAATCGCAACCAGCGAGAATCGAAACGTTTAATCAGACTACACCTTCCACTGCAACAAGTTCCCGTACAGTTCTCCCATTCAGTATTGCAGAAATTCTGGGCGACAAGAAACTGAGCGAGAAACGGAGCAGTGAATGTGACGATGTGAGTCGCAAAAGAGTGTGCCGCAGCCTCAGCATTCAAGGTGAAAATCGAGCGTTTAGTGAGAACAATTTAGCCAAAATACTAAGTATTCAAGTTGTAATAATGATTGCAGTTTGTTTAGCCTGGCCATGTAAGATCGGTAAAGCAAAATACTGTAGTTTACAAAACATACAACGCTTATCACCACTTTGTTTTTCTCGACAAAGTATGAAGCGCTATATTATGAATCGAGTTTCTAATTTTCGTCTCGTTCAAACTCAACTTCGCAATCTAAGCTTCAAGCCATTGTAACTCTGCTTAAATTTTGTTATCGAGCAGAATCGTTAAGAAAATGGCAATTTTGATATCTACCAGTTTAAGTGTTTTACGCAACAACAAATTGGCACAGGACTTACGGAACGCTCATTGAAAAACGACAATATTTCGTCAAGATCCACCTCATTATTGAATGTAAAAACAAAAAGGTGTCGAGTCGTATATGTTATGCGATCGCTTACGATTTATTTATTTTCATTCATATATGACTTGACTCGATGATTTACAATTAATTGAAATTCAATTTACATCTATATTTAACCGACGACAAATTGAATCACTAACAACAAAGAATATTAATACCGCTAATTCGGTACTGTTGTTTATGACAATTAATTCTAACCGTCTGTAAGTGTGCGTTTCAATACGGCGACGAAAATTATTCAGTTTATTTTGGTCACCGTATCAAACTGACTCAATTTCCCTTATTATCTCTTTCTTTGACAGATCTCTCTGATCATAACTTCGCAGAAACAGGTGTAGTACTTAAGCAGCGTTTTTGTTCAGACGGCATTTATACAGCGCATTCCTACATCAGTGTACAATACATAATTTGAAGACAAAATATGGAAAATGAACTACAGAAAGTTGCATTGTACTTTTCCGACAGAGGCACTGTAGAACAAACGGTTCGAACAACACCGTATGATAAGACAGTGATGATGAACTGTACCACTTGGTAGTGTTCAGTTGCTTTCCAAATAATGGCCACACTGCATGGTTTGATCCATAGATGAAAAAGTAAGAAACATTTTGTATACTGTACCAGCTAAAACGCTTCCAAATAATATATACAAAATGTATGGTTTGATCCACAGATGAAAAAGTTAAAACCATCGTGTAAAGTACTGAAAACAGACAGTACCACAATGCAATACTGTTGACCGAAGCTTTCCAAACAATAGTCAAATCTAAGATGAAAAATTTAATTACGGTAGATCCACGCTGTAATGTAAAACAAACCGTTACAGCGCAGTACTGTACAGCAGCTTTTCAGAGAATAGTCACACTGCATGGTTTGATCCACACTGATGAAAGAGTTAGAACCACAGTGCTTTAGTAAAACAAACAGTATCGCATTGCAGTACTGTTCAGTAGCTTCCCCAAGAATAAGTCACACTGCATGGTTTGATCCACAGATGAAAACGTTAGGACCACACTGTGTAGTAAAACAAACCAGTGGCAGAGCACAGAACTGTTCAGTAGCTTTACAAAGAATGGTCACCCTGCATGATTTGACCCACAGATAGGAAAGCTGCAACCACACTGTATAGTAAAACAAACAGTACCAAAGCACAGCACTGTTCTGTAGTTTTGCTAGGAATGTTCACAGTGCTCATTATATATCATCAATTACACTGACTTTTTCATTTGCTTCAACCCACAGAGGACTCATCCAGACAGTCCCGTCGGTGCAAGCCTCCGCGAAATCGAAAAAACTTTACAGGAGAACAGCTTCGAGAGTTGGAGCAACTGTTTGATCAGACACACTATCCCGATGCTATGACTCGCGAATCACTGGCTAAAACTTTAGGCCTCTCAGAGGCTAGAGTACAGGTATGTTTGTTATTTGGGTGTGTTCTTCTTTTTAGTGTACGTTTGGGAGTTTGTGCCGGTTTGGTTGTCATTGTGTTATGGTGTAAGTATTATCAAGCGTCTTTTCGACGTTTTGTTTGACTTAGTACAGCTTGTCGTGAGCAATTTAAACATTAGACGTTTTTATGCACAGTATGTCTGTGCACATGTCTCCATAAAACCATGGAGTGCTGCATTGCGTTACCCACGATTTGCTCCACTAGACCATGCTGTTGTCGGTTTACGATTCTTGTCTGTTGATCAAACCATGCAGTGTGACCATTCTTTGAAAAGCTACTGAACAGCATTGTACTGTGCCTTGGTATTGTTTGTTCTACTATACCGCGTGACAGTGGAGCTCTAACGTTTTCATCTGCGGATCAAACCATGCAGTGTGATCATTCTTTGGAAAGCTACTGAACAGTACTGTACTGTGGTACTGTTTGTTTTACTATACAATGTGTTTCTACGTTTTTCTTCTTTGGATCAAACCATGGAGTGTGACCATTCTTTGGAAAGCTACTTAATAGTACTGTACTGTGGTACTGTTGGTTGTAGAACATTATACAGTTACAGCTTTCATCTGTGGAAAAAAAACATCCATTTTGAACTACGAATTAGTACATACACTATGTGCCATTTGTTTTTCCATATTTCGCTGGGGATCTCTCTTGTAATTAGGACTTTGAATCACATGAGAGTTTAAGCATCGATATTGATACTTTTTTTTCATTCTCAGATCTGGTTTCAAAACCGTCGTGCAAAATGTCGCCGGCAGGAAGGGCCAAGCCAGAGTGGATTTATGGTCCCTCCAACACAGACATACAAACCGCCTGACCGACTTACACCTCTACACTCAGAGAAATTCGTCCGACTTCCCCACAGTTCATATGTGCCCGGGGGAATGGAACATATGTTTATGTGTAACCGCGCCAGTTGCCCAAGCTCCTCCAGTCACGTAGACTTTGTACGGCATTTTCACCAACAAACGAGCATCGAAGACTTACGGCGAAAGGCACGGTATCACAAGGACGGACGCTGAGAATGCTGGCCAATAAATTGTACAAAAATGACTTCGTTGAGCCTTCATTGACTGCGGGAAAACCCCAAAATGAAAATAATTACTCTGTCCAATCACAAAAGATGCAAGCACTTAAATGAATCAATCAGAGCTTAAAGCAAATGCATGTCATCAGAACCTAGAGCGGGAAATCGCTCACGATTTCCCGCTCTAGACGACTCTACACGACTTAAGTATTGCCACTGATTGGTAGAGAATTGGCGTCAGTTTCTTTATTCAATGACCTGTCGCAACAAGGTAAAACCGTAGAAATCGCGAACTTACTTTCGACAGTGAATAAAAAACCACTTTAAACAGAGGAATGAATTCCTAGTAATGTTTCTATATGGAAAAGGAATAAAAGAACAACATTTCAATGAAAATTCAAAATCATTTTGTCGCGCTTTGCGATTCCTTTCAAAAAATGTTGCATTAAAAACGGCTACAGCTTTGCAGTTTGTCTTCATTAGTTTTACCCTTTGTTGTGGGTTCATTTCGCTAGTGACCGTGTTTAAAGAAAACGCACCCAAATGAAATGCTAAGGAAATATAAAATTCTTAACATTTCGTTGAAAGACAGTAAATCTCGTACACGTTGTGGTAGTGCTCTCTGTTATCCAGGAAGTGTCACGATATAAGTCCTAAATTCTAAAACACTTATTATGACCTGCACCGATTCTAACGATTATGATGGGCCACAAAAGGTTTCTCGATCATGAAATCTCAGGAATGATCTCATGTATATACCCACCACGAGTCCCCAACTACGTAACACACGTGAAATTATTCAATGCACCATTCAATTACGTCAACGTACCATTCAATTATGTACAGGGGACTCGTGGTGGGAATATACATGATCTGATCTGAATCAAAAGCTCTTTTCAAATAATTTCGTCAGCGAATATTATTAATCAGTCACTGCAAAACGGCATTTTCTCAGGCTAACTGAAAATTAATAAGGTAATCCCTGTTTACAAAAGGGAGTATCCTTGTCTTTTTGTGAATTACAGACCAATTTTTCTATTATCGAATTTTTCAAATTTTTTTGAGAGAGTTATGTACAATCGGTTAATAGAGTTTTGAATTTGGCTTTCAGAAAAACCACTCTACGTTTCTTGCATCTATTCCCCTTATTAAGAAAATGTTATCTGCTATGACTGACATGAGAACACAGCAGGGGTTTTCCTGGATCTTTCTAAAGCATTTGACGCCATTGACCATGAAATCCTACTTGACAAATTGGAACTTTATGATATTCGTGGCCTGACTTTGAAGTGGATTAAATTTTATTTTTCTTGTCGCAAACAATTTGTTCAATTTAATTTTACATGTTCCACGATGCAGACTATGAAACGTGGTGTCCCTCAAGGCTCCATTTTAGGTCCACTATTTTTCATGTTATATTAGAATGATCTTCCCCATGCTTCACAATCAACTCAGCCTCAACCAGCGTTTTGATGATGACACTAGTATTTTTAATTCACAATCAGACCCAAAAGGTGTACAATATACACTTAATGTATGGTCCCGAGGGAAACAGTTAGTTTTGTTTTCCCGAGAGTCCTGATGTTTCCTGAGATGAAGTCGAGGGAAACATCAGAACTCGAGGGAAAACAAGGCTAACTAGTTTCCCGAGGGACCATACATTAAGTGCTTTGTTATATATTTCGACTTTCCCTTAAAATATGACAAAAACAAACAAACAAAGACGGCACAATTGGCGCGCGGGCAACAACTGAGCAATTGTATCCCGGTCAGAATACATTTAAATTTGATCGGGGGCACGTGACCAAGAATCAACCAATGACAGTGCTCGTTTTGTTGAGTGAAAGTCTAGGTATATAACAATCTGTATTAAATGGCAAGTTGCACAATCATGATATGTGGTTGAAATGTAACAAGCTCTCAGTTATACATTAGTATAACCCCTAAGATAGCCAACAATTATCGGCCGCATTATTGTCTCACTAACATCAAACAATTTACAATTTCTTTATCAAGGGCTAAAAATTTGAAACTCTCTTCCTGGATCAATAACTGATTCATATAGTTATCTGAACTTTAAGAATAATATGTTAGGGTTTCTTTTTTAAAAAAACTGAGTTAGTTATGCCGCACAAGTATTCCGTGAGATTATTTAGACTTACGATAGGCATACGAGGGGGCCCCTCTTATAAGACCGGTGATTTCTTCGAGTCTCCTCGCCACAGTTACTGTAACATTAATATAATCCTTTTTTTAAATAATGACTTTATTATTATTATTATTTTTAATTTTCTTCTTATTATTATTATTGATTGTCCTTGTAATATTATTGATTGTGTGGCAATTAATATTCACTCATTCATTCGTTCAAATACTCCGAACCGTAAGATTCAAGAGGAGCCACAATCGTTGCCAAAAATTTTGGATCGACAAGCGCTTTTTCCGCCGACCGGTTAGCTCAGTTGGTAGAGCACCGGACTACCGTGCGGGAGGTTGCAGGTTCAAACCCCGGCCGGACCAACACTCAGGGTCTTAAAAATAACTGAGGAGAAAGTACTGCCTTTGTAATGACATCTGTACATGGTTAGACTTTCTAGTCTTCTCGGATAAGGATGATAAACCGTAGGACCCGTCTCACAACACTTGTTCCTAATAATCTGTGGGACGTTAAAGAACCCACACTCTGTTCGAAAAGAGTAGGGGACGTAGTTCCCGGTGTGGTCGTCTATCTCTACTTCTGGTTTCATCTGACAATTCTTACATGGGCTGGATGGGTGGGTGGGTGAGATCATATATGGACTGATAGTGGCAGCCAGAGGCACCTTTACATGCTGACGTCCGATCTCACCCGATAGAAGTGTAAAGCGCCTTTGAACATATTCACATGAAAAAGTGCGCTATATAAATTCATTATCATTATCATTTTTCTCGTTTACAACAAACGACGATGGTTATATCTAACTTCTCCCCTCCCCCCCCCCATTCAATGTTTGGTAACCTGTTAAGCACGTTGTTATTTTTTATCACCAAGGTATCACGTTTGATATAATGCCAGCATTGCTTAAAGGTATGGGGGGGGGGTTGGGGGGGGGGGGCGTAAGATTCCGTATAATCCCCAACACCTGTAAGAAAACAAGGAACTGGGACAATCGGTTCAAAGCATTTTGGTAAAGATTGTAGCGTTGCCAGTGGTAGCGGTGAATTTTTTCTGACGAAGAGCTAAAGGCTAGAAACATCAGCACCCTTATGATTCTACGATGGAGCAACTAACGTCATCCACTCGCTTGATAGAGTCTTTCTGTGAAACAACTCCATTAGACGTCTTCAAAGAGGTTTAGAACTTCAAGTTTTGTGGCTTAGTCAATGTCTGTGTCTTGTCAGATACACAAAAATACAATAAACAAGTGTAATAAATTATTTTAAAGATAAACTCTTTTCAGAGTCCATGCGGAATAGTTCCGTGAACTCTGTGGCCATAAAAACTGTAGCAAAACTTGTTTTAAACATGTTATCCCCGACATGCAACTTCTCTTTACAATATGACTCGTAAGCAAATAGCTATTGAGAATTGAGCGAATCACCAGCTCAGGAATATTGAAATGCTCTTGCACCAGATTCTCCAAAATAGCATATAAGCAAGTGAGGGAAAAGTACTAAGGAGAATTTATTACTCAGATCTTAGGAATGGTAAGGTTTGACGGTCTATAAGTAGGATGAAGCTAAGAATGAAAGCCGGATAGGAACAGATGTTTCTTTTATCCGAACTTGATAACTAAAAACTGAGATTGCCTTGTGCTATTTTTCTTTTCATTACTGACAATCCTTGCGCGTTATCTGTGTGCAATGTTCCTCAAGTCATTAGAACATTTCATTAGAACATTAGAACAATTCAAAAACCACCCAGACTAATGCTGCCATCTGACTGGCCGAAGTACCCACGACATAATTGTGATAAAAAAACTGTGATAGTATCGCTATACAATGTACTGCAAGGTTTTAAAGACCTTATGCACAAATGGTCGCCGGGCGATTATTCACTTTACGAAGTTTTCCAAGAAATTAATGCACCATGTGCTAAGAGTAGTATTCAGGCTAAAAAGGTGTGGAGGGAAAAGTTCTGGGAATTTCAATACCAAACGACTAAAGTAGCTTTCATAGTATTAGTTTCATGTATTTATCAAGACAGAAATGCCCATAATAGCTATTTGTCCAAATTGTAATGTAGCTTTAACGTTAAAATGTAGCCTAGTGACATAACCACTCCCTTTATTTTGTGACCATATATCGTTAAAACGTTTGAGATTCCAGTGGAGATTCTCCTCAACTACTGAGTCAACTCAAATATAATAATGCAGCTATGAGAAGCACGGTAACTCATCACTAAATCTTCAGTTCACTTCGTACAATGGTAATCTTCTCCTAATTACACCAAATAACTTCTACGTACAAACTCTATCAAAAACGTTTTTCACCAAAAAAACTCTTCTTACAAACATTTGGTATCACCTACAAAATATTTATCTCATATTCCTCAAAATAGTATCCAAATACTTTCCCGAAAATAGCCGATATGAATTCTGTCTCTTTTCCCGTAGCAATGAGTTAAAAAAAAATATTTTCTTTTCGCCCAATCAAAATGACAAGGTGCGCGGCAAGAGCGTGAACAAGATTCAAACTTTTGCGAAAGGGAAGCGTGGACCACAAGGGGAGGGGGGGTTAGTGAGAGTGATCGCTCCTCTAGAGTCCCCTAGGGTGGTAAAACCAGAATTTCACACGTGAGTGATGTCAGAACCGAAGAGCCCTCCATAGCTGCATCGATGGCTTCGATACTTTGCACACTCGAAGGGAAATATTTTACGGTACAGACTGAACATTTTACGGTATAGACTTAACTTGTTGTTTCTTCCGTCAAAGAAAAAATTCAAGTTCCCCACAATTTTGCGTTTTCCACTTCGCGTACGGGCTCCAACACAAGAAAGAAGGTCTCAATGGGGTGATGACTTTTACGGCTAACGGTCAATATTTTTGCCCGTTTTACGGCCAACGGTTAATATTTTTGCCCGTTTTACGGCTAACGGTTAATATTTTTGCCCGTTTTACGGCTAACGGTTAACCCCATTGAGACCCTCTTTAAACTCAGTAGAGTTTTGCATTTGTGTGATGCAATCAAGAAAGAGAGGGGGGCATGTAACTCGCAAGTACCCCTTACGTTGTTATGACAACAAGAGCAAGCATGATACACCGCTCGGAAATATCTCGGGCTCAGAAAATTCTGGAAAAGCGGCTTTCAACAGGGTTCCTATCTTCCCAGCTTCTGTTGACAGCCGTCAATCTTCCACAGAGCCAGGCCTCAACTTCGCCTCTCACCTCTTACTAGGACAAACCTGCTTAATCTACGTTTAAACAATAACGGATTCACTTTGGATCAAACGTGTTACGGATAGGCCTTTCGTCCACACTGTAACTACTACCCGTACAGGTATCGTACCTCCTATTAGTGAAAGTTTTGTATCTGCTCCGGGAGAAGATACAGTTTTAGATCTGCAACGGTTCAAAAATCTAGAGGCAAAGTGTAAATAGGTTGCTCCGCTTTCGTTCTCGTACAGGGAAGCCATTTTTAATGTTTCGAGCGTTCTTCGCACGGCCGGGTAAAATGGCGCAAACACTTGGCGATGTGGACTGGTATAGTGTAAACAAACGAAAACACGAAAACGGCTTCAGAATTGCAGGGATCCAAACTTCACCTGCACGGATCCACTCTGTACCGGTACAGCGGTCTACAGTGTGAACGAAGCTTCGGAATTCGGGCATATAATTCATGGTATGCCACCATATAGTCATCAAACATAGTGTTTACAGGGGTATACAAGGGTTTACAAGGATATACCTTTGTAAACCCTTGTATACCCCTGTAAACACTATATATGGTGGGCTACCTTGAATTATATGCCAGATTTCGTCATGCCATGGAGGACGGAAGAGGAGCGCAAATTCACTTTTTTTTTTAGCAGCGGAGGCTCTTTAGATTCGGATTTTACGGTAAGTGGTGACGTGCTTGATATAAAACATTACCTCCTTTTAAAACCTCACAGTTCAATTAGTTTCAATGCAAGTTGTCCTATCTTGAACTTTGTCGTGAAATTTATCCTTGACGCTCCTAGCCGTACAACGTTGAGCATTCCGAACGAATATAGACACAACCCAAGTACATATCAGGAACGTCCAAGGGCGATCAAGTTGTGGGAACAGTAACTCCGTGAGCCGATGTATGCACTTTGTGCTGTTCAGTTTATGCTGTTAATGAAGCAGTATCCCAAGGCTTTAGCTCGGTTACACAGTCATCGCGTTTCATATCTCTCAGATGGTTTATGAGAACATCCACTGTTGAATCATTCCCATGCCCCCAGTCTTCTAAAACGCTCTGCGTACATTTAAGGGGTTCCAACTGAAAGTTTTTTACTTGTGTTTGGGTGAAACCAAGTTTTCCAGCCAGATTTTCCCAATTATTTGTTCCTTTGGGGTTCAGTAACACTCCCAGTTTACTGTACACGTGACTGGGCAAATCCCGAACTAGCGTCTTTTCTAGAGACAACGTAAAAAAGGGAAAGTGGTTGTTACATAACCATTCTGGCAGGCAAATGTACAACTCCAGTCGTACACTTAATTCGCTTGCACACTTAACTTTTCTCAAATTCGCTCGTACGCTTGTTAATTTTCTAACTATTAACAGCCATGCCTCAAGACGCGCGCTTTGAGCTTGTCCAATATACTCCACTAGATTCCTGGAGAGTCCATCGGGAAGCCTACGCGTGAAATACCTCGCCCTGGAATCATGCTACACATGTACTATACCTCGTTCTTTAAGCCATGACCCGAGACAAGCACACTACTGACACATGTAACATACCTCGTTTTTAAAGCCACTACACATGGAATTTAGATCTCTCACGAATAGAAAAACTGTGACTACTTGTTAACTTTCTTTATTCTCCGACCTGTTTCGTTGGTGCAATGAACTTATTAGCACGAGGTTGCCTTAAGTCAAATTTACTGTTGATTTCCATACGATAATTTATCGCCACAACTTGAATATAACAGTCGCCATCAACTTGCTCACCTTCTGTGTTGTTACTCGGACTTTCTTTCTTTCTTTCAATCTTTCTTTTCTTTTCTTTCGATTTCAGTTTCCATATTAGTCAGTAATTTGTGTAGCTACGATTTCTTACTGAGAAAATATATTTAAGATATATTAAAATATTATAGGAATATATTTAAAATATATTTAAAATATATTTAAAACTGCAGCTAATATTTAGCATTTAAGTAAATATGTAATATTAAATTTCTCTTACAAAAGTATAAATTTAGTTCCATAAACCTATCTCAGTTGTTAAACTCCCTGACAAAGTCTGTGTGATCAGGCGAAACCGGTCGGAGAATAAGAAAAGTTAACAAGATCAGTTGCTATGTGCTGCTTCCTAGTCTTCCTTTAAAAAATTTATAAAAAATTGCCGAAGTTGGAAGTTAGAAGTCACAAGGTGGAATTTGGAATTAGAAGTTGGAAATTAGAGGATGGAAGCTGGAAGTTGGAAGTGGCCCTCTTTGGCCATATAAGGTAAAGGGAATGAAATACTTTGGACTTTATACGTTTGGAAGAAACAAGACAACAAAAATCGCCGAGGAAGTATTACAGTCCGCTGACTTAAGTTAAAGAAATTTAGCGCCCCAAATCTCCGATGAGTAAAACAAGAACAACCACAACAACAACAACAACAACAACAACAACAACAACAACAACAACAGCAACCAAAAAAAAACAACAGCAACAATAACAACAAGAGAGAGATAGAAAATGGTCGCCAATTACCACAAGAGAATGCTTATGAAATAGATCCATTTTCTAAGCAGGTTTTGGCGGCAACCTTCAGTCTAAAAATTATTACATCTGCGAAAATGCTCACGTTGGCCTGCGTTCTCCGGCTTCTTTTGTTGCACACAGAAAACGGACAAAGGAAATAGAAGACGGCTGCACGCATGCTCAGACTAATGCTAACTCATGAATGTAGCTCAGTTGTTCGCACCGGGAAATAAGTTCCAGGCCACTCTCATTTGTGACTGTTCACTTACTTTTCCCATTCCCAATGCTGACCCCCTGCAGTGACCCATTACTCCCTTGAGAGTCTGAATCTTTGCCATTCTGTCGTGGATTGTGGACACGTCGCCCACGAAGCCCGCCAGAAGAGCGCGAGAGTGCTGGAGTCTGGGCATTAGTGGGCGGAATACATGGACATTCTACCTCTTCTGTGGAAGAAAAAGGAAAATGTTAGAAAGGAACGCATGCCACCAGATACGCAACAATGATGTTATGAATGAATGTAAATATATGAAAATTTCATATATGTGAACTGCGGAAGAACGCTCTAATAAGTGAAAGATCGTTGCAGGTATGTGAAAAACTTAATGATGTTACTCTCACAAGATTCAAGACTTTAAGACCCATAAATCGTCCCAAAATATGTCTTGAGTCTTATACATTATGTCACAGTCAAAACTGTGAGACGAAAGGAAAAGACAAAGAACAAGAAAAATCAGACCTGAGTGATAACTCCTTTGATATACTTTAAAAGCGATTTGTGCAGTGGCGGTTAAATAACTTCTTATTTAATGAAAGCAAGGGCCATACTGAGAAATATTTCGATGAAGTCGTAAAGTAAACGACCGAGCTCCAATTTATCCCGATACAAACTCGAGAACGTTCAGGCATCATTTACTCGAGAAAAATTTCACTCTGAGTCGAATGGGTCATTTAAGTGATAACGTCTTCGGAATAAATGTCTTAGCCTTCTTCCTATTGAAGGGTTTGGAGTGGTCTTCTGCATTTGCGTTTCATTAGTTTTGTTTTTCTTACTATGAATCCCATTAACGGCAAACGAAATTATACGTAAAGGTGACAGTTTCCATAGAAACAGCCCGTATCAAAAGTCCCCCAAGGAAGAGCCAATCAAAATGCGAGTTATAGTGGCTAACCTCATTTCACCTCCCTTGAAGACAACAAGAAATTAAAACAAAGAATGGACCAGTTGGGAGTTGTAGTATGAAACACAGTACCTACCATGGTGACCTGAATCCTGGCTATTACGAGACTCGTCGTTTTCCTCAATACGGTAACAAAGGAGTTTCTTGTAGTAGCAAAATAAAACAGCGCCACAACTTAAGACAATAATGGGCACAAGTACGCACAAAACTATGACATAGTAGTTATTGTCGCCAGGGTGCGCCGTAGATGGCTTAACACCAGCTTGACCAGTGGGCAGATGGGCTGAGGAAAAGCGTCAAAGGAATCTACTGTTAGAGAGACGCAACTAAGCAAATTGAGCAAATCAGAGTTACCGATCTTAGTTGTTGTTGCAATGCACGATTTTATCCGCAAGCATAAACAAACGTTAGAGCCAAACTGTCTTGAATAAACGGGACAGTACCGTTCCCAGCTGAACTTAGCTAGTAAAGCACCGCACTGGTATTTGCGAGGTTGCGGGTTCGCATCCCGTTACAACCCGCTCGCTTCTTAAGTTCAATCACAATTGCTAAAAATTCAGTTAATACTTAGGCGCGTTGTGCAGAATGCCTGTCTCCCTAAAGCCGTATTCTCCAATTTAATGGGTAATTTTACTTGTTTATTTGAATGTATAAGTCTCAAATCATACGCACTTGATCTCGATTTTATCCCTTCGTCCCTCTCTCGTCTTATATTACTCCACGGGTAATATAACGAGTCTCCAGCATCGTCACGCGTCTCCCTACTTGGTCGAAGAGAGAGCGTTGCGTGACGAGCCAGATAAAGGCTGCGAAGGAAGTAACGACCCTCGTTACTTTCGGGGGGGGGGGGGTCGTTACTTTAAGAGGGTCGCTACTTTCGGGGCGGGGGGGCGGGGTCGTTACTTTTCCGTAGTCAATACAGCGAAAGTCAAACTTTTCATTGCATAGAAAAATATGGTCACGTGATTAATCTGTTTACTTACCGGAAGAATGTGTTGGCGGAGTAGCCGTTGATAGGTTGTATGACGGTTCGCAAACAGTGTCATGTGAAGCATTACACGGTTCTTTGATAACCGTATAAGGAGGATCACACTGAGAGCACTCTTTACACGGATCGTTAAAGTTTTTCATATTAGAGTATGTTCCCTGCAAATCCGTAGAAACGGTTTAGAATTTAAAACTTATGTTTGGGCGTGTTAAGTACTTCAAAGTTCTTTTCACCATGGGTGCGTTTTTTTGTATGATCCGAATTTGGATTTGTGAACCGAGATCAGACGGATCATGGCACATCAAAGAAACCGATGAATTCACTCTGGACAAGGATTCATCGGTCCCTTTGATGCGCTATGATCCGTGTGATCTCGGATACCAAATCCGGATAATACCTAAAAACGCACCACATGTGTCTGCAAGGTTTTCGCTCCTGTAAGACGATCTGGTCATGCAATCGAATATTCACCGATAATCACTGAGCCTGAGGCGAATAATTGTTTTAATATAAATACACAGGTGATATTTCAAAAAAAGAAAAGAAAAAGCATTGTACAACACGAAAAAATTCTATTTCATCAAAAGCGCGCGAACGACTGGCAGCCATTTTGTTCGTCGAGGTGATTATCGGCTGATAATCCGAGATAGCGAACCAATCAGACCGCGCGGTTTTGTATAATCACCTGAGTATTTATACTAAAACGTATTATAACTTCTTGAATTTTTTGTCTTTTGTCTCATTGCCCTCCTACCTTGCATATTTTTTTATTTTATGGCTACAATGGTACGCGCGCTCTGATTGGCTGCTGAGAGGGCTAGATTCTCTTGTAATGACCGGGCATTATGAAAATTTTTCCAAATTTTCAAAGAAACTGTTTCTTCTGTTACTTCTAGCTTCGATTGCATGGTCAAGTGTGTGTCGGTTCAGTTTAAATAACATCGAATGATCTCTTGCGCGCGCAAGGGGATATTAGAAACCATTTCGGTTTTCTTTACAGGCCTATCAATAGATTTTATATATTTTATACATTCGTTAACTAACATTTTTCTCTATTTTACGAATATTTACATCATTTTATATTGTACATATATATACATATATTTTATATATCTTGTAACGCGCATTTGAAAACCGAATGGTTGACACCTGCGCGCTAGAAATCAATAAATTATTATTATTATCTTTCTTCCAGTGCTAAGAAGGCCATATAATAAATAACTTATTAACCTCGTCCGTTCGGACCGAGGACTAGATGTATAGAACGCGCGATAATAATAAGTAATAAGTCAGTAAGTCAGTAATAAGTAATAATAATATATTATGTTGATATATATATATATATATATATATATATTATGTTGATATATATATATATATATATATATATATATATATATATATCATATTAATAGTATATAATATGTTTCCGGTTAATAAGTAGTATGTAATAATTCATATTTTTATTGCGTCATCTTCATACGTATCTTTTGAATCGTTTTGAAATAAGACATTGTACCTGACGTTAATTGTAATTGTGTTCTATTTTGCCTATATACCTTCGATGTATGTGAATGGGTTACTTCACCTGTCTACGGTCTCTTGGTTATAGGCAATGGCAGGGGGTTGGCAGGGCTCGAAATAGCAGCCTGCCAATGGCCAAAAGACAGGCCTTATTTAATACTTGGCAGTCCAAAAATATAAAATGGCAGGTGAAAATTTGTTTCAACTGTCAAAAAACAAAAGCTGTGGCAGGTCATTTTTTTTTCCTATTTCGAGCCCTGGGTTGGGATCCGCGGCGGGACGTCCCGGGTAAAAAGATTGTTGAGCCCACGCTACAGCGAATAAACCAATTCATTCATGGGCTCCTATCCAATTAGGACAAATATGCTACTAACCTCGCGACACGGCTGACAAACAGTGTTTTTTTCGCCTTTACAGGGTTTCACCACCCCCTCTCCCTCGGGGCATTCCTTACAATCCATGCAAAACAGAACACTGCTGTGGAAATATTTGCCGTATTTGCAAGCGCAAACTGTGTCCTCTGTCAGAGTGCAAGGTGACCGCTCCTCCTCAGATGAAGTACAGGACGCACAAGGTTGACATCGAGTTTCTTTGTTTTTGTATTTCATGTAAGTCTTGGGCTTTGAAATGATACAGAAAAATAGTTAGGCATGTGGTATGCGACACCATTTGTGTGCCCTGCGTTTGCCTGCTTCCCTACGCGGGAGGAAAACCCGTGTACCCTTCGCGTGCTTTACAGCTTTACACGCGTGGAACACTTGCGTGATTATTGGCGACACACGCGCACCTGTTCCTGTAAAGCACGCAAGTTCAAATTGTGTCCACAGCTCTAGCTCCTTACATGGACAACACTTGAGGGGTTCGGGGAAACTGGTGAGACTATAGCTGTTGGGTTCTTTGTAAACAGGCTAGTTTCGCTCACGTTTTGGATTCACATCTACACGACTCGCGAAGCATATTTCTGCACTCTAAACCGTATTGATTCAAAATAAGGGGCTTTAGTTTAAACACCACTAAAGTACCGATGCGGATTAAGGTTCTAACTCGAATTAGTAAAAATCTACTTGTAGACTAATGCAAATGCCGCAGTTGATTGGCTGAGCTTCTGCAGACTATCAGCCACTAGACAGCACACGGTTGAAGATCGTTTTCAAAATGGCGACGTATGGGCGCTTTTAGCGAAGTTTCGTAGGAAGATTGAGTTTTTTGGTGTTTTTTTTTTATTTCATCGACACATGATTTGTTTATTTACGATTTTTACTAAAACAATTAGATTATGAGCTCGAGATTTCTAGGAGATGATAGTTGATTCGGGCCTTCGTCCTCCTCAACTATCACCCCACAGAAATCTCGAGCTCATAATCTAATTGTTAATTAGTATGAATCGGCTTTCGAACAACTCGACTCACGAGTTTAGCATGCGAGTTCTGCTTGAGTGGTATTGACACGCACAGATAGATAAATAAATAAATGATAAAATGATCGACTGTCGAGTTTTTGTTTGACTCATCTCCATTGTACCCATGCGCAACTCCCCACCTCTTATTTTTCTACTATGTTCCTGAATTTGTTGTTAGTCATTTTCTCAGAGATCGATGGCTTAGAAAATTTTTCTTGAAGTCTGAATGCGAAAAATATAAATAAGGAACAATATGTATAACATATAGTTGTTTCTGTGATTAAAATGGCGGAACGCAGATTTAAATGACTTTGCGAATCATGGGCCGAGAAAGCAATAAAACACGCCTAAACAAATAACCTAAGAAAATTGTTCCTAGCCCTGAAAACAAGAGAGCTGCGACATGTAGAGTTCGATTGAGATTAAGCATTTTAAAAGATCCTCGAATTGTCCCGATAGAACACGATATCAAATTCCTATTGAGAAAGAAAGGATTAAACGTAAAAGCCAGTGTATATCTTGGCAGGTTGGAAGTTTCAGTTAAAGTAAGAATCACATTGTGTGGATCTACCTTTGAATCTGAGGAAAATAAAGACCAAACCAAGTTAGATAGATAGAGCGTGTTTCTTCGCTCGTTTCAGACTAGTACTGTGGGACTCAAGCTGCGGATAACAGAGTTGAAAGTTCAAGAGTCTTTGTGGCCGGATTAAACCAACGGTTGAGAGTGAAACGGTTAAACTTTAGAACATGCTCACGTTAACATGTATTGTATGACTCAAACTATAACTTTATGATATGTATATGTATATGTATATGACCTAAATTTTACAATGTACTCCTTCAAGGCACCAAATGATACGACCAGCTAACGAGAATGTTGCCATCTATAAATGCACTCAAGAAAGGATTGTCCCGACGAGTCTCCTATAGCTCAGTGGAAGAGCGTCCGGACTTCTAATCGAAAGGTCGCAGGTTCGAATCCTTTTGGAAGAACTCGGATTTCTTTTTTCCGACTTTGCCTGTGAAATGCCGTAAAATACCAGGCTCAACATACAACATTTTCTCTATTTCAGAAACGTTCTTACTTAAGCCAATGTTGTTATACGGGTAAAGAATATAACTAGAGGGAATAAGAAAACGGAGAGCATATTACCGGGCATGGCTTGCAGATGGACTGGCCCTGGCTCTCCATGCAGTGCTGAACTAAAAAAGTCCCCTTGGGACAGAGAAAGCAACACAGGTTGTTCTCACTAAGATACATGCTGGTCGGGCATGTTCCCGCAGATGTCTTGACAAGAACAGACACGATGAGAAATATCTGAAAAGATAAAAAATAATTTAACATAGTGAGAACCTTGAGAACAGACATCGTTTGACAACGAAAATAATGCAGCTGAATGAACAGGTTTTTAAGCAATTAATCTGCACGTGCTTCACGTGTTAAACACGTGATAGGAAGTTTATTTAAACTGTGTTTTTGATTGGTCAATGTAAAACAATGTATGACTTCCGTTCGCATATTCTAGATTCGGGGGGCGAAGAGGAACAATGCCATTTTGTGGGGGCGGAAAAACGACTTCCTTTGGAATGATTGATTAAATTGTCCGAAATAATGAATGAGTTCTTTGTTACTGGAATAATGGAATAACAACAATTTTCGAGCAGGAATAAATGGAATCATGATCACCCGATTATTGCTCTTCGCCTGCCGATTCTAGATGGTTTCGAGAAGTTACTTCTTGTACAATGCACTGCAGAAATGGTATGCAATCACTCACTGTGCATCATACAGAGTGCGAAACGCTCTTCAGCTAAAAGAAAGCTAACGATCAGATAAAATGAATTCCAGAAATTCACTTTTTGATATTCAGCTTTTATCAATCTTTGTTAATTAAGCTAATCAATGGAAAACATCAACTGACATTTCCAGGGTCATAACCAGATTATAAGATGCATACCGCGGCACTTTTCTCAGCCATTGTCAAATAATGTTTCATCTCAAGAAATTGGGATAATCAAACAATAAAGTAATTTTAAAACCACAGGTGATCCCTGCAATTCGATTGGCCCATAGCTGTGTGATTTATTCATGAATCGTACTATCTTAGGTTCTCTAAATCGCATCTCTTTTTTTCATCCAATGAGAATAAAATGTAAAAGCGTTTCCGGTTCATCTTTTTTCTAAAAACCGTCCACAAGACCAATAAAATATTAGCAGTTAACAAAATATAATCCTGTAGGAGGACTATTAAATTGTGCGATTTTACAACTGGATGTAATAAAGTGATAATTGAACTTCGTGTCATGCAATTTTGGTCTGAAATCATACTTGTGATTTCAAATCGAACTCGCACTGCGCGCTTGTTCGATATTTGAAATCACGAGTATGATTTCAGACCAAATTGCACTCCACTCAGTTCAATTACCGTTATTTATACCACACTGGGTGCTGATGTTTCGAGCGTTAGCCCTTCGTCAGAACTCTGACGAAGGGCTAAAGCTCGAAACGTTAGCACTCACCTTTTTACCCTACGTACGGTGGTATAAATTACTTTAATAATTTGTTTTAATTTCCCGATTCCTTGTGTTTCAATTCCCCACCAACGCAGCACCATTTTCTTTAGAAACTACCCACACCGTGTCTTATCTCAGTTTTGCGTTTAAATGTAGTCATCATAAACGTCTTAAAAACCGAGTAAAAGAGTTTAACCACGGACACTGCCTCAGTTGTAATTTCGTCTCGACAAGGGCCCTGTTCGTGAGCTCACTATCGCCTACACTGACTAAACGAAAATAAAATAACAGTTTGAGTTAACCCACTGGTGAAAACTGTGTAAGACAAGCAAAGATGTGTAGATTCACGATTCTACTTTCTCAAGTCACGAAGCGCGAAAAAGTGCAACCATGAAAACCACGCGATAATCTTGAAAAACTTTCAAACAGGAGTTGTGTCCGTTTTCATGATTGAAGAAACAATATGGATCAGAAACGGTAGCAAAACAGCCACAATCTTCAGCCACTTTGTCTCAAATGATGGCCATGTAGGCTACAGTTCCAAGGTAAATATTGTCTCAATCCATAAATTATGATTAATACAACCCAATAAAGTTGCTTTGATCCAAGCATTTACTAATTTCTCTTTATAACATAGCTAGTGACTGAACCCATCGAATTCCTATTGAAACTCCGTGGTGTGCTAATATAGCTTCTCGAGTGTTCTCCAAACTTTCCAAGTATTCAAGCTAGGCATAAACCAAATTAGTACCATTCTTATCACAAATGTTGTTGCAAGTAGTGAACTGTTGCAGATGCAGATAATTAATACAAGCCATGAGTACATCTAAGACGCATTATCAAACAAACGTGCCTTCACCACTATCACATGATGTGCGTATATTGTTACTGAACGCCTTGCTATTAAGCATTTCTTAATTAAACTTCGATGGTTACAAATTCCGATAAGAGCTAGCGTTCAACGAAACTCAAGTTTGCACTCCTCGCATTCGCAAAATGAAGTGTGCAGATAATTAGGAATAAACAGTTTCTACGTTTGTGTAATCAATCACAATTTAACTTGATCTGAAGAAAATCGGGAAAAGAAAATCTCTCCGCTTGTAATTTCAATTTCATTTTTACTCAGCCCTATATATACACCGGCCCAGGTCGTTCTATTGTTCGAAAAAATACATTCTAGTTTTCTCTATTTATAGCGCATTTTGAGTTTTTATAACCTTGAGCAACTTCAATATTTTCGTATTCGTTGATGCTAGATCAGAAATTTCACTGTTGCCTAAGTTCAAGAAAAATTATTCTCTTCAACCTCGGTGAATGGCACTGTGGCTTTAGAAATATTTAGTATTCTACCACTTTTAACATCGATTTCAGAGAAAAATTGCTCATAATTCCACAATATGTTCCTCTGCATTGTCTTCCAATCTTAGCATGGTGTAGTCTTCGAGTGTGTTCTATTGTTAGTACTTTACGGGACACCACAAGGTCAAGGTGGTTTCAGTTTCGTTAATTTTTATTTCCCAAATTTGGTACAGAACAAAAAAGAACTTTTGTCAGTCTTTCGTTCATTATGAGTTTTCGACTTATTACTGAAAATAAACGGAGAAAGTATTTCTTAACAAAGGCAACATAGAACACCCTTAAATAGGTGAACCTGTTTTTTTTTTAAAGTACTTTCACTGCTTAAAAATCTGCACTACCAAAACACAAGCAATATTTAGTGTACACTGTTTACAGTACTAGCGATATTTACTCTGCATACAATAGTATATGGTACTTGAATGCTTAAATCGCTACCAATCTGACTAGCAATTCCATTGTTATTACTATTTATATATAAAACTGTTCTCATTCCAAAGTAATCGACACCACAGTAAAGCGAGTTCGAAGACCTGTACTGAATACAAAAGCAAGACACAAGCACAGAAACAAACACGTACAAATTGGACTGAATGCACATCAGGCAAATTTTTTTATAACTGTTTTGCACATTCTTTTCAATAAACGTGATTAGACGTTTGTAAATCCCTGAGAATTTTGAAATCGTTGTTGACCGATACGACAGTAGTTAGAATAAATGAAGGCATCGTAATCTCTCATCAAAACTGCACGATCTCGAATCTTTCAGATAAATGTCTTTCTAAGCTCCGCAAGATACATATGTCTGACTTCCGCTCGTCACGTATGGACGAAGTTTAAGACGTGGTCTGAAGGGCAGAATGATGCAATAATTATGGTGAAAATCAAGCTGATGGAGTTGGAGCAGAGTTTCCATTTCTGCTTATACTGCGTCGCTTTTGTTAGGAAAAAATGGCAAACTAAAGCGAAAGATTAAACCAATCACAATGCACTGTAGACACGCATTGTGTTGGCTTTGATCTTCCGCTTCTACTCGCGACTGATCAGGAATTTACTGTAATTTTCACCGAATTATAACCGACGCAGTTATAATCGGAATCGAAAAAAATTGCAAACTTTCTCAGTCTTTCATTTCCGATTCCGTGGGGCTTATGACTCCCCTTTCGATTCCAGTTTCCGACTTTTGACATTTAAGTGGTTCTTGAGTGCTTCTATCCGAGCTCAATTTCGTTGTATGCAAAGTCATCCCGCCTTTGAAACTACGAATGTCAAAAACGATAATTTAAACGCTGAGAGATGTATTTTCGCATTGGTGATAAAAAGTGTGTTAATGCCCCATTTTTATACTTTGGAAAATACATCTGCAAATCACAAGCAACAATTTCCATGAATAAACGCCAGACAGCAGTAGCGTGTAAAATTGTTCTATGGTCTATCACGCAATATAAATAAAGAACAATTTGTACAGACGTTTGCGAGCGAACTTGCGGTGCGTCTAAAACAGAGGCTACAAGAAGCAAACGAATTAACTTACTGCTAGATATTTGGCACCGCTTTGTTCTCGATAGCCGAGATTGTTCTCCTTGAAGAAATCCATCTAGTATCACTGAGATAACGATCTCGCGTCTACCGTTCTATAGTACTTGGCGAACGTTGTTTTGTAACAATACGGACCTCAATGCGCTAAAAGCAAACAAGCATGGGCCAGTATGCGAATGAGCTAACTTGAAAGGAATTCAGTTTTGTCAATTAATTATATTCCTTAGCCTTATTGTCCTTATTAATATTTTTCTATCTGTCACGTGTACAGTGATTATTGTCTAAGAAAAAAAAAATTGTGAATATTTTGAATTTTGGGTAAAGATTTCATAGAGCCTACCAACAGTATTTGGAGCGTTTTGTTAAGACGTGTAAATTGTCATATTTGGCAAAAAGCCTCCTTTGAATTCGCTTTTTAATCGCAATGAAAATATATGACTATAAATAGCTTAATTTTGTCGCCGCAAAGACAGTCAAACTCAAGTCATTTTTGTGTTGTACAGTAGATGCGTTTACACTTGTACACAAAATGAGAATCCCAAAGAATTTTTACTCCTCAATACACAGGCTTCTTTCCAAAATATTTAAAGTTACCTAAAAAAAAATTATTAACAAAGACAGACAGAACCCAAGAGTTAATTAATTTGTCTAAAAGGCTGCTTCTCATTCGTCTATTCATGAAGATGGCATCCTCCACATGAAATTTTCTGAATTTCACCAGTGCTTTCACAGTTCTAGTGAAATTTGACATTTATTTTCTTGGACTCCCGTGAGAAATTGTCTTTGCTGTTACAGTTGAACCTCCTATTGCCACCACCTCTCGTAAGCGACCAGTTTTCCAAAATACCAAAAGTTTCCCAGTCAAATCTCTGTATTTGGAACCTCGGTAAGATTTCCTCAAAGGTCCCTACTTCATTATGTATGCTGTAGCCGTACGGTTTCGTTCTCAGAAATGTTTGCACGCGCACTTCCCAAGACAATTCAACTACAGCATGCATAATGAAGTAGGGACTTGTGAGGAAATCTTACCGGAACCTCTCGCAAGCGACCACGTCTCGTAAGAGACCGCGACCACTTCTACAGCTAAAAGTTTGAAATTTTCTTTTGTTTTTAACCTCCCGTAAGCGACCACTTGACAGATAAGAGGGCGGAAATTGGGTAATAAGGTGTTGTAACATAGAATTCCTGGGTACTACAAGAGACGAAAATTTCTCAGTGGGAAGTGTCTTGTTTTTCAATCGAAATCGACTTTGCACATGAATAGAACATTAAAGAATTCAAAGAAAAAATGCACATACACTGTACTCGCATAAAATTTCTAGTCCATAGCCGTATCCTCTATTGACACGTTTTCTGGTCACAACCACTTTGCCTCTATTGGCTATGACAAGAAGCCATTTGCGGAGGAATATGTCCAACGACTTCCTCATTTGTCTGTAAAGCATTTGCATTGATTTCACTTTGAGAAGAACAGGAAGCTTGATTCAAGTCGCAATCTTCTACCGGTCTGGCCAAAGGTCGGACAATTGCCACAGCATTAGGGTCAAATTGGTCGTCAGGTTCACGTCTTAATTCTCGTTCTTCATTCAATTCAGTCGGGTTCCCAATCTTCTCTGTAGACATGATACCCGCGAATAAACGTCTTCACCCCCAAAGTGGCGAAAGAAAAACTTCTACATTTTCCTCTTGCAGTCGATAAAATCTCCTCACGCTTGCCGTCACTAACTTCTGTTGTCTGTGATAAGTGTTATAGTTATCAGAACAGGAAAACAAATAAGGATTCGAAGTCCACCAAACGTAATCCACAACGTGACCTTTTCAACCCATCAAATGAATGACATCGAAGAGTTGTGACTGATTCAGGCACTTTGACTGTACAGATACGCTACACTGCCAAGTGATTCTCACGTTTTTATCAGTGTTCCTAGTATTTGTCAATAACTAAACGCCTAGGTAACATTAAAGATTTAATTTGAAACCATCTTGAAACTTGTTCCGCTCGTCTTATTACAGGCAGCTTACTAGAAGCGAACCATGATAATCGCGGAAAGCTTGAATATTTTTGTGGTTACTAAAAGTTAGTACAGGGGTTTAGATGGGAATTGGCGCATGTGGTAAGCCTCTGCAGTTACCATATGCTAATGAGGCAAAATTCTGACCCAATATTATCTCAGTAATTTCTCGTAAGCGACCACCTTCCACCTGTACAGTAAAACAAACAGTACCACAGTACAGTACTGTTCAGTAGCTTTACAAAGAATGGTCACACTGCATGGTTTGATCCACAGATGAAAAAGTTAGAACCACACTGTATAGTAAAACAAACAGTGCCACAGTACAGCACTGTTCAGTAGCTTTTCCGAACGTAGTCACACTGCGTAATTTGATCCACAGGTGAAAAAGTTAGAACCACACCGCACAGTAAAACAAATGGATCCACAGTACAGTACTGTTCAGTAGCCTTCCAAAGAAAGATCACACTGCATGCTTTGATCCACAGATAAGAAAAATTGTAAGCCACACTGCTTGGTAAAAAAGAAAAAACAGCCCGTTCTACATGTAATGCTTTGCTGTGCTCCACTGTTCATGAGCACTAGCCTTCCAAAGAAGATTCGCTTTGTCAGTATGTTTTCGTTCAAAGAGCATGAGAATAGAGGAACTATAATGCATAATATGAAAACAAATAGTACCAGAGTATGAGTGCTGCCCTGCCGTGGTTTCATCCATGAAGATGAAAACTGTCCACAAATTTCCACGGGTAAAATTTAAACGTGTACCGGCAAACTGTTCAAACAGCTATCTGTACTTGGTAGACATTCCATTAATCATTGAATGTTTTGATACGTGAACGATCGTCGCAGTTAAATCTTTCTTCCGCAGTTCACGTAATGATGAAATTTTCATATACGCATGTAGTCGAACCTCGCTATCTCGAACTCCCCGCTATCTCGAACTCAAACTCATTTCCCTTGGATTGCCTTTCAGTTGTTTACCGTCGGTTACCTCAAACTTCCGCTATCTCGAACTATTTTTCGTTTCCCGCGGTTTGACTGACGGTATTCTTATAATCATTAAACGTTCAGTGAAAATGTCTTGCTAGATTAGTAAAATCATGCAAAGCCAAAGCCATATTAATTTCAGTAAAGTGAGTGCTTCACGTTATTACGATGACTAGACGAAGGTTACCGCACAAAGGAGAAAAATATCAGTGAAATTCTCTAACTCTCTAGTTATAAATAAAGAAAACGTTTCTTTGATGGATATGCTGAGCGATTGCTTCGCCTAGAATTTGCGATAGCTCGCGACAGATGTAACGAAACAAACCCGTTTAGGGAAAGCATATCTGTATTTGATGTTTGCACCAAACATCTCTTTAAAGTTCAACCAAAGAATGTAAAACGTGGTTTGCATTCTATTTAAAAATACCCATATATAATTCATCTTCAGTTTGTTGCTACACTGTCATTTCTGCTGATTCGGAGCAAACATGCGCTTTGTAAGATTTGAAGTTTAGCTGCTCGATGACGAACGCCGCAGAGCGCATCCTCCTTGTCGTATCCAACTTCTCATAGACAATTCAAAAGACCGTATAGATATGCGAGGGACTTCTAATGCCGGATAACTGAAGAGAAGCAAATTCAGGAACCAATTCTTTTCCTAGACTCTGAGTATTTTTCATTGTGACTTGCTTCTAGTATAAGACAAGCAATTCAGTTTCGAGTTCGAGGGAGCGACAAAAACATTTCTCCAAGCTCGTCGAAAGTCGCAGTTAGTCGGCTTCGATACAGTTCTTTTGCGATCACTCGCGAAGAAAAACGTTAACTATGTAGACGGAGAAAAGATTTGGCAAATTGTTCCAAAACGAACTGAACACATTTCCAATTCAACCTACGAACGAAAAAAGCAAGTCAAAAAGCTATTTTTGGAAGTTACTCAAAAACTACGCAGGCCGTCGGACATGAACACAATGCTCTGCAGCTTGAAGTTTTCGTTCGACGGACAATTTGTTTCGCGCCCATGCAATTGATGTATAAAGGTAAAAAAACTATAAAAGGTAAGATTTATTGGAGTTGACTGTTTACTCAGTTTCACTTTTTACAAAGGCGATCCACGATCAAGTTACGATCTTGAATCGCCTTTAGTCAAAACACCCGACAACATTCGATCGCTCAACCATTCCACCTTTCGGTCAATTTTAACACGTTACTTCAATACTTGGTTTTGACAAACCAGAATTTCCAAAGCTTCGACCAACTTCGATGAGATGCTGTTTATAAGAATGGCGTGTTCTCATGAAATTTCAATTTCTAATCCTCGACAAACGAACGAAAACAAAGTTGTCGGCTATACTGCAGTGACAATCCAATATTAGACAATTTCATGAATATCTTGACTTGTTAGACCGAAAAATAATATCACTTTCCTCCTCGTACCTCCAAATGACAACTCACAGCAAGATAACAAAATAAAATTGAGTTGAGGATTAATGACTTAGAAACAATCTTTTTAGGTTTCCTAGTACAAAAAAAATGATGTAAATTCTACCTTGTTTCTGTGGCTCGATTCACTACGGTGACTCTTTTCGCAGACGCTAATGCTGCATATTACTTGATTCCTTTACAAGCAAATTGTAATTCACAGAAAGAAATAAAGCAAAATAAAAATCAGTGCGACGATATGACCATTGCAAAACTTTTACATTCCCCTGACAAAAACGATTATCTAGATTCTACTTTTGTTTCTGTGGTTCGACTCATAACGTTTAAACTTTTCGTAGACTGAGATGAAGTCAGGGAATTTCTTTACCTACAAATGACAACTCACAGTAAGAAAGCAAAATGAAACTGAACTGAACACGTGACTTAAAGCTAAAATTTTTACATTTCCTTCACCAAAGAAACCAGGGTTTTCAATAAGAATTGTAGACTAGTGGCAGGAGAATTGTGCAAAGTAGCACTGGGGAGAATTGTGCAAAGTAACAGGAGAATATTCTGAAATCCCTCCATGTCTGAATTTGAAGCTAGCTTAGGCCATCTAAATTTGGCCGGAGAATTCTTCGTAGTAGCCGGAGAATTCTCCGATCTCCGAACCTAATGCACCCTGAAGAGATCATATAGATTCACTTTGTTTCCGAGGTTCGATTCTTTACGCCGGGTTACCCTTTTCGCAGACTGAAACAAATTGTCACCTGATTTCTATGCCTGCAAATTGCAACTCACAGAAAGAAATAAAGCAGAATAAAACCGATTTGAACATGACTTAAAACTGACAATCTTTTTATATTTCCTTCATCAAAAAGATGATATAAATTCTACTTTGTCTCTGTGGTTCGATACAATACAACACGTTTCGTATTAGGGTCAATGTATGTTACAAAAAAAAGTCGCAAAACTACCATCAGAATTGACTTCACCGAAAACCTAGCTAGCTGACGTTATTTTCTAAGAACGGCTCATTCTTCCGGACAAACATTCAGCCAGTTTCTTTTACGAATGCGAATTTAAACAATCGCATCATGTTGTAGCTTTAACACTGTTAGTATGTGATTTTAAGTCTTCATAACATAGTTGTCGTTATTTTGAACTATCGTACATTATTTGCTGTGGTAGCCCAGAAAAACTGTCCTCAAAAATAATGGTTCCGGCTTAGAAAATAATCATCTAGGGAAAGAATATCCCCTGCGTATACGCCCAAGAAAAAATTCAAACAAGAATAGTCATTCCGACTCAATCACTGATATCATATATAAATTTACAGAGTACACCGTCCTCGACTGTTATTACCTACTTTTCAGTTCATTGAAATATTGCGCTTCGGGTTTACAATCATTGTAAAATAAATCAACAGTCACCTAAACAGTCAGCCAATTCTTTCACTTATGTTTACTTTTCTTTTGGCCAATTCAAGTTAAACACAATTTAGCGAATGCATGAAGGTCAGCTGATGAACTCTTGTCGTTCGCTGCTTCGCTACTGATATTATTGTTTATAATATCCATAAAACTTCTTTCTATAGAGTAGAGTTGTTAATAAAAGCACTAAACAACATAACAGCCTTATGCTGGCTAATCTTGAAATCCTTTCAAGTGTACAGGTCACAGTAATTGACTGGGATCAAAGCATGTGTATTTAGCTATAACGTTCATCTACGTTGTAGGTCACAATAAAATTAGAGTCATAACAGAATTGCGAATCAATTGTGTCGATCTGTCGTGTAGTTAAACACAGCTGTGACTCTCACAAACTTAAGTTAAAATCTATTTACGGACCAATGCTGAAGGATCTTTTCATGGCGTTATTCAGAGTGTGCTAAGCTCAAGAATGTGCTGACTAATGAAATTTTTGGTACAATGAAGTTTGTACAACGATTTTTGCGAACTGCGTTAGCATTAACCACCATTTCAGGATAAAAACATCTAGCGTACTGATCGTACCGCGATCCAACATTGCCCAGCATTTCTTCCTCGAGCGAGCAGATGACAACTGGGGTCATTCAAAGCGAACCACTATATAGAGAAGTACACAAGTACAGAACTTCCGATGTTTATCGTATTAATTGCATTAATGTCGACGAACTTTGGTATCCATTCCTCAAAATGTTCCAGGGTTAAATAAGAGGGAACGTTAGGTTATTTCACAAGGCAATACAGCTACAAAATTATGGCACTAAAAATATCTCCGATTTCAAGGTGGAGATTATATCCCCTCTTGTCTGTATGAATTGAAATCGCATGCAAAGCTCCCCGGTGAGAAGAGAAATAATTCAGTTTTAGCGTAGAGCAAGATTAAAGAAGCAATGATCGGAACACAAACATCGAATGCATAATTTACGGTTTCGTGAGAATTAAGCCAACTAAAAGCACTTACCGAAAGACTCGCAGTTCTCTCCATTACCAGCGCCAAAGAAATGCCGTTTCAAAATAAACGGGATTTTTCCCTGACAAAAAGCATTAACCCGCCACGTCGAAAATTGGTCGCTTGATTGGTTAGACCTCAATTAACCAATAACAAAGCCCTGGGTCTACACACGGAGCGCTCCCAAAACATAGAACGACGTATTCGTAAACGAAGGCAGCCGTTTTTCTCTGCGATCATCGTTTCTGTGTGTAGCGGGCGAAAACAAGCAGAGAAACGAACGGTCGAACTGTAATGTGGTGAGCGGCAGACGCTTTCTGGTTGATTGACGAAGATCGAGTCGACTCACAATGTGCGAACTTGCCCGGGCAAGTTCCCTTTTCCGTCGCTTTGATTGGCTGTCGGTGCGACAGTTAAAACTCAGAGTACCCCCAAGGGATTTCGTGACAGAAATGAACTGACACAGAAAATTTGCATAAAGGATTGTCTTGAACCTGAAAATAACATTCCTTGAGAATTTTGCATTCTTGCACGCTTTCAGTACAAACAAGACCACGTTAACCACTTTCGCTGAAACTAAATGCGTTGTTAAAAATGTTTGTGAAGCGACAACCTTACTGTTGAGTAGTTGAGCATTGATTGTGTAAACATGAATTATGAGAATCGTATTAAGATTAGCCACGTTGTCCGAAAGTTAATCTGGTTAGATAGTTAACAAGATATTACGTGACTATAAAGTGAATCTTCTGAGAAGTACAGTTCAATCGATAGTTCAACGATTGCGGTGAGATTTGATCGTCGGAAAACGTAACGATCTCGCAGTGTTTTGAGATAAATCATAAGGGAAATATGTTCCTAAATTGTTTTAAAAAACAAGCTAGTAATTTCAAATCATGGTAATCCGAGTTTTAAAATGTTTTCGCTGGCGGGGGAAAGTAAAACCCCAAAACAACATTCCTTGGAATTTAATATCGGTTTGTAAATACGTGTTATAAAAAACAAGAAATATAATTAATCCGCTTGACCGTTACCAAGTGCGAAATGGCGTGACACTAACTCATTGCGTATTCGTCACGACAAACCATCACGTCCACGAAAGCTTCCGCTTTGAAACCAAAAAAAATTGAAACTTAGACTAAAGGATTGAAGCTTGTCATTTTTAGCAACACATAGCTCGGTGCAACAATAAAATCAAGCGTATCGTGTCAATTACGCAGGCTTTCTCACGAAGTTTTTTTTGGTCAATGAAGAGGAATAATGGAATACGAGTAACGGAATTTTATTTTGGTAAAAAAAAAAATGGAATAATGCCATTTCGTGAGGCGATGAATTGAAAGTTGTTGCCCCCGATATGAACCAAAACCCGAGGAGGCGCCATAGATATCCCCGTGTAGATAATGTGGTGTATTGTTCAGCACCGAAGGTGTCGAAAAAAATCTCGAAGTTCGTGAACACAGCTCGCAACAGAATAGAAAAAAAAAACACAAAGGATCGATGACACTCTCGCAAATGGAGGATGAAGATTATATAGTTTGTTTGGATCTTATACATACCTCTTTCTAAACGGGTTAGAAGTACGCATTGTAAGTTAAGGACCGAATTTTTCCGCTCGGATTTATGGCCCGCGCGCTTGACCGAGAAAACGAGGTTCGTAAGATATTTATTATATCTCTGGAGACATTTCGGCGACCAAACAAACTTTTGAAGTACGGGCCGCTAAATTGACCGTAATAAAAACGTATCTTCGATACTGGGTTCTCTTACTATGATAAGGGCAGAATCTATCTTTAGATCCAAAAACTATTTTTAACTGACCAATGGCTGATGTCCTCATCACGTGGTTGTAATTTCAATGTGCCACGTGCAAAACCGCGCAGCCATGGAACGAGATATAAATAGATTCCGCGCAAAAATAGATTCTGTCTTCTTATCATATCAGACGGGGTTATGTTCTCTTTCCTCATTTTCTCTTGGTGAGAACTATTACTCGTTCATATAGATACTTTTTGTAGGACATGGTTACGAGCTTAGAAATAATTAGCTCTTATTCTTGCCATCCTCGGCCAAAAGCAACTGCAGATAGTTTGGGAGTACTCTCTGTTTATTTCTCAGAAATTTGCATCATCATTTTTTGGCTTCTCAGTCATGCATATACTTTAATTTTGGTTTTTCGATAATACAAATTCATAAGGAAGCACTTTAAAATGAAGCACTTTAAAATGAAGGACTTAAGACCTGTAATACTGACGTCCATTTCACATGTACACGAACCTAATTTAGTAATTAGCAGTAAAACTGCACGTGAAATGCGACGTTCATCACCACTCAACTCGGGTTGTTTGAAATGAATGCGACCTCAGTCGAATAATCGTCACAGACAGTCGAAAAAACTGTACTTCTATATATTTCCAGGAGCCCATTACTAATGGGCTCCTGATATTTCTCAGAGTTACAACTGGATAAGGTGTTTACCGTCTTGCGGATCTGGAAAACATTTAATGAAAACTCCAGAAAGCGGCGAGAAACGAGACTTTTTAGTCTCTTGTTGAAGAGCACTACTAAATCGATTTGTCTTCGTTGCAACCAGGGCTTTAAACTGTCTCGTGATCGCTTTGCCTGCCAAATTTTTCATTCGTCCTATTTTTCCCCAAATTCTAAAAGGAAAAGGTTGTTTGTAGTGTACTACACGAAAGTTTTTTCCCCCTTATATAATATCAGGAGCCATTATAATATACATAAAAAAAATACTCGATTTTGAGTGGCTAAGAGCAGTGAAGTTCAAGACTCCAGCCGTTGAGAAATCCAAGGTCGCAACTTGTTTAAGGGCTACACTATATGACGTGATGTCAATTCATGTCCCCCGGCCCGGTGTGGTGGTCTATCTCTACGTCTGGTTTCATCTGACAATTCATGCATGGGTTGGGTGGGTGGGTGAGATCATATATGGACTGATAGCGGCAACCAGAGGCGCCTTTAGATGCTGACATCCGAAGAAGTGTAAAGCGCCTTTGAACATATTCATATGAAAAAGTGCGCTATATAAATTCAATTCATTAATTCATTAACGTGACCTGAGATAACGTGGCGTGACAAATTGACATGAAACAAAAAAATTCCGGTTTTCAGTTTAGAGTTCATCACGAGAGTGAGATTTGACTTCCGGTCGTCTGTGAGGACTCCTTTTCTTGTGTTCGCTCTTTTCTTCTTCTTCTTCTTCTTCTTCTTCTTCTTTTTCTTCTTCTTCCGGTGCTGACTCGTGCCAGTCTTCTACTTCATCCAAATTTAATGCTTGCTGTAGCTTATGTTTCTTTGATCTTTTCTTTTCTTCTTCCTCTTCCTCCTCGTCAATCATACGCAGAAAGTCGTAACCTTCCAGAAGCGGCTTCCAGTCTCCGTCTTTCAGAACACCTGTGATTGAGAATGAAAAATGCCCAACCGTCAACTACCGCAATCTGCGTAGTAGTTCTCCTGAATGAAAGCTACACACGTCTTCATGTGACTTTGGAGAATTTGGCGTTGAACCAATTCACTACGCTCGAGCTAATAATAGGGAGCTTAAGCACGCGCGTTTTTGAGACGCGGACGGCAACCGGAAGTGAGCTGTTTTCCCTTTTAACTTGTCTTCACACAACCACCTTTACACTGATTAGTATCTTTTCTCCATTACAGATGATCACTATAAAAATCTGGGAGACACCACTATCCTGGCACGTTAAATGTTCTCTTCCGGTTGCCGTCCGCGTCTCAAAAACGCGCGTGCTTAAGCTCCCTAATAATATACCCACTTCTCAGAATGCCGTCATTATCTGTTTGCTTGACAATTTAATTCAAAGTGACAGTCCTCTCCCCCCATAAAAAAGTATCACCACTTACTGACACAAGTAGTGTAAGGGTTAAAGTGCTGAGGGTCAGATCACAATAATGCAGTTAACCCCGGCTGCGGTGGACAAGAAACAATTACGCGGGAGGGGAGGGTGAGGGGCAGAAGGAAAGAAACAGGAGAGGACGAAGAGTACTCCTAGGTTATTTGTACGACAGAAACGGTAATACATTCGTGTCCTATATTTTGGAGCCGTTCTATCAGACCTGTTTGAGTTTTCAATCGATAATTACACGAAAACGTTTGCATCAAAAAATCTTATACTTCTACACGTTGTTTCTTACTTGATGCTTTGTTTACATGATTTTTTTCAGCAAGATATCTTGAAAAGCGGAAGAGTTACAATGCTTTAAATGTTTGGTGTACATAGGACATGAATGTATTACCCGTAATAGCTTCGGCTGTGTGCACCTTTGCCTTATAAGGGACGGACCATTAGAAAAGTGATGGGGGGGGGGGGAGGGGGGGGAAGATGGGGAATTTTCAGCTTGCTCGAATTTTTCAGGTGAACCCCTCTGCATGAATTTTTGTTACTACGTGTAGCTTACACCAAGTAGTTACCAATGGGAGTAACTACTTGCACCAAGTAGTTACCCGTATTCAAGCTTCCGCTGACCCGTTCTAGGATTTCAAATGTGGAGGCAAAAGAGAATAGTATGATCGAATTTCCACGTAGCGGGCGCAAAGGCGGAATCTCTCCCAGCTTCCCTCATTTTTTTTATCTAACGATCTAGGGGCCTGGGACAGTCTACACTTCCGCCAGCCGCTGAGAAATCTAAGGTCGCTTACCTGAGGGCTGCACGTCTCTACTAAAAACGGTTTTCACCCAGGCCATCACAGCAGGCTTGGTTACGTCTTCTTTAAACTGATACACAACACCCTACAGAGAAAATATAGAGAGAAAAATAAGCAAAATTGCAACAAAGCTATTTCCTGAAGGAAATTCCACAGAAAAGAGGGAAGCCTACGCAACCACAAAACCGCAGTACGACCATATTTTTGTGTCTTCTGAGACTAGCTACCGGGCACCACTGGAAAATAAACAGGCTGTTGATGGAACTTTGGCGCGTTCTGATTGGCTACTTTAACTTTCTGTTCACCTTGCAGTATTGTACAATATTTCAATGCACTCGCAAAAATTGCCCCGTCGTCAAATCAGGCCACTTGAGCAAAATGCATGAACTAAGAAGAAGAAGAGAGTTTGATGGGGTGTGTACTTGAAAAAGCTCGCTGACGCCAGTTTCACACAGGGATGATTGCCTGTTACATCGACCTACAATCATTGACAAAAGTTGTTTTTCCTTGGTGTAAATTCTTCTCTCTCCCCTCGTGAAACGTAGCCTCTCCTCCCCCCTTTTTCAATGTTGGAAACAACTAAACATCCACAAAGCGTATTGCAACATTGTCTTTTTTTGGAGGGGAGGGGGGGGTGACTACAGATGAACAACTAAACATCCACAAAGCGTTTTGCAACATTGTTTGGGGGAGAGGGGGTGACTACAGATGAAAAAATTTTCTTCATTCAAATAGAAAATTCTACTGTTAGTTCAAAAGCGTTAGTTTTGCTAAATTGTCTTAACACTTTTGTCCATGATTGTAGATTATGCATGCTTTACCCGTCCTCGTACACCGAAACACCGATTCCAATAGGAGTCGAGTGTTCATTTCTCGCTTAAATGATACCTATGCGAGATTTTGTACCGGAACGAGATTTTCGCTCAAGGATGTAAAGTTGAGTGAACTCGATCCTGTTTGACTCGTTCCGAAATGAATTTCCAGGTCATATCATGCAAACGACTACAGAGCCACAAGAAGGGAACTGGAGTGAACTCGCGCCAGAGTGAAATTCGCCCCATTGTGTTGTAAACGCCTCCCAAGTTATACCTTTTGGTGATCCAGTAACACGAGGGCGGGTAGCGCTGTCCTGCTACCTGTGTACGACTCTAGTATCTCGGCATTTGTATCATTTTGAGAATAGCTGAAAAAGTACAAAATGACAAGGAATCTTAAAAAAATGAACTGGGGAAGAAACATCAAATACTTTAATTACAATACTTTATTTATACACGTGACACCAAGGAGCTCCTAAGTGCTCGTTAAAACGTGTACCTGTGCATGACATATGAGACCAGAGGTAGAGATAGACTACCACATCGGGAACTACGTCCCCTACTCTTTTCGAACAGTGTGTGGGTTCTTTAACGTCTAAGGAACAAGTATGGTGTTTTTACATTTTATTTTTGTTCAGTTTATACACTTTATTGCCCTTATCCGAGAAGACTAGAAAGTCTAACCGTTTGCGAATGTCATTACAAAGGCAGCACTTTCTCCTCAATTATATTTAAAGACCCTGAGTGTTGGTCCGGCTGGGGTTTGAACCCGCAACCTCCCGCACGGTAGTCCAGTGCTCTACCAACTGAGCTAACTGGTCGGCGGTTAACTGGTCATCACATATAAGTAATTCGATGTATGATTAGTTCCCTTGGTGTACGTTTCCTAAAAAGTCCTCAACTTTTCAGGCGGATTTTGAATCCAACAGAGCGTTTTTCCTGAATTCACGAAAGTAATCACGCGATCGCTTTGAATTCGTATTGCTATGACACATGATCGGCTGAACAATGTCACGCCACATTCTCCACCAATCCAAGGACAAGATAAAACTACAACCAATTGCCACGTGTTGGCAAGTATTTTCCCGCGCTTGGTGCTAACCATATGTTGATGAATTTGCTTCGAGTTTTGATTCGTTCACTGGACTGCGCGCATCTATTGCGATTGGTTAAAGTAATTGCTTTGGGTTGGGTTTTACGACAGTAAACTATATACCGCTCCTATTCACACTGTATCGTCGAAACGCACGTTTTTCTTCTTGATCCTGATGCTTGCAACAAAAACGCTCGACAGTTACTGCTGGTAGAAACAGTGTCGTCGTGAACATGCCACATAATGACAACAAAAACACCAATGTCCTTAAGCTTACGACAATAGAGGAATTGATCAACTAGTAATTTTTACAACAAATCAGTATCGCTGTAGGAAAAACCACAGAGTTTTGAATAAAAAGGCCTGATAACTTGTGCTTTTAAATACATTAAAAAAGCGTCACACAACTTCAGCGTGACAAGCTCTTTGTCACACAAGGTCTATAGCCAACTACTTACACGGGCATCCAACAAAGGAGTAAGGAAGAAAGAGCTCTCTTGTCACGCGCTAGTTTTGTCATGACCGGGGTGATGACAGCGTCTTCACTGTTTGCTCGAAAGACAATTAGCAGTGGCTTCCGGTGAGCGAGGTACGATGGGAGGTTGAAGGGTGTGAGCTCACCCTGTAAAAAAAACAAACATGGAATGATGGGAAAAATGGCTCAGGAATCCAACGCACGTTGTACTTTACGGGAAGGACCAACACGGCTTCATACTTGAATCTGAATCTTTCTACACGGTGAAACAAACAGTACCACAGTACAGTACTGCTCAGTAGCTTTACAAAGAATGGTCACACTGCATGGTTTGATCAACAGATGAAAAACAGAACCACACTGTATAGTAAAACAAATAGTATCACAGTACAGTACTGTTCAGTAGCTTTACAAAGAATGGTCACACTGCATGGTTTGATCCACAGATGAAAAACATAGAACCACACTGTATAGTAAAACAAATAGTATCACAGTACAGTACTGTTCAGTAGCTTTACAAAGAATGGTCACACTGCATGGTTTGATCCACAGATGAAAAACAGAACCACACTGTATAGTAAAACAAATAGTATCACAGTACAGTACTGTTCAGTAGCTTTACAAAGAATGGTCACACTGCATGGTTTGATCCACAGATGAAAAACATAGAACCACACTGTATAGTAAAACAAATAGTATCACAGTACAGTACTGCTCAGTAGCTTTACAAAGAATGGTCACACTGCATGGTTTGATCCACAGATGAAAAAGTTAGAACCACACTGTATAGTAAAACAAAGAGTACCACAGTACAGTACTGCTCAGTAGCTTTACAAAGAATGGTCACACTGCATGGTTTGATCCACAGATGAAAAAGTTAGAACCACACTGTATAGTAAAACAAAGAGTACCACAGTACAGTACTGCTCAGTAGCTTTACAAAGAATGGTCACACTGCATGGTTTGATCCACACATGAAAACGTTAGAACCACACTGTATAGTAAAACAAACAATACCACAGTACAGTACTGTTCAAAGAATGATTATACTGCATGGTTTGACCCACAGATTAAAACGTTAGAACGACACTGTATAGTAAAACAAAAAGTACCACAGTACAGAACTGTTTAGTAACTTTCCAAAGAATGAAACACTGCATGGTTTGATCCACAGATGAAAAAAAAGAAAAAGAAAGAAAAGTGAGAACCACACTGTGTAGTAAAACAAACAGTACCATGGTGCAGTAATGTTCAGTAGTTTTCCAACATATTCCCACGCTGCATGGTAAAAGGTACTTACAAAAGACGGTACGCTGGAAAGGTGTACAAAATCAATGATGGTTTGTAGCGTAAACTGGTTTGTGAACACTGCCATGGGTTGATATGGGTCATCTCTCTTGAAGACCACAAGTGAAGGAAGTGATAAGCCATAGTCAGAAGATCTGTTTTCAAACAAAACAAAATCAATAGATGAAGTGGTGTGCCAAGCAACTATCCATAACAAGAGGCAACAGCCACTTTATTGTACCAGGTGGATGCCAAGACTTAACCCTTAATAATTCTTTTATAATAGCTAATTTATCTAATTATTCATTTAACCCTTTCACTCCCAAGGGGTCTCTGTTTGATAGAGTAAAATCCTCTGGCGTTAGACAGAGTAAAATCTATAAAGCCACTCTTGGGAGTGAAAGGGTTAAATTAAGGGAGATAGTTTTTAATCAATTTGCCAGCTAAGGCAGCGCGAACGCAAAAGACTGGTGTTGCATGATATCATGATATCATGTTGCATGATATCATGATATCATGCAACATGATGTGCTTTAATCCATGCGTTCTTCACGTTTTCATCGACATATATTTTTTCCATCGCTAGAAAGCAAGGACAGCGAAGCGCTCATTCACGAGGAAGATGATCAATAACGAAGGTGCAATTAGACTTACACTGTTTTTGCTGTTGCACCAGTCACGTAACCGAGGAGATACTCGCTGCGCAGTGTGGAAGCCGCAGATCCAAAGGCTTTAAAAGCTGAAAAACAGGCATCATTTATTTGAAAAACAAGCAAAGTTTAGCGTAAGATTACACAGGAATTAAGGCATTTTCATAACGTTGGAAGCAATTTCGCGATAGCTAATTGACAGGAAACAATCATTTGACATTTTTAAGCAATCAGAAGTACACTTATCTCACTGGCTCACATGCATTTTCCGCATTTAGGGCTGACGTCATCCGATTGATTTGGCGATTCTGATTGGTTCATTAATCAGACTGTGTAGATCTGTCGCGATTCGCCAGATTGGTCTTACAACAATGGGATCAATGTAAGTATCCGGGCAACTGTGCACTTACCCCTCCTAACTTAGTATAACTTGTTGGGTTAGGGGAGGGGTAGGTGCACAGATTGATCCCAACAACCAATTTAAAAACGCGCAATATGACACAAATTAGTAGGTGTTACATTCGCACCCTCCCAAAAGGCATTCTACGACTTGCGCTAATAAAGATATGGGGGAAAATGTTGCATAAAGCGTAGAGTGGGAGAAGTTCAGAAGTCGCTCAATGGGTGTTGGATTGCATTTCCACGTGAACTGTCTCGTTATCGGAATCTTGATTGACATTTAAGGAAACGCCCTCTTTTGAGGATTAAGTTTCACCTTATATATTCGACTCTCTCTCTCGGAATGTAGCTCGTGTTTTGGAAGTCATCATAATTAAACGGTACTGTTTATCAGGAAAAAAAGGTCTGGAAGTTTTTTTTTGCGATAATTTTTTCACTCTAACAATGGGGGAAAGGGTGAGGAAACAGCAATCTTGATGCTAGATTGAGACAGCGGAAAGAAAAAGGAAACGAAATTACTGCACCCGCACGCTTAGAAATAATGGACGGCGCACTGGGGAATAAAGTGAAAGGACGTGCTGCACGAAATGGGACACTGTCTTTTAGGGCAGGTATATCAAAGACGCAATCACGTCTTTTGTGAGAATGAGAGTAGTGCATAGAATGACTGGACGCCAAAGATATGAAATCCAAACCTTTGTGGTTTTCGTGTGGGAACATTCCAAAGACAGCAACGTTTGTTGCCTTCTCAGCCAGTTTTGGAAGTTTTCCTTCAAGAAACATATCGACTTCTGGTTTGGACTTCAGCTCAAAAGGAACAGCGGGCTGGAATCTGTCAGGAAATAAGAAAACGAAACTGGTATGATGAGCATGCACAATACGTGCAAAAACGTCCTTAAAAATGATGAAAATGGTAGGGTTGTGGGATTCGGCATGAAATGACAACGTCAAAATGTAATAAGGGTAAGTTGAAGCCACACATATGCGCACTAAGGCGACAGTGGTAGAAGGGATTAAACCCTGTTGCTACCCAAAAAAAAAAGATGAAAAAACTGAGCTCAAAAGCCAGCAGCCATGGACAGCTGTTTCGGCCTTGTTAGGCCTCATCAGCATGGCACAGCTAGCAGATGAGCTCTGGGTTCCCACATTATGAATGTCAAGATGATGAAAAATTGTAGGGTTGTGGGATTCATAATGTGGGAACCCAGAGCTCATCTGCTAGCTGTGCCATGCTGATGAGGCCTAACAAGGCCGAAACAGCTGTCCATGGCTGCTGGCTTTTGAGCTCAATTTTTTCATCTTTTTTTTGGGGGGGTAACAACAGGGTTTAATCCCTTCTACCACTGTCGCCTTAGTGCACATATGTGTGGCTTCAACTTACCCTTATTACATTTTGACGTTGTCCTTAAAAAATGCGCTTGAAACCACAAGGAAGAAGAACATGCTGTTCGAAAACTTACTTCGACTTGAAATCGGAAGTTATCGATACCACTTACAAACCGAGTTCGAGGTCCGCACTGGAAGTTACGGACCGAGTTTTTCCGCTCGCATTTATGGCCCGCGTGCTTCGCGCTTGTGCTATAAATCCAAGCGGAAAAATCGAGGATCTGTAACTAAAAGTACGGACCCGGACCAAGAAAAAGAGGTTTGTAAGATATTTAATATATCTCAAAACAAACTTCTAAATTCAGTAGGTCGTGCAGTGAAGTACGTCCCGCTAAATTGACCAATCACAGCGCGCGTACTAACTGAAAGATGTAATCATGTGTATTAGTAACGAGAAGCCAGGGCGAAGTATAAAACGGCAAACCGTTTTCCGAGGTCACCCGTTTCAGTTCCTAAAAATTTTCTTAGCAATTTCCACGTTACAAGCTTTCGCACCCACTGCCCACTGGCAAGGCACAAGAGAAACCAAATCGAAGATTTCGTCAGCACAAATGCCAGACCAACTATATAACAAATTACACGTTTCTGAACAATCACTGGTCACTGGGGTTTGCTGTACACTGAGGTAATCAATTAAGGTGCAAGACAATGATTGAGTAGCACTTCATTAACCCTTTCACTCCTAAGATCCGAGTAGCTATTCTCTAAGTGAGTACCACACATTTTGTTACAAACAAATTTTGAGAATTTGGAATTGAGTTGATCATTTTGTTCAATTCTCAAAGTCAGTTTGCTTACAGCGTAGTGTTCTAGAAAGGAGAAGTTCTGTGTTGATCACCTCTGAGAGAGATAGGGTTTAATAAGGGATTTGTACTGTATGTCAATTTTCTGTGGGAGTCAAGCTTAAAACTGGTAAAAGAACTTAAACAACTCCAACCAAAAGAAATATTTAGAAAAAGGCACTTTCCTGTTGTAGCTAACGATTTTCAAAAACAAGCACAATATAACTGAAAACTTTTCGGTTTAGTTTCATGACAAAGACCTGATTTCCCAAAACTTACAACAAAACCGCCTTGGTCAAATGATCACTGTCCAATGGTCCATTATATGTGACTTCATTTGAGCCCCTTCTGTCGAGAGAAATGCAGTGTGATTCAATCTCCTCACAAGGGAAATCGAAAAGAGTTTGAGCCCTTATAATGTTAACGAAACACAATATCTTTGGAATCAACATATTACAAAAACGAAAAAAGTCATGAGGGTTTGGCTCTCTCATTACTAACGCAATTTTGATCAAATGCGATTTTACGCCCGTAAAAGGAACAGGTTAGAACGTGATTCGAACCCACGAACCCGCGAACCCGCTAAGAATAGGTCAACAGTGCATGGTTTACCTGTAAAAATATGGTATACATGACATCTAATTGTATTTTATTTTTTCATGCAATTGTTTAAAACGGCACTCATGCTAACGTAAGCTGCGAGAGTAAAATCTTCAATTGTGTTTCCAACAACAGTAAATATATGACATAATTCATATATACTCAAATTGTTGAGATTTAATCTCCCCACAACAGATATTACGAAGCGTCCTTGACAAGTCAAATCTCACCAATACATTTCTGGTATAAATGAAGTGTTAGGTGGGGTCCACAGTACAACAGCAAATGAGGCCATTTTTAGAACTCACTTTTCCCCGCCAAACTCTCTTCTAGAAAAGGAGACTTGAAACCGCGGAGGTACCTGGGATAACTGGGATGTTATCTGTTTTAACTGCCGCGAAACAGTTTAAAACAGCGTCATTTGCCATTATGCCGAGGCAAAGCCCTAATGCAGGGAAGAGGACACTTCCGGGTGTTATTGAATTCACACATTTTGTGCAAAAAGTTTATGAAGTGTTTAGGGACTTCTCAGAAATTAACAGGGGGGAGGAGGGGGCGGAAAACAGGGGAGGGTAACAGTTTGTTGAGCCCTTCAAAAGGGACGGTTATGAAAAAAATGACAGGAAAAGAGGGCCGCTCACAGGAAATCAAGTCATTATGTTCGTCACAGGTTTTAATTTGCATTTTTTTTGGCTTTATTAAAAGCACTGAATTGTTTTCCTTTTACCACTGTATATAAAATTCGGACGTTTTATTTATCCGGGGGAGGGGGGTCATAGAATTTTAGGACGATTTCCAAGGGAGGGTCGGGACAATTTAATCTCCTTCCTTGAAAGGTTAATTTTATTTTCATTGCTTTAATGAAAATCTTCAAACCCCTCCTACCCCCCCTGCTAATTTCTGACAAGTCTCTTATAACACAATACCACGTGCATTTCTGTTTTCTTTTTCTCAGTTGCCTAGACTCACCGAAACATCTTAACTGTTGGGTAACGTGTTATGTTGTTCTTCTCACAAACATCTGTCCAATCAAAACAGTTTACTCGAGCGAGTTGAATTGAAAACTCACCAACGTCCAGGCCACCTAGAAAGTGGTAAAATTCACGTGAAGTGCCACCGACTTTCATGCAGACTTTACAGTAACTATTGCCAATACTCCTCTATTATTGTTTTCCACTATCCCAACCATGCAACACCAAATTCGTTAGGAACCAGTCCTTTAATACGAATGCTGTCAGCATACTGAGGACATGGAATCTTACCGTCGCTGGCTAATTTTTGCTCTGACCAGGGTTGGAACTAGCCAGGTCACTGCGGGTTTAAACCAGCAACGTTCGAGTACCCACCAGTGGAAATTCGCATTTACTGTGACTTCAATAGACCCTTTATAGGGCATGTCAAGATAAAAGTTCGCCTTACCTGTCCCCATAAATTTCACAGAGTATTAATAAAGAGAATATGTTAGAATATCAACACAGTTCATCATCGATGATCACTCTCTTATATACTATGTATGTTAATGTCACTAGAAGAAATTAAAGGTTGATCACTATTGAGACTTAACAACAGTCCTAATTGCAAGGGTATGTAGCTGTTATACGTTTTGATTGTAACTTTGGGCGCCAAAAGGTTAAAATTAGTCTTTTTTCACCAAATATATCGGCTGCAATAAACTTTCGTTAGATTCCATATAGAATGGAAACACTTTACAAAAATATCACTGTTGCCGAAGAAATTGTTTTAGAAAAAAAACCTAATCTTTCTTTCTTGACGACCCAACAAACATGAAGACTAAGTCGATGAATTAGGTTTGCAGTGCACACATTCTTGGCTCAACTGAAATTAGGGAAAATCTAACACAGAGGCAAATCTCGGACATGAAAAACGGACGGACCCAGTCCACTCAAGGGTGCCTTCCGGAGTGATTAAAAAAACGACTCACCTAGACTGACTGCAGCATCCACATAAAATTTCAAGAAGGCTTTGCTTCGTGGGTCCCCTAAAGGAGAGCACATTGACATGAACTACTGAAGCGTTATAACTGCTACTGTGTGGAAGGGTAAAATCCTCTTTAGGCCTCTAATATTTTCTATTAAAATTTCAAAGAGTTTGTTTCTAAGGCCCGGTTCAAACGTCGACCTTTACATGTGCCGAATCTAATGCAAATAACTTAAAGGGAAAACAATAGATTTTTCTCCTTTGCATTAGTTTCAGCACATGTGAAGTTCGACGTTTCAACCGAGCCTCAAGTGTGCTCATCTTGGCAGTGAAAGGGTCAATACTATATTAACCCTTTCACTGCCAAGATCGAATATAAATTCTCCTGAGGAAGTGCTATACAGTTCCATATGTTCTAGCTCGGAGAATGTGGCGTTTGGTCGAATTAGCATCCTCGTCGTGATCAAGTTCTCAGTTATTATAATCTGTTTGTACGGTAGCGTGTGTATTGGACTAAATTATAAGGAGAATTTATACATGGGTCACCTGTGGCATTGAAAGGGTTAAAATTAAGCGCTCGTAACTTTGCGTGTGCACGAACATGATTTGTATGAGCCAAACAAAGATATTAAGAAAATTTTTATCCTTCCACGAGATTCCTTTGGTGTGTTCGAAGGCTAGAAAACGGAGGGTCACAGGTTGAACAGAGAAAGTTCTTGCACTTCCATTTTAGAGTTTGTTTGCGATATCATGAGAGAAAAATCATTCGTAGTTAGAGATTTCATCCTCGCATTATCAACGCCATTTTGAGAAATTGCCATTTAGACTGAAAAATAAATAAATAAAAATAACAGGCCATAACAGGACTGCTTTTGTTCTTCAGGCTAAATCGCAATTTCTTGAATACATTGAGAACATAATCCTCACGGTTGTGAACGCAATGTTTATAGAAGATTTATTTAATACATATATTTCGCGGGACTTAAATTTCGCGATTTGTCAAAAAAGTGGATTACAGGGGAATTAAATTTTGCGAAAATTGTCCAAATACAGATTAGCACGACAGATTTTCATTTTCTATAGCGATGGTTTTCATCACACTGAACAAAACCATATCACAATACAAACTTGAAAACAACTTGAAATGCTCCTCTCCAACCAAGTAGACACGTCACCGTCAAACTGCTCTTAAAAGCTAAAGGACATTGTTATTCATTCAAATGGTCCGCGTTAAATCTTATATCAAAAAGAATCATATAGCAGGTTATGAAATTTCGTGTCATTCATTTTCGCGAGAACTTTTTTCGCGGGGCTTTAATTTCGTGATTTTTCGAAAATCGCGAGAATCGAGAAATTTAATTCTCGCGAAAATAAGTAGCAATAAGTTATATTTATCAAATCGTTTGATTAAACCCATTTTATGTGTTTCAATTTCTTACACACCAGCACCAGTTTCTATGGAAACCAACCCCTCCCTTCACACTTATTATCTTACATGGCAGATAGAAGTCCACAACTAGTAAATCCTTCATCTCCTTGGTAACATCAAACGTCTTGTCAGTCAGTGCGGGCACCAGATCGTCTGGGACGTGGGCTGGTGGGGTCCTGAGTACAGCGTCAGCTACCTCGTCGTCTTCGGTCTCCTCCGCTGGATTCCACAAAAATTTACAGTAACAAGGTTACTAGCTAACAAGGTGACAAGGTAACTAAGATGGATTAAAGTCACTAGAGGTCCCCCCTCTAATACCAAAAATGGCCTACTTTTATTGTGCTAACTCTGAAGGGCGCGGGGGGGATGCTTTCCTCGAATAACTTATTTAACATCTTCCATTTATTGAGAGAGCAACGAAAGTACACCTTTTGTTGCTCATTTTCGCAAAATATACATTCATTTACGTCAACAGTTGAAACTATACGGCAAATATACGTTAATTATTACTTCCATGAACTTCATTAACGTGAACGAACTTTCAACAACGCTATTTACATAATACTATGTATCAACATTCAGGCGCATCAACGGATGAACACTTGCACATTTGGACAATCAAAGATAACAGATATACTTTCAATCTCGCGCAATGGTTAATCATTAACACCAATATAAAATCAATTGCACAGTATGACAATCAATGGAGTATAAGAGACATACAAGAATAAAATTTGCATGGAGATGCACAATCAATTGCACCTTGATTCCTTCACCAATCTACTTCCCAGGAAGCCCACCATTAAAATAATATAAACATTAGATAAACATGCCAGTTATGTTAAAAACAAAATATATATGTACAAGCATTAAACGATACTTATGATTATCTGTAATAAAAGACCAAGATGTAAAGAAACAAAACTTCAGTAGGTAATAATATTTTCGGCTAAAAAAATGAAGTTCAATAAAATCTTGTTCGTAATGGTAATCATACGGTTTCGAGTTCAATTTGGAACCAAACGCCTGTCAGTGTTTACAGGGGATGCAATTTTAAATGGCAAGATAAATGTGATGAATAACTTAAATGAGGACCTGTTTTTATTTGTGACAGGTTTGTGTGGTGTATTGTTTAGTTGCAGGAGAGAATAATCTTTCGTGAGCAGCATTATGTTGCACACCCGCGGTAAAATTCCATATCGATTTCACCTTTGTCATACAAGCGTGATCTTTCACGTGATTGCACGTCGGACCCAATGAAATCGGTTAAATTCCACATCGATTTCACCTATGTCACGTTAGGCGTGATTTTTCACGTGATTGTACGTCGGATCCAGTGAAATCGCATGGCAGACACAACAATGCAAAACATAACAAAATGTTTAAAAAAAACGTGTCGTTTTGTCGAAGAGAAAAAACGATATCTTACCGAATTTTAGACGTGGGCCTGCCACAGGTATCCCACGTAATTAATTTGCACAAGTGAGCTTTTTGAAAAACTCACAAATGCAAATTAATTCCAAACTGAACGAGAAAAACCGTATGATTACATATTAATAATATAAACATGAAAAAGTATTGGCCAGAGTAGACCTCTCTTGATTTTATCTAGCCATTTTTTCTCAGTCGAGAAAACGTTTTTCAAAGTTTCCACAGAAAATCTTCGTCATCATTTTACGTGATATCATTGGCTTAGAACTTTGCTATTCTCTTTCAGCCAATCATAATCCAGAATTTCGATGTGTAATTATTTTGTTCTGTTACACTTTTTGCACTGGTGTAACACTTGAACTGCACTGCTCTCAGCCAATCCGAATCGAGTAATTTTTTCCTGTATATTATTATGTAGATTACACACAGTATTTATTGAGCTTTCTCCCGCTAAATAAGCAGTGGCCTGATTTATGTCACTGTAGCATTAACTTTAGGTTCAAAGGGCTTAAGTTCCATATTACCTGGTAATGAGAAACCCTCTTCAGGGTTGTACGAGTCTGTCGTTTCTCCTTCTTCATCTTCGGGTGGGAACATTGCTTCGTCTTCACCTGCTTTGACTAAGATCGGTGGTAGGTCAGACAAACTCATGGGGAGAGACAGAGGTCTCGGTATCCTAAACAAAGCCAACAGTACACGGATTAAACTCGAATCTTTTCACTCCCAAGATCTGATTCTTCTCAGTGAGAAACATTTACTTTTTGAATGTTAGTTTAAAGAGGCACAGTAGAGGCTGGTTAGCGTGACGGATTTCCGAGTAGGAGGTCAGGACTCCAAGGCCTGGTGCTGGCACTGTGTTGTTTCCTTAGACAAGAAACTCAACTCCAAACTCTCTCCTCCACCCAGGTGTATAAATGGGTACCGGCGATACAATGCTGGGGGTAACCCTGCGTCAAACTAACATCCCATCCCTGAAGGGATTTTAATAAGTATCTTTGGTCACCTGGAGACAATACTTGCTCAAACAAAAGACCCTTTGCAAATTTTTTGTCTGTGCGATTTTCTTAAATTTATTATTGGTTAATTAGCGAATCTTAATTGTAATTGGCTACCCGAGTTGGCAACATGGTGCCATTGGACACAGACAAACTTGGAGCAATTTACATTAATTCACTTGAGCACTCGTGAGCAGGATTTAGATCTTTCAAACATGAGGTCTAATAGTCACGCACAACCACATCACGCCATATCGGAATACCACGCGTGACATTTGAAGTAAGAATCCCTTAAGTAATGGTCCGCGTAAGAACTAGGCAGGTCAAACGCAAAATCGATTCAAAAGTGTGAACTCTTAATTGTTAATATCAATTAAATCGACGAATCTGATTGGTGCACGGCCAAAAATCGCCAAAAAAACAATGAAAAACCCGACATAAACAACATTTTTCTCCTTAGTTTTCCCCTGCTCCCTCCTGTCTACCTCATGGTCAAATATTAGCATTGTTCTATGCGCCAATCAAAAGTTAGAGCTATTGCACTAGCCTATTGTTCTTTTGCCTAGTTCTTACGCGGACCATTACTTAATCTTAAATCTTAAGATATCATAATATTACATTCAAAGGCCTTCCAAAATCACGTATCAAACACAAATGCAATTTACGAGGAAAATGATGGACAAACTGGTGTGCCAGCACAAATACCTGGTACGCTCCGTGATAAAATCCATGATTAATTCATACTCGAGAATACCAGCGTACTGTATGTACTCCGCGGTAGACTTTGTTATGTGAAGGCGAATCACGGGAAATGTTTCTCCTTCCTGTAAAAAATCCATATCATTCAAGTACTAAAAAATGTCTTGAAAACTCAACTGAAACAATTTCACAAAGAAACAAGTTGAGATATACAAAGTCAGATATTTGGCAAGAGCGCAAGGTTTTCACAACAAGTAACTACTGTGCAAACCCCTAATGTTAATTACCACTGTATATGTATTATGTTGTGGTTCAATTTTTTCCGTGGTTTAAATCTTATTTCCCCTTGTTTCTAGCTCATTATCATACATTACTATACCATGAAATAAAGGGATATAAAATTTAAACAATAAATAAATAATAACATAAAAAAAGACTTGGGAAGGTATAAATATACTTATTAGTCGAAAAATAAAAACTGATAAAGTAATTTCCAGTTTAAAGCGTCCTGATCATAAAAGCATCACCTCGGATCCGACAGAAATCCCAGATATTCTCAATAAGCATTTTACTTCCATAGGGCATAAACTAGCATCAAAAATTCCACATTCCGTAGCATTTTCACAATATCTACCTAGAATAACGTCCTCGGAATCTTTTGCTTTTAACCCAGTTTTGCCAGGTGAAATAGAAGTAGAAATAAAGTCTCTTCCTCCAAATAAAGCACTAGGTTTGTACTCCTTTCCTGTCAAAATTCTGAAATCTGCTCGTCAGCTTCTTTCTAAGCCTCTGGCGACAATTATGAATAGATCAAAGTTAAAGCTTGCTAAAGTTGTACCAGTTTTCAAGAGTGAGGATGAAATAGATCCAAACAACTATAGGCCAATTTCACTTTTGTCAATATTTAATCGCATCTTTGAGAAACTAATGTATAATCGTTTAAAATCGTTCCTAGATAAACAAAATATATTATACAATTGTCAATATGGCTTCCGGGAAAAATGCTCCACTCAATATGCTCTTACTGATATAGTTAATAGAATTCAGTTCAATATTGACAAGAAGCTTTTCTCCTGTGGTATATTTATTGACCTAAAGAAAGCATTTGACACAGTCGACCACTCAATCTTATTGCAGAAACTTGAACATTACGGAATCCGAGGATTCCTTAATAACTGGTTTTCCTCTTATCTTACTGATCGATATCAAACTACTCAGGTTGGTTCCCATGTTTCTAAGAAAGAGCGCTGTCTGTGTGGTGTTCCACAGGGACCGGTTTTGGGGCCATTGTTGTTTTTGTTGTACATAAATGATATCTATAACTCTTCTAAAAAGTTAAGTTTTTATTTGTTTGCTGATGACACTCATCTTCTTTACGCTGATAAAAACTTGAAATCACTTGAAACTGTAGTTAATGAGGAGTTAAGAAATATTGGAAACTGGCTTATGGCAAACAAGTTATCACTTAATGTCAAAAAATCTAATTTTGTAATATTTAGACCCTATCAAAAGCGAATTGACTAAGAAGTGGATATCAAAATCTTTGATTATAGTGCAAACTGTCTTGTTTCCTTAGAAAGAAAAGAAACTGTTAAATACCTTGGTGTCCTTATTGATTCAAAACTATCTTGGACAGACCACATCACATATATTTCTACCAAAATCAGCAAATCATTGGGCATTCTTGCAAGGTTAAGGCATTTTGTTCCTACAACCACTCTACTAACTGTGTATCGATCTCTAATACAGCCATACTTGTCATATGGTATAGCTGTATGGGGTCAAGCTGCTCCGACAAATTTAGAAAAAATCTTGATTCTGCAAAAACGTGCCCTACGTTTGATTTATTTCAAACCCTTTAGATTCCATGCGGTACCAATGTTTAAATTATCTAATGCTCTTCCTCTCAATCTTCTTTATTTTAAAACAATCTGCCTTATTATGCACGATGTATTCAATAACGTAACTCCTCCGAACATTTCCAAAATATTTACTTATTCGTCGCAAATACATCATCATTATACACGATTTTCTGCGGCTGGCAATTTCTACATTGAACATTCGAGAACAGACCATAAGAAAAATTCTTTCTTAAGTATTGGTGCAAAGATATGGAATGGCATTGCCGATAGTCATCGTGCTCTACCTAAATATAAATTTAAGAATTTCCTACAGAGTCGGCTAATGGATATTTTAATACAGGAGGATAATTATGTTGGCGTGCAAACTTTAGTTAAAATATTTAGTAAATATTGACATTTGTTTTAGTTACCTACTTTCAAATGTAATCGTACTTACTGTTTGTTTTTAAATTCAATATGCCGATGTTCGTGTATCAGCTTTCCTTATTGTTATGTTTCAACCCTGTTGTTGTTATAATTGTCGTTATCTTTTTTACTTTTCCTTCCCGCCCCGATTAGCTAGGCTATTTTGCGGGTAAGGATTGATGTAAAATGTAAATTAAGAGTGTTTAATAAAGTTGAAGTTGAAGTTGAAGTTAAACCAAGGAAAAAATTGAACCACAACATATCCACTGTACGTACAATTATATAAATGTAAATTAAAATGTGAAGGACTTGTATAAGTATATCTCTTTGAATTCAACAAAATGTGTTTGCTAGGCTCTTTACTGGTTGTGTAAGGACAGTAGGAGATTAACCAAGTTTTGCGTTTGTTACAGGGTTTTCTTTAAGGTTTTAAGTAGCCGGAGGTTTTTGAAAAGTAGACGGTTGTGGGTCCGAAGGACCCATAAGAAACGATACTAAGTAGTTTAGACCTGATAATGAAGCAATGAAAGTAGCCGGCGAAACCTGACAGAGAAGCCGGCGAACTTCGCCGGCTGCTGGCTCTTATATACAACCCTGATTGTTAGACAAGCATGCCTTGCTCTAGGCTGCAAGGTAGATAGGTACCATGCTCATCCCTGGGATTGCGTGTCCATGTTAGAGGTGTGGAGCTGGCTTGTCTTTGAGTGAGCAAGTTCGAATGAGCCAGATACTTACAAATTTCCTGTTATGCAAGGCAGTCTCTACATAAACCATGATGATAGGAGACAGCCCGGCCCGATCAAACGTGCGCACAATGCGGCGGTATGTTGACGAGAACGTCTTGCAAGGTTCATGTTCTGTGAACAAAAAGCAATGTGTTAGTTATATTAGAGGAGCTTTGTTACAAACATTTTCACATTTTTATTTCCAAGAGTAACCAATATGCCACTTTTCCTAAGAGGATCTTCAAAAACACAACAAAACAGGGTTGGGAGCAGGGTTGGCCCAGTGTTGGGGAGCAGGGTTGGCAGTGTTGAGCAGTAGGGCTGGCACAGTGTTGAGGAGCAGGGTTGGTACCGTGTTGGGTAGCAGGGTTGACACAGTGTAGGGGAGCAGGGTTGGCACAGTGTAGGGGAGCAGGGTTGGCACGGTGTTGGGGAGCAGGGTTGGTACAGTGTTGGGTAGCAGGGTTGGCACAGTGTTGGGGAGCAGGGTTGACACAGTGTTGGGTAGCAGGGTTGACACAGTGTAGGGGAGCAGGGTTGGCACAGTGTTGAGGAGCAGGGTTGGTACAGTGTTGGGTAGCAGGGTTGACACAGTGTTGGGTAGCAGGGTTGACACAGTGTTGGGGAGCAGGGTTGGCACAGTGTTGGGCAGCAGGGACCTTGGCACAGTGTTGAGCAGCAGGGTTGGCTCAGTGGTGAGAGCGCTCGCCTTCCACCAATGTGGCTTGGGTTTGATTCCCGGCCCTGGCGTCATATGTGGCCTGAGTTTGTTGGTTCTCCACTCGGCTCCGAGAGGTTTTTCTCCAGGTGCTCAGGTTTTCCTCTCTCCACAAAAACCATGACTCGATTTCTTTGGTTTGATTTTACTCTAATATGACTTGATTTGATTTCATTTGTGCTTTACAGTCTCCCAAATTAGTATGCCAGTGTTAGATACAGTTGACACTCAAATTAAAATAATAATTACTATAATTATTATTAACAAAAATGTTGAGAACTGAAATTTTTGAATCAAAATTAATGATAATTATAGAAGCTATGTAGGGCAAACAGAACAAGACAGACCTGAAGAAGTGGGGAATAGAGAGGGGAAGGATGGGGGTACACAGGTTCAAAGGCGTGAAGCTGTGGGGGGATCTAACAGGCCATAAAATTTGGCAATTTCTGGGACTACCCTATCTAACAATCCAATCATAAACATTCATCACTCTCAGTTTGGTTCCTGACTTGATTTAAATACTGACCATGAAGGAGTGTAAGGAAATGGTGCAATCTTCACAGCTACAATTATTTCTTGTGTCTAGTTATGCTGGTTTATGTGGCATGCAGTCCAGAGCTGAAGTGGAATTTACAACTTTAACAAGGCCATTATGAAAACCATGTTTCTGATCAATGCACACTGTACAAATAATGTCATTATTATTATCATTATTAATATTATTATTATCACTAATATTATCATTATTATTATTTTTACTTCGTCTTTGAGAAATTCTAGGTTTGCAGATACAGCTTCAGTCGAGGACTTCATACAAGATCAAGAAAATAAAAATACGAATAACAAATCCGAACAGCCCGTCGCTTCACTGAAAGAATTCTTGACGTTGAAAGGCGAATCAAGGTCCGTAGAAGAAATTCCTTCAAACGAGCTCAATTCAGTTCATGAGTGAATTTGTCCGGTAGCAGTGGGAAAGAACGAAAACAAAGATTATGAGCCAAGTTCGCTGCGTTCTCTCTTTCGCAACGGTTATTTGAATAAAAAAGCTACGGATTCAGCATCTTAAAAGAAGTGGTGTTTGAAAAAGCAAGAGCCGCATTAAACTGATCAAAACAAAAAGGTAATTTTACATTGTATTTCCCGTACACAAGACATTCCTGAGTCATTCATGAGTCGTTTTAAAACGTTTTTAACTGTCTTTGGTTCTTATACTTCTAGCGATATTTCCAACAGTGTTTAAAGTAGAATTTTCCAGTTCGTGCAATGTTTGTATCATTTTCGAGAAGTAAATTTTGAACGCATTTTTAACTTGACTGTCATGTTTATTCGGTATGCTCCAAAATAAAGCCTGCTAAGTGCGTTTTGCACCTTGTTGTGGTATCTTGATTTTTCTAGCCCAGCGTGATTCATGATCAGTTAGTAGTATTTTGTAAGGAGTAAATCTCAGTACCTAAAAAATAAGCAAATTACTTCATGGTTAGTTCGCCCGTACCATTTTTCTTCACTCGTTGTGAAGAAAAGTAAACTCACTCGTTCGCTGCGCTCACTCGTTCGCTGCGCTCACTCGTTCGTTTTCTATTCTTCACAACTCGTGAAGAAAAATCGTCCGCCCTCACTATAAACCATGAAGTAATCTCTATATTCATAGCGGTTTTGGAGGAAAAATTTTCTTCCTACCAAGTTTTCAAGCGTTTTTGGAGGGACATAAGCATAAAGCTGAGTGTCTATTTTTCATTTGTTAAAGAGCTGCCTAGCTGCTTTTGGTGTTGCTTTAAAACTATTATAATTTTGCTGACCAGGTAATGGTTCTTCCGTTGAGTCGCGAGCTAGATGTTTTTTTTTTGACGATTTATTTGAGCTGTCGAATCTTCTTTAAGTAGTTGCGTACATCAGGCGTATTTAATAACTTTAGTGACAACATTTTCAATGTGTGAGGGTCTGTGTGAGGAGCTCCGCTTTTAGGCTGGCCTAAATCTATTTAATATTAGAGTGGACCTTACTGATAATGCTGGGTTGGTATACAACTGGAAACTTCATGCAAATATAGGCAACAATTAAGCTAGGCAGTGACTATAGAAGCCAGTAAGAGTTACAGTTTTAAAACATGTTACCTTCATGGCAAAATACTACCAAGAGGAATTCTTCAGCTAGGAGGTAATTTGTATCTGTGCTTTTCATTGCATCATTGTACTGTGCATATGTAAGTAACTGCAAAGATGATGATTCAGCTGCGAAAAAACGGAAGGTTAAAAACCATTGAGTTATCATCAATTTGAAAGCACTACCATATATGTTGTTTGATTATTAACTGTTTAAAATGAGACGTATACATCAAAATAAACAAATTGTCGAAACCTGATTTCAATATTGTAACCATGCGATGACTGAAGAATTAAAAAGTGCATGAACTTTGCAAGAATAATATTAAGATTATTACAGACAAAACAAAACTTTATTTATTATTGTGGGGGTAGTTTCTAAAGAAACTGGTGCTGCGTCAGTGGAGAATTGGATCCGAACACAAGAAATTGGGAGTTGATAACGTATTTTGTACCACCATAAGGTAAAAGAAGGGGGTGCTGACGTTTCGAGTGTTAGCCCTTTGCCAGAACCAATGAGAGGATTATATGTTATGTGCAATTTATATCAATAGGTGCTAATTGTGGAGCCATAGTGCTATTGGTGGAGCCATAGTGCTATTGCTCACTGTTCTATTGGTGGAGCCATAGCAATGTGTGAACAAGATACCATGAGAATTAAGAGAACCAAGTTGGAAGATAAATCTTTGTGTGTTACCCTGATGTAGGGAAGACCGCAGATTGTCATGTTTTGAGTGGAATGGCTAGGCAGATTATTTATTATTGTGCACAACAACAGCAAATCACCAAATGCACTGTACATACATACATTCTACAATGCATCAAAAGAAAATTATTTAGTGTCACAATTTGCCATCACCTAGATGGGATAAAATCTTGTCATTACAGTAGTTTGTGTGAGCAAACTGAAGAGAACAGAATTGTTGTGAATTTTTGGATACTTTAACCCTTTCACTCCCAAGGGGTCTCCATTTGACGAGTAAAATCGTCTGGCATTAGACTGAGTAAAATCTGTAAAGTCACTCTTGGGAGTGAAAGGGTTAAGTTTGGTTTCAAATCCTTCAGTATTAAAAGAAAATATCAGAATAATTTATATCCCAAGCAGAGACGCTTTAACAGGATTATATACCAACCTATCCTGGTGTACTCATCCGTCGGAGTCTCTATCAAAGGTTTGATAAAATTCTTGAGATTGCTTATTGAAAACAGTACAGTACTTTCAGGGTAAAGTTCGACATATGTCTAATAAAAAAAAAGATGAGAAAAACTGTTTATCAGTAGGTGGGAGCAGCAAGACTGTATGACTGGTTGAATTATTGGATGGTTGTAGATAATTATACAGTCAAGTACATACTGCTAGAGAGTCTGTCAATAATAATAATAATAATAATAATAATAATGAACTGTATTTAACTAACTATATAACTGCATGTACTAATTGGGGACACTGTAAAGCACAAACAAATTGAAATCAAATCATATTAAATTAAATCAAATCAAAATAAATCAAATGTTGGTTTTTGTGGAAAGGGGAAAACCAGAGTGCCCTGAGAAAAACCTCTCAGAGCAGAGTAGAGAACAAACAAACTCTGCCCACATATGACGCCAGGGCGGGGAATTGAACCCAGGCCACAATGGTGGAAGGCGAGGACTCTCACCACTGCGCCAACAGTAAACTTTGATTTCTAGTTTAAATTTCTATGGGTACTAAACTGTTCTGAAGATATATCTTTTCATCACTTCAAGCATTGCTGGACTCTTGAAACAGATTTGGTTTGGTCAGACTAATTATTAATAATGAAATAATGTTGTCACTAAACAGTGAAAATGCAACTGCTGTGAACCAGCTGTCAGCTTAGGGACCGGAGGTAGGAATGAGGGTGGGTGGAATTGGTACAAATCAGTAAAATAAAATTCATACCCTCAATAAAATTGTTCAATTAAAAATGTACCCCCTTATCACAATAATTTGCTACATTAAAGCTCCCTATAATACTATTTTTCCACTATAGTAAGTAAAAATGTATCCCTCCATTTTAACCACAATTCAAAAATGTACCTCCCTAGGGACCAATGATGCCACTGCCCCCATTCCCACCCTCCCACGTCAATCAGTCCTTTAGTCCGCGGTTACAAGACTAGTATTTCTAAAAGACACTGGTTAAGTATTTAAATAGCAATTTAAACCGCTTCACTTAAATTTGTTAGCCAATAAAATTTACTCTTTATGTGACTATATACCTGAATAAGTGCATGTAGATTTAAGCTACACATACTTAAACTACATTGCCACAAAGTTATTTTTAACAGCTTTTTAAAAGCTGCCCTTCCCTTTTTACATGACATTGTACCTTATTCTTTTTCTTGCCAATGACAGGAACAAAGGCTGCAGTTGGAAAATTGCTGTCTCTTGCCAGGCCAAAGGATTGCAGCATGTCTCTGTGTTCGTGACTATAAAGGGGAAAAAATTATAAATGTACTATGGTACTTGATGACTCATTTACTGACGTCACACAAAGCTTCTATGATAGTACGTGAAATAGAAAAGAATTTTCCAAGATTTTTTTATGCCAAAGACATCAACAGATGATCAAGAAACTGATTTGCATTACCTCACCATTTCACAGCATAAGTACACGTTACAGTTCCATTCTTAGATCTATAAAAAGTGTAAGCTGGTACAGGTGTTTTCTAAATGATTCATAAATGGTAACAAACAACAAAATACCATGCATGTCCTAAGCTCTGATAAAAGCACCAAAATCATCATTATCACCATTATGAACACAAGCGCTTATCGTCCTCCCCAAAGTACCCCTCTCACTCCTTCACATCAGTGTGCCCCCTTATCACCTCTATATAAGATCTCACGATCCTCTTCTTTCCATTAATCCTCCTAACAATTACATACATCTCCTCATCATTTCCACTCTTTCTAAATATAAGTCTCCAAATGACTCATGGAAGTCATTTTTCATTTTGATTATAATTTATTTAAATTAAATCTTTACTTATATTCATAGTGTTCCTTCAGCGACAATGTTCAAAGGTACTCCAAAGTTATACTTAACAAATAAAGAAGCCTAAAAATAAAACAAATAAAGAAGCTTCTACATTTGCTTTATGATATAGATTTTACACGTGGCAAGTAGAAACATCAAAGAACACAGATCAACAAACTGAATCCATTTAATACCAACTTGTCGAATGTTTTCACTTCTTCTTCTTTATTTGTTATATCAATTTGAGCTTCACAATTTTCTGCTGCTTCGCGGAGAGCTTCATCATGAATTTCTTCAAAGAAAATATTTTTCACCATCTCTAACAACAATGTTGATAAGAGGAAATGTGGCAAAAAACAATCAAATATGCTTTTTCTATGTTTTATACTCTGATAAAACATGTTTTTGATCAATCAGAGCACACGCAGGGTCCTATCTACATTATAAAATGTAATAACGGAGATTCTCTTAAGATCTAATACATATGGTCTTTCATATATTCACTGATTTGAATCATCTAATACACACTTACACATCAACTAGAATAAGACCAATAGAGCCTTGGAAGTCCAAATACATTTGTTCCAGCTCTTTGTAAGGAAGATCAGAAAGACGATCAGTAAACAAAAAGACCTTGTTGACAGGAGCCAATAAAGAGTCATACACAGTTGTCTTGCTGCTTGGAAGGACAACCTGTGTACATTGATACATTTAAAACAATATTAGGGCCTTAATAATATACATGGAAAAATTTCAGCATGCTCAATGGCTGAGAGCACGTCAATTAATCCCAAACAGTGCAGAAAATTGAAATTGAGTGCAAAAAGTTGAAATTGAATTAAATTTTTGCATGTATATTATTAACAAGTAATCACATGTTTTGTCTCGTGCAATTTGGGATAAATCAGCACTCATAAATTTTTCAGACTACACATTGCACTCGCCTACAGGCTCGTGCAATTTGGTTAGCCTTTGAAAAATTTACTCGTGCTGATTTATCCCAAATTCCACTCGAAATCATGTGATTACCTATACTAATGTGTCAATTAATTTAAAGGACTTTTCAAGCAAAGAAAAGCCACACAGAAAAGATGTAGTGTTCTACCACACAATCCATTAATTTACCCAGACTTCATTCTGATATGACTAACACCTTGTTCATCCATGTAGGCCTCTACAAAATTGTGGTCTAAATCTAAAAAGACTCTAAGGAGGTGTTAAAATGAAAAAGCTTGCCCTGGCACAAGATTTATACTAGGATGAATATTTGATTTTTGTTTTGTGTTTATCTGAAGGCTATTATTAAAGCAAGTGAGAATAAAACTGACTTAAATAAACTTACACATAATAATTATGCTACCCATTTGAGGACATTGAAATACAGATTTCATACTGAACTGAGTGGTTGTTCGATCTTCATTTAAATGATATTGGAGTAGGATTACCACAACATCATTTTTGCTTGGCTATAGAGACTGAATTTGGTACATGTATCATCTAAACAATTACAGAGCCACAAAAAGGAACTGAAGTGAACTCACACAAGGGTGAAAGTTGCCCCAGGTTCATGTTAACACCCCCTAACCTGGGCCAGGAGCTCAATCGGAGAAAGCTACAGTATTTGTCTTTAAAAAAAGCAATGCACCAATTAAACTATAAAATATTCCCATCTCTTATTATGTACCAGTATCAAATAGCATTTTATCGCAGGCACAACTCCTTTACTAAACCAACGCCCACATCTAAAATCATTCAGCAAGCACATGAACACATCAAAAATTATTGCCAGGGTGGGAGAGATTTCTGTTTTCATCTAGCAAGTTATGTCCTGCTTACATTACTTGAAGGTGCTGTCCCAAACTTTTGTGTATCATTTTTAGTGTTGTGACAAATGACAATCAATTTAGTTGGTCCAATCAACATTTACATGTATTCTTAAAATTACACCAAACTTGGTTCCAAATCATTGCTGCATGGCAACAGAAATTCAACAATAATGCTTTGTTACTAAGCAACTGTCAACCAATCAGGATTGAATACTCAAGCCCTCTTGATTACAAAAAGCGAATCAGCATTCAGTAATTTTCCCTGTATGTGATAAATGTATAAATTACAATAATTAGTACTTACATATTTTGGTAGGGTTTGACTTTTAAGAAATCTGGCCAGATGGACTTTATCAGTCTTCCCATGGAATCTAGTGGTGCGGCATTTATTTTCAGTAAATTCTGCACGTGTCTCTTCTTTACAGTGAAAGAGGAGCACATCAGACCCAACAGCTGTTGAAAGCCTGGAGTGAAATATTACAAAAAAAAATGATTAAAAGTTTACAGATCATTTACGTTTGTTTCCTGTAAGTTCTGACTTATTGTATAATCAAGTCACATGATTCTCCTTCTTCTCTTTAAACTATCAAACCTAGGTGAAGGAGAATTCAACTTTGCTAATTTTATATTTGAGGGGTAATTATAATTAGTTTCTCTGACTGTAGACTAAAAAATCTTCATCCAACTGATCAGTTTTCTGGAAAATCATAAGATTGTACTGTATTCTAAACTGGCACACTCTCTAATTTCTAATGTATATGTTGCAGTTAATTTTTATTTTGAACTAGATAGTTTTTTTTTTAACTAGGTGATATTTTTTTAACTAGGTGATATTTTTTTTAACTAGTTGATATTTTTTTAACTAGGTGACATTTTTTTAACTAGGTGACATTTTTTTAACTACAGTATTGTGAAAAAGAAATGCAAACGAAATGCGCGAATTTCGTTCTTCGTTTTCCCGAACTTTCGCGCGAAAGTTCGCGAAAAAGTTCGTTGCGAACTTCGCGACATTTCACGACATTTCGCGCGAACTTTCACTGGAACAAAGAACGATATTTTCTAGAACCTTCGCTGCCTCAACGATAATTCGCGAAATTTCGCTAGCTAAGACAATAAATTTCGCAAGACTCTCAACAATAGTTCGCTTCTCCACGTGCAGACTCCGCTACGGGATCGATTGTTCGACTGGTCATGTAACATACACGAAAGATATCTCTGTTTTGTTCGCAATTGCACGCCAAATTTAAGTAAAAATGGTACGTTTTGATCGTAAAGCGAATAAAGCACGTAACTAACACATATAAAGGGTACTCACGTGGCATTAGTGAAGGGTTTTTAGGCAAGTTCGCTGGCGTGGCTCGATTTGACATACAGTGCTGTCGATGTATACATATAACTTACCATTTTTTACGAAATAAGCAAGACAAAACATCAGCAATTTTGTGTTAAATCCACTAAAGCGAACTGACAACATGGATCCGATTTGAAGGTTTACCATAAACGCTTAAGGGGCGATAACAATTCGACAATGGCTGAGTCGATGCCGATCGCTCGTACAGTTGACCACGTTCACGTTTTCTTCGTGGACTAACAAGGTAAGTTTTAAAGAACATTTTACGATGTAATTATGAATTTATATCTGTAAACACGCTTTGTCCGTGTTTCAGGCCTGCACAAGAGAACGATCGAGAGAGAAGATTCACATTTACATCATAGCGAACTTTGCTCGAAAAGACTCGAATCTTTGCACGAAAGTTCGCGGCGAATTACCGCACACAGCGAAAAACTGCCCGAAAGTTCACGCATATCGAAACAATAGACGTCGCGAAAATGCGGTGAAATGTCGCGAATTGTCGAAGAGATTTCATTTCAAGCGAAATTTCCTCGAAAAGCCACGAAAAACGCGAATTTCATCGAAATTCGTTTGCATTACTTTTTCACAATACTGCAGGTGATATTTTTTTAAAAAAATACAGGTCACAGGTCATTGTTTTACCAATACAGAAATTATCCTAAACATTCATTAAAGCTAACGTTAGGTCTGATAAGTCCCAAGGTTGGCTTTAATGAATGTTTAGGATAATTTCTGTATTGGTAAAACAATGACCTGTGACCTGAATTTTTTTGAAAAAATATCACCTAGTAAAAAAAATGTCACCTAGTTAAAAAAATATCACCTAGTTAAAAAAATATCACCTAGTTAAAAAAATGTCACCTAGTTAAAAAAATATCACCTAGTTAAAAATAAAACTAACTAGGAAGAAAAAAATTATCTAGTTCAAAATAAAAATTAACTGAAAACAAAAATTAACTGCAACATATACCCTATCTTAGACTAAACTACTTGGGTTACGGCTAGGGAATGTCACTGTCTTATAAAACTGAATTCAAACCCTGGTTAGGCATGCATCGTAAAATACACAAGGATAGCTACAAACAGTAAAAATATATCTTGTGTTTGTAACAACACTCTTGTAAATAGGGCTTAATCAGCTGTTAGCTGGTAACATTTAGACCCATGCAAATAATTTGATCATCTTAGACTAAACTACTTGGGTTACGGCTAGTTAGGAATGTCACTGTCTTATACAACTGAATTCAAACCCCAGTTAGGCCGTAAGGAAAGGGGGGGGGGGGTACTAAAGCTACCAGGACCATCATTTTGATTGATCCGTCTGTTCGGTTTATCAAATTCTGCTGATGCTACATAAAAACTGAAACAACATGAAAAAAAAACTGAATACATTTTGTAATATTTTGTTGGCTACCAAATTACTCACAGTATATCTGACTGATAGAAATCGAGTATATACATTCTATGAAATTGTTACCTCGATCTATTCTCCCTTGAAAACTCTCGTGAATCATCGAATTATGGCTACAAATTGACGTCAAAATAACATAACTCAACCAGAGGAATCCTAGTCTCCATAAACTATAGACTGATGCCATGTCAGAAAATTATCGGTCATGAGCATAAATGGCTAACAACAGTTCATTGTGCATCTGTTACTACAGCTTGAAAACCATGAACTTCACAGCAACACACAATATATTATATGTACCTGTAATTATAGCCTATATATGGCAGTAAACCCCTCCTGCCCCTCCTCCTTACCAGTTTGCTTCTTATTTTGGAGAGTTAAGGGAGGGTCATTAAAGGCATGCAGTGAAATAGTTCAACCTTGGGGATCATACTTTAAAATTCTTAATACCTATACTTAGCACAGTGTAACAACAACTTAAGGAGAAACTGAATGCACTAGAGCTCGATCTCTACCGGAAATTATAATTAGAGGATTAAGGGGGTTTAAAGAGTTACAAGACAATTCATTGTTGTTCTTGCTTTCTTGCTGCAAGATAATTATTAAGGGAGGCAAAAAAGAGAACACATGTAGTTCACAATTAAAAAGTTGTTTGCAACTCACTTAAATTTCTTTGCAATGCTTGCATCTGTTGTCATGGCAAAGATGGCTTCACCTTTCAAGTGGTGGACAAACTCAAGGAAGTGACGGTGAGCTGGGAGATAGAAAATAAATCTGTTCACAAATTTATGCATGAAGAAATAACCCTTCTCAGTTTTTAAATAAGGGGCTAATGTGGAAAAAGGAGCAGTTCACTGAATAGTACAAAACATTGTTTTATGCCCAGGGACCCTTTTCTCAAAAGGGCCCAAAAAGCCATTTAAGGATAACAATATTATTCTCAATAGGAGCAATAATTTTTTTGTTTTTTTTTAAGCAAATAAGCCAGGCAATCTTAAGTTACATGTAACTTACATGTTGCATTGGTCTGTATGTCAAGAACTACAGAAACATTTGGTGGAGTCCATGTAGTGTATTAGGACAGCGGTTGTAAATGTAAAAGTATACATCCGGGAGAGTACAAGAGCGGGAAGAAAGTGTTAAAACGTGTACTGCGTGTGTTGTTGTCTTTTGCTTTCGGGACTGCCTTTGTGGCTTACTATTGCGGTTCGACACTACAAATTGGCGACGAGGATGGCGAATTCAGTTGAAAGAGCGCTTCCGCCTTTGGATTTAAGAGGTTCTTCCTCTCAGGTCGCGGAACGATGGCGACAGTGGAAAAGATCGTATCAGTATTACGTCGATGGCAAGGGAATTGCGAATCCTTCTCGGAAAAAGGCTCAGTTACTTCATTTAGCCGGCATGGAAGTACAAGATATTTACGAAGATCTTCCAGATCCTGGACCACTGAATGCTGACCAGGATAATGAGTATGTTGTGTGTTTACGAAAATTAGATGGTCATTTTCGAGCCGAGGAAAATGTACCGTACGAGCGACATGTCTTTCGTCAACTTACGCCGACAAAGGGAGAGACCGCTGATAAATTCATAGTTCGCTTACGTAAACAAGCGCGTCATTGTAATTTTGGTGCAACTTTGGAGGAAAATTTGCGGGACCAATTGATTGAAAAGTTGCCTGATGTGGAGCTAAAAAAGAAGCTATTGGAAGTCAATAATATTACTCTGGAAACTGCAATGGATAAAGTTCGAAAGTGGGAAGCCTCACGCGAGCAGGCAAGTCAAATGGTCACGCCAAGCCAAGAACCTGGCGCAGGCACTAATGCAGTAGAAGAAAGTCCTGGACGTGGAACCAAAGGAAAAGGTGTTTGTTTCAACTGTGGTAAGGAAGGTCATTTTGCTCGAAGTAAAACTTGCCCAGCCCGAGGTCGCAAATGCAGTAAGTGTGGTAAATATGGCCATTATGCTAGCTGTTGCAAAGGGGGAAGGAACCTAAAGTCTGGTAAACAAGGCACCACCCAACAGTGGGGAGGCAGACAGCAGCGTCATGGTAAGGGGGGACAGGCCAATCAAGTAAAGGATCGTTGTAAGCAATCAGGTGAGGATGACACGTTTGCTTTTACTATAGAAGAACAGACATGTGCAATGTCAAGTTCCACTGAGCCAGTGATCTCAGTGAAGATTGGTGGAATCAGCAGAGATGTGTTAATTGATTCAGGTTCTGCAAGTAACCTTATCAGTAAAGATACACTGAAGGAACTTAAGTATCAGGGGCTCAAGATTGAATTAAAACCTTGCACAAAGAGATTATATGCTTATGGGGGTCGAGAGCTTGGAGTTGAAGGCCAGTTTCAGTCAGAAGTTTCCGTATCAAAAGCAAAGGTAGTAGCAAATTTCATTGTTGTTGAATCTGGGCGTTGTTTGCTGGGATATTCAACTGCCACAGATCTTGGAATCCTTCATGTGGATCCCATGGGAACTCTCGGAACAGGAGACTGTAACACTGTTGATGATACCTTTTTGGGAGGACTCAAAGCAAAATATCCAAGTGTGTTCCAGGGAATTGGAAAGCTTAAAGGTTATCAGTTGAAACTACACGTTGATCTCAGTGTTCCTCCAGTCATTCAAAAGATGAGACGAGTACCTTTTTCTTTAAAGGACAAAGTAACTGCCAAGGTTAATGAACTCCTTGAAAAGGACATAATTGAGAAAGTCGAGGGGCCTACAGTATGGGTAAGCCCAGTCGTTGTCTCTCCAAAACCGTCAGGGGACATAAGACTATGTGTCGACATGCGGAGAGCCAATGAGGCCATTATTCGAGAAAGATTGCCTATACCAACCATAGATGAAGTCCTTGAAAGCCTTAATGGGAGTGGTGTTTTCTCGAAGTTAGATTTAAGGTGGGGTTTTCACCAAATAGAGTTGGATCCTGAGTCAAGGGATATTACTGCTTTTGCCACCCATGATGGAATTTTCCGCTACAAGCGTTTAAGTTTCGGTGTAAATGCCGCACCAGAAAAGTACCAGCATATCATCACCCAGTCAATGGCAGGTCTACAAGGTGTGGCAAACATAGCAGATGATCTTATCGTCCATGGTCGAGACACTGAGGAACATGATAAGAACTTACACAGTGTGTTGCAACGTCTTAGTGAGAAGCAGCTGACTTTGAATGCTGAGAAGTGTGCCTTCCGAATGTCTAAAGTGGTATTTATGGGTCTTTTGCTTAGCAAGCATGGAGTCGGCCCAACTGAGGAAAAAGTCAGAGCCGTTGCAGAAGCAAGTCAGCCTCAAACACCTTCAGAAGTTCGTAGCTTCTTAGGACTTGTTGGATTTAGTGCCAGGTTTATACCTGATTTTGCAACCACTGCTGATCCCCTCAGAAAACTTGCAAGAAAAGGAGAACTGTTTGTGTGGGGCGAAAAGCAGGAGCAGTCATTTCAGAGATTGAAGAGTCAAGTTGCAAGTGCACCAGTCCTAGCTTACTTCGATAAGGATGCGCCCACCCGTGTTATTGCTGATGCAAGTCCAGTAGGGCTTGGTGCCGTGTTGGTGCAAGAAAAGGATGGGGAAAGCCGTGCCGTCTGTTATGCCAGTCGCAGTTTGAGTCAAGTGGAGCGTCGTTATAGTCAGACGGAGAAGGAAGCTCTAGCCTTAGTCTGGGCGTGTGAACGCTTCCACCTCTACTTGTATGGGCTCCCACAGTTTGATCTGGTGACAGACCATGAAGCACTTAAAGTCATCTACTCAAGGAAGTCTAAACCTTCAGCCAGAATAGAGCGGTGGGTTCTGCGTTTACAACCGTACAACTACCAAGTTTGCTATGTACCTTCAAGAAAAAACATCGCAGATGCCCTTTCCCGACTAACTAAGATACTTGCTTCAAGTCAGTCCATAGAAGATGATGGATATGTACGCATGATAGCTCTACATGCTGTCCCTGTTGCATTGAGAATCAAGGAGATTGAACGAGTCTCAGCTCAAGACTCAGAGCTGCAAGCAGTCAGGAATTGCCTCATCGAAGGAAAATGGGACAATGCTCCAAAGCAGTATTTGCCAGTGCGCAATGAGTTGACTTTTATCGGTCATGTGATTCTACGGGGAACAAGAATTCTTATACCCCAAGCACTTCGAAGGAGAGTTGTCAGTTTGGCACACGAGGGGCACCAGGGAGTCGTAAAGACGAAGGAGAGACTCAGAACAAAGGTCTGGTGGCCTGCTATGGATCGTGATGCCGAGAGAAGATGCGCCGAGTGTTACGGGTGCCAGATGGTTACCAAGAACGTTCCACCTCCACCATTGAAGTCAACGCCATTACCCAAGCAACCATGGGAAGAAGTAGCTGTGGATCTAATGGGTCCGTTACCGTCTGGAGAACACTTGTTAGTTCTTGTTGATTATTATAGTAGGTGGATGGAAGTTGATGTTATCCGAACAACCTCCAGCAAAACCATCATTCATTGCTTGGATGCCCAATTTGCTAGACATGGATTACCTAAAGGTATGCGTACCGACAATGGCTCAAATCTTGTGGCTAAGGAAGTAGAAGATTATCTGAATGAAATGGGGATTGAGCACCGTTACACGACACCTCTATGGCCAAGAGCTAATGGCGAAGTAGAGAGGCAGAACAGGTCGCTTCTGAAGTCCATGAGAGCAGCCCATGCAGAAGGAAAGCATTGGAGAGAGGAACTAAACAGATTCCTTTTGGCGTACAGGTCTACGCCACATTCAACTACAGGAAAGAGTCCTGCCGAGCTACTGTTCAGAAGAAAGCTAACAACTAAAATGCCTGAGTTGGTCAATGTTGAAGAGGAGGAAGTAGAAGTAAGCGACCAAGCCGTCCGTGATCGGGACACTCAGAGGAAGCAGTTTAACAAGGACTATACTGACAAGAGGTTTCATGCCAGGGACCGAAATGTGAAAGAAGGAGACAAGGTCCTGCTTGAGAAGAAGAAGGAAAATAAGCTGTCACCTTGCTACGAGAAGGAACCATATCAAGTGATATCTCGTTATGGGGACCAGGTGGTGTTGCAATCACCGGAAGGTGTTCAGTACAAACGCAACCTTCAGCATATTAAGCCATTCAATATGCCAGATCCTAAAGAACAGGGAACACCGCTACAGAATGCTGAACCGCGGACTGAACCCAAGCCGTTTGAGATGCCACCTATGGCAAAGGATCAAGTACCAATAGCTGAATCACCTCCAGAAGATGAACCTTCTGCTGTACCTGCAGCTGAAGAGCCTGTGAGAAGATCCAGCAGAATTACGAGTCGTCCGAAGGCTCTGAGTGACTATGTTCTGTGCTAAAGCTAGTGACATTTGCATTGTCATTACTACTTGTTGTTATTGCATGAGTGACATTGAAACATTGTTTTATGAGCTTAACTGCAAAGGCTGTTTATGTTTATGCATAGTGTGACTTTTCTCTTCAGATTGGAACTGAACTTTTACAGTATATAAAGAAACCGGAGTTTGTAACATTTCTGTCTTTCGAGGTTAATTATCTAAGCGAAGAGAGAGAGGGAATGTAGTGTATTAGGACAGCGGTTGTAAATGTAAAAGTATACATCCGGGAGAGTACAAGAGCGGGAAGAAAGTGTTAAAACGTGTACTGCGTGTGTTGTTGTCTTTTGCTTTCGGGACTGCCTTTGTGGCTTACTATTGCGGTTCGACACTACAGTCCACACTACAAATGGAGCTCCAGACTCATGATGGTATTGGGACTTTTGAGCAACAGGCTACAAGTCCATAAGCTGAATGCATGCACTACTTGGCTAATCCTATTGAGCCTGCTGCAACTGACATTTCAGTTGATCCTGTGCTGGTCTAAGTCAAAGCTTAATAGGATCCTGAATCACCCTGCTGTATGAATGTCTGGTTTACATGCTTTATTTTGGTATGTGATTGAGTCATACAAGAGATTGCACAGGGACCATCGTTTTGGAGTGGCTGCTATTAAATTCAAAAAGTCATAAAATATTCAGCTCAATGAAATAGGTTTGCTGTCTACAGATCATTAATGGAATGGCTGCAAAGGCGTAAAGGGCTTTTGTAAAATCCTAGGTTATCCTATAAGATTAACTGCCTACCATAATCTTCCACTGGGCTTTAACAAAATTAATTGGTCACCTAACATTCAATATATTACGAAGTTCTTTATATCCTCAGTCCTCCAATGAAATCACTAACTTCCATTTCATTCAAGGCATAAAATTATCCATTTAGAAATTAGTGTTCTATGACATGAGACTGGTCCATATATATTCAGAGAGTGGGTTAATTTTCTAACATTAGTGATAGTGTGCCAACATACTGCTTTAAGGCTGGTTTTCACTTGCAGCGGAATCAGAGCTAGAGTCAAAGTCATGAGAGTCCTGGTTGCTTACAATCTAGTGAAAACAGCATTCCAATTCTACTTATGGATTTGCCACTTACATATAAGTTAGAGTCAAAAGCAGAAGTGGAAGAATGAATCAATCACAATGCCAGAGAATCAACATTGCAAATGGGTTATGCTTTTACATCTGTTTGACCACCACTGTCAATTCTGTTTTCATCTGATTATGAGTGAATATGGGGCCCATAATCTGAATTGGAAGAAAACAGAAATGTTCTTCTTCTTTCCAATTCTTTACTGTGAAGGCTAGGACTCTTCTTTTCACTCCAATTCTTGATTTTCTCTAAGTCATAAGCACTCTAACTTACAACTTCCCTTCAACTTCTGGCTTTTATTTTGTTACTATGCTAAAAACCAGATATAACTACTGTTGTTTGTTGAGTTGGACTACAGTCAAATCAATTATCTGATGACAAATCCCACTCAGGTTGTGGAAAGGACAACAACAGGTGTTTTTAGAAATAGGTATACCTACAACCAGATGAAGGAATTGACAAAACAATTACAGAGACTCCTGGGTTAAATTACAGTACTGCCACAGTCTATTATTTTCACCGCTTTGATTGAAATATAAATTGTTCATTGCACTGACCTCTAATTCCTAAAGCTTCAACAAAAGTAAATATGACATCTTTCCTTCCAATTCCACTGGAAAGAAGATCTGTGAATGACTCTTCATCAGGAATATAATGGTAATCTTCAGAAAGGACAATACTTTGGGAAGAAAAAAGAAATTAAGACAATTAAAAATAATAATGTTAGGCTTTTCCTTGGCAAATAAACAAGAATGTGAACAGTGCAGGACCCTTAAACCATGCATGCAGCCACAGCAATCCAAGTTAAATTAAAAGTTATTAATAAAATCTACTAGTACACTAATGCAAATGCTACAATCTGATTGGTTAGCTGCTGCACAATATCAGCCATTAGAGTGCAGCGCTTGCTAATGTAATTGCTTTCAAAATGGCGATGTCTTCATGCTTTAGTGAAGTGTCGCAGGAAGATTTAGTATATTTTGGTATTATTTTGTTATTCACAGACACATGGTTTGTTTACTGTGATTTTTACTAAAACAATTAGAATATTCACTCTTGATTTGTACTAAAACAATAGAGAGTCTCTGTTGTGGAACTATCAGCTGGTAGAGTCTCCGAGGAAATTTGGTAAAACAAATATTTGCCAGAGAAGCAAAACTTTAAGGGCAAATATGTTTGTTTCAAGAGACATTAACACTCTATTGTCTTTACTGTTCACTACTAAATTTTCTTCCACTTCCCAGTTGGAAAACAATCAAAACCCACTAAATGCAGATCAATATTTCTTCATGTGTTCAGCCTGTCACAAATGTCAATAATTCACAAACGTACATTGGCTAAATGATAAGGTATAGCTGTCATCTTCTTTGCTGACCTCAGCAAAGCGAGTAGTCATAAGAATTGGAGAAAATTTAGTGGTGAACTATCACCCTATAGAAATCTTGTGCTTATGATCTAATTGTTAATAATATTATTATATTATTTCTATAATAACACAACTAAAAGTTTTAGTTACTGTTGGTGAATTTTGATTTTCAGATTTTGTTGCTTAAAAAGACAGAAACTCTTGCAGATCTTACGTTATAGTAATAAGGGACAATTTACCACCACCAACCCCCCCTCCCACTCCACTCCACTCCACTCCACTCCTAACACCTCCTCTCCATGAATGAAAAACCAGCAACAAAGAATAATAATTGCCTGAAATGTATTCAGACCCCAGACTTAAAACAATTCCTTTGTGTCTGCCGAACACTAAACACAGGATACGAGGGAAGTCGACTGACAGGGAACATTATTGAAATACCAAAATCAAAAAGGAACTAGGCCTACAGGAAATGATGTTTTAGTAGAGTTGTAAACAACATCATGAATAATTATGACAGTTGAAAATAGAATCAGGAAAAACATGAATTCATAAATTGTAACCCATTCTGTATTCCTTGAAGGTGTAATAAGGATTGAAATTCTATGCAAAAATGTATAAATGTTCTAAAGTAAAATAACAGTGTTTGTCTCTTTCATCTCAAAGATCTGGATAGTATTAATTCTCTTTGGTGAGACTGAGCTGTACGCTATATTACGGATCAGATGGGAGAATTTGAGGCTAGATCAATTTGGTGTCCTAGCCAAGTGTTTTCTTCACATAGTATAATGTACATGATAATATTGCAAACTCCATGTTATGCATATGAAATGCTTGACATACAGAAAAATTAAAAATAACAGGGATAGTTTGTAAATGAATCTAAACTTGAAATGACAAGACTAGTTTAGTATTAGAGCTGATAATTGAGCAAACACATCTGCCATGTCTTTGTATTTATCTACAAATTATACAAGTCACAAAAATATAAAGGTTACTCTTGAATCGATTATGCTAAGAACTGAGTCAACTTCAAATACAGAATGACTTAGACTTTTTTACTACAAAAAAAAAGTTATGCAGAATTGCGGTGAAACGAAAAGGGGTTGCATTCTCAATTTTCTACAGCGTTAAATTATGCACACCAGAATCGAATTGTTTCAAGGTTATATTTAAATTCGAAGGAATGAAGTAGGGACCTGTGCGGAAATCTTGCCAAAGATCGCTCCCCGAATTTTATTTTCAAAAAAATCATTAAAGAATTGCACAAAGAACTTCAAAGGTTAATCAACCATGAATATAGGTAAAGTTGTAACATCTCAGATCAAACTTTTACTAACAAAATTTAATTTTTTTAAAATCAATCATTGATCATGTCTTCGATTCACCATGGCAAATTATAAACTACTTATGTGCTACTTACTGAAGTAAATTTGCCACGATAGAATCTTCATTGAACATCTGGTTGAGAGGAAGTTCATCTAAAACACCGGGATCGTCTTTTCTACGACAATCGACAAGCAATCCACGGTTCAGTGTAAATTAACAAATGGAAGATCAGAACAGAGCTCGTAAATCAACTTTTACGTACACCGCAAATGAAATTTTAAATAAAACTTACCAAAAAAACTTACCTGTACAGAGATATTTTCTGAGAGTTTTCAGTGCATTGCGGAATTGTTTTCCCTTCACAATTAACCTGTGTATTTTGGATATTACAAAATGTCAGATCATAAAATAGGCTTGTAAAACAACATCAAAGCAATTAAGATCTGCATTGTATCAAATTAAACAGAAAACGTTTAAAATTTTGAACTTACCTTCGCTAATTCAAGGTCATATGGTTGTAAAACATCAGAACACTTTTCGAATTCCTTCAAGGATTTTGGGTTTGTTTTTCCCGGAACTAGAAAAGAATACACATTTAAAAAAGAGGTTTACAATCTGACCAAGCTACTAACTTATATCTTGCAAGCCGCGCATTCAATAGAATCGGACTTACTTGCTCTGTTAAAATACACAGCTATGAAGGTTTTCTTTGCTGAATTTTGTGTACTCTGAAATTCAGTTGGGGAAAGTTCCCGGACGTTTCCGCCAAAAGCGATGATGATACCGCAACACGTAAACAACAGACGAAGAAGATGTAGTGAAGACCATGTGGCGGCCATGATTTTAAAAAATATGTTTGACTTTTTTCTCGAAGGCGTTTTACTTTTAGAAGACTTTACCCTTTTGGACTTCCTTCAAAAGGGAAGATTCCCTCCGTCCGCGAATATGTTTGTTTTTGATTGATAAATTTAAGTAGCTGCTTCCTTGAAATCAACCTCTAGCCAATAAGGCGCGGCCTCGTCTGATCTATCGCCAGTGAAGGTTGACTTCGTCTGCTTTCCCGATCCTGCTCGCCTCAAGCATTTCCTGTCTTGAAAACAGCTGAAACATTACAATAAGGTCGTATGAATTCAAAAGTTTCAGCACAAAGGGAAGTAACAATCCTGATTAGTGGTTATAATCCAGGTGTCAAAGGGAGAGTTAAACGTGACAATCAAGGCTTAAACGAACGGTGTGACACATATGCAGTATGTTACAAACAGTAACTCCCTGCTGGAGCGATTGTGCTGGCTCTTTCAGTCACTGAAGCTACGAAATTAACTTTCTTCAGCTCTTTCAAAACAAAACGCCAACAAAGAGCAACATTCTGTACAAACTTTGAAGGTGAATTATTAACGATGCCTTAGATTCCCGGCCTGCCGCTAAAAATGCGCGGGCAAGTTATTGGGCTCCAGAGGATGTCATCCCGCGGGATAAGTCGCTCGAAAGTCCTGAAAACTCTTTCATGCCAAAAAGCCAATCGTTGAAAAAAAAAAAAGACAATGTGAACACACAGCATTAGGGAGGGGGGGAAGTTAATTTCTGGGAAAGTGGTGGGGGGGGGGGGGGAATTGAAAAACTGACTTTAAGATTCAAAGACCAAAGATATTTCACTAAAAGTTATACTCTTTACTTTCCGGATTGATTTAATATGAGTAAAACATGGCTTATATGAGGAGGGGGTGGAGAGTTCATCATAATTGTTGGGAGATTTGGTGGGAGGTCAGAGCGAATTTGCCTTTGTTGAGAGGAGGGGTATTGTGTAATATTTCTCCTTGCAAGGCTCATTTTTCGCTCGCCGGGAAGACGATTCGCCGGGAAGACGAGAAGACGATTTTTCCCCTTTGCGTTAACACGTTTAAAAGGCAGGTTTGTAGAGCGAGTGGTTCGTATCTTTAAGGATATTGCTTTTTTGCCCAAAACGTTTTTGGTGTCTTCTAAGAAACGCACGCCAAAAAAGCTGCACTTGAAATCATGAAGAGTTCACTCTGCTAACCTGCTCTTTTAACACCTTTTTAAAGGGAAAAATACAGTGACACACAAGTATCACAGCACAACCGTTCAAGGCAGTACCGCACACTTAAAAAATTATGTCGACAACTACTAAACGTTCATCCCATAAGTTTTGGGGAAAAAATTTATTTTAAAATTGACGAAAAATTAATTTGTTCAGCACAGAAAAAAATTGTGCTCGGGGAGGAAAGCCCGGACCCGAGTGAGCGGTGGAAATCGAGCCAAGCAGATGAGGCGATTTGCAATTATTTAAAGAAAGGATTTTAACCTATGATGAAATACTTGCACCTTTAGATAAGTGTCATGTTATTCGAATGAGTATGGCAACGTTGGAAAGGCTTGCTGGATTCTCCTGTTGCGGGCCGGAGACAGTATCCAAGAAAGGTCCGGAGATTTGGTTTATAAAACTATATTTATTCTCAGTCAAGAGTCACTTTCGCGATCAGGGTAGAAAGGTAATCCTCGGCTAACTGTTAGATACAAAGCATATATAATGTACGATTTCACAATTTCCTGACGTAGGAAGGGAGGGAGGCAGCGTTGTCAGGAATGTAGTCATTGCCGTTAACATAACGTTCGATAGTTTTTTGGATTCACAATGTTCGCGTGCTCGCTCGATCTCTCTAACACACCCTCTCTCTCTCGATGGAAGTTCTGATTAACTTACTTAACAATAATCGCGTGTTTGTAACGCTCGCTGCCACTATAGTGATTGACATGTAATTTTATGTCTTGAACTATTTCCTTCAGCGTGGCCGAGTGGTTAGGGCGCTGGACTTGTAATCTGGTCATGATCACGTGTTCAATTCCCGTTCTGACCACCACCTGGATATGTAATACGGTAATCCCTTCATATCATCGCCGGCCACGCTTGGAAATAGCCAACTGGTCTGCCTTCCACCAGCTGGGATCGTGTTTAATGTAAAATTGACTCTGAAAAGCCCCGTGGGGACGAGCAATTAAAGTATGTATGCATGTATGCATGTATGCATGTATGCATGTATGTATGTATGTATGTATGTATGTATGTATGTATGTATGTATGTATGTATGTATGTATGTATGTATGTATGTATGTAGGTAGGTCAATCACGTCTCGTCACAAAATCAGCAAACACTTGGCCCAGTCCCCGACATTCTCCCCCATGTACTCTTCTGGAAGCAGGTACATATTACATTCTTAGACTGGGCAGAACAAAACAAATTGAAGATCAGTTTTCAGCGACAGCAGCGTCCCTCCTTGGTCTTGCGTTAAACTCGGGAGCTTTTGGGTTCAGCGTATAATTCGGCCTTGTGACACTCGTTAGCTCCAAAGGATAGAGTTGTTGGATTGGACGCTTCAGACTGCCCTTGCTCGTTTGAACTTTCGCCCCTCTAACAATTCCGTCTCTCCCCTTAATTAGGGCGGCTACAATTCTCGGTTTCCAAGGTTTTTCTCGTTTCTAAGACGTTTCTGGTTCTGGTTTGAAGTTGTCAACAGGATTTCCGCGTATCCATAGTCGGAGAGCATTTGTGAGTTTGTTGAAATCCCATTGTTTCCACTCCGCGTCATTTCGAACAAGATCTCCTCTTATCGTTGGCAACTTCTCAAGTGTCAAAGACACCATTCCATTATCATGACCGAGCTGATTGAGTGATTCCAGAGCTTGCACATTGTACGAGAAGAAGAAATGTGCGATACGATCTGAATTCAATTCGAGAGATGATCAGAAATCTGTTAGATGGACCCGACAGTATGGGAGGCTTTACTACAGACATCAGTATTTGGCACACTTAAGCCCATTGTTCCTGTAGGTCCTTCTACGAAGCCAGTTTGTCGTTCTTTCCTCTGTTCCCTCGGGGTCCAATTCTCTAAAGCAAAGTTTCGACGACAGAATAGGGAACACTAATTCCTTGCATCTCAGTTGAGAGTGTGCCAGATATGTCTATTGCCTTCCATGCAGTCGGACCCATCTAAGAGACTTCTGATCTTCTCTCGAACAGATCGTATCGTACATCTCTTCTTTTCAGTCACACCGTATTCCAGGTATTCCTTAGAGCCCCTTTTCAACGTTGTCATACCTCATTCGAATACCATGGTATTTATGTAAAAGTATTTCATGTCTTTCATCATAGGTAAGTCCTTTCTTGAAATAATACCAAATCGCTTCCTCTTCTGCATGTGCATCTCTATCCGCCATTTTGCAGTCGAACCTCGATTTAACGAAGTCGCTGGGTACTGGGTAAATTTGTTCGTTATATCGAGGTTTAGTATAAAGACTGAGGTGATTATACACAATCACACGCTCTGACTGGGTGGCTATCTCGGATTTTCAGCCGACAATCACCTCGACGAACAAAATGGATGCCAGTCGTTCGCGCGCTTTTGATGAAATAAAATTATTTCTTGTTGTACAATGCTTTTCCTTTTCTTTTTTTGAAATAATCACCTGTGTATTTATACTAAAACAATTATTCGCCTCAGGCTCAGTGATTGAGGGTGAATAATTGTTAAATAGTAAACGATTGATTTGTAAAGGCCCGGTTACACAGGCGACTTTTGTCACGCCATTCACGCCATTTTGTCACTTCGCCCATAAGTAAGATTTTATCTAGATTTTTGGGAAATTTATTGCCGCGTTCTGAGATGCAATTCATGCAGCATGGCGACTTTATCGTGTAGCAATTCGAGCAGGCGCATACCCTCTGTTTAGGCGTACAGCGACATTTCGTGTTGACAAACGGCACTTGAATTAAAACCCTTTAATCCCAAATATCAATATTCATTTTCTCCTAACTGTTCTATATCATATTTGTTATGGTACTAGTGAGGAGAAGTTGTTTAAATATCAGTTAAACTCCTTTTGGTGATCATTTTCGTTATTCTCATGACATGAATGGTTGATGAACAGTGAAAATTGTAATGAGAAATTGGATGCTGGTCACTACTGGGATTTAATTGGTTAAATACTGTAGTCCTCCGGGAGTCCTGTTAAGTGATTAAAAAATTTTTATCGCTATTGGTCTGTGTTCAGCGTTCATTTTTTGTCGCGTGTTGACATTTGTTCGTTATGTGGAGGTAGATTTTGCGTTTCGGTTTCCAGATTACATTCGTTATATCGAGGATTTTGTTATATCGAGATTCCATACATTTTGCGGTAACTTTAGCCGGGCTGACGAACATCGTTTAATATCGAGTACTTCGTTAAATAGAGGTTTGTCAAGGGACGGACCATTAGAAAAGTGATGGGGGGGGGGGTGGGGAATTTTCAGCTTGCAGGAATTTTTTTTTTGTCATGTGAACCCCTCTGCACGAATTTTTTTTACTACGTGTGAAAAAGTCACAATTGGACCTTCCTTCTGCATGAAATTTTTTTCTTTACCTTCTTCTTTGTATGAATTTTTTTCTTGGCATTTTCCCTTGCATGAATTTTTTTTTGTTTTTTTCCCCACCCCACCCCCCATCACTTTTCTAATGGTCCGTCCCTAAATTGAGGTTTCACTGTAGTTGGAACTATGTTAGGATTCGGACTGGCGCGAGGGATATTCACTTCCTCTCTAGAATTTCTCTTCCGCCGTGGCGATTTCCAATTTTTGCTGTGATGTTCTCAAGCATTTTCCGTAGTGTTCACAAACTTTTGCCGTGATGTTCACAAACTTTTTTCGTGCTGAACAAATTAATTTTTAGTCAATTTTAAAATAAATTTTAGGAAAGTCTACTTCTCTAGCAAAGTTTGATGGGTATGGACATGAAGGGTATGTATGTATGTCTCTTTTTTTTTTTTTTGCTTTTATTTCGACCTGAAACAAACATTGACTGAACTGCAGTGTGAGGTTGGTTGCCTGGGAGTCCAAGAGAGCGATGAGTCGTGTCAAAGGCTATTCAATTTTCAGTTTCCTTTAGTTTTAGGAAACCTGGAATTGCATCGCCTGTGGCACATGACATTTCCGCGACATATCAACATGTTGAGACGATAAACACGATCGGACAGTTGAATTGTCTACATCAACAATAATTATTGTTGTGATAACGAACTGACTGCTCTTCAATGTGCAAGTCTAAAATGAATTAGGGGAGTCAGAAGAATAAAGATATTGATCAGACTTTGCGCATACGATTGCTTACTAAATTCTCTCAACTGAAAGGCTAATGTGATAAAATCCGATCGGATCTCAGTTTAATTTTGTAACTTGTTCATTCTTGTCGGTGAAGGAACGAAGGAATTCTAAAAGTGCGTAGCAGAGGAGCTGAGGTATGGCTCAGTCGAATGAAGAATCCAAAGCTACAAGAAAGAAAAGCACATCGGAGAAGAGCTATGATCTTAATGCCCCAGAACCGATTTTCACTGCGCGTTACCTGGGCATGTCTCTGCTTCGCGATCCCTTCGCTCCAGAGGAAGGAGATGCCATAAGTTCAAAACATGTTGAAGAATTGGTGCTGGCTTTGAACGCCAACCAGAAATCACCCAAGGTGGAGCTTCTCATATCTAACAACATATCCCGCGGTTTGACTATCACAGAGCAAGGTGGCAAGATGGAGTTGTCGTTTCAACTGCATTGCATTGCGTTCTGCTGCACGAACAAGCACCACCCAAAATTGTTCTCATTTATCGCTGAGCGAGATGGCGAACTGGAGTGTCACATATTTTCATGCAAGACGGAAGATAAAGCTACGGAAATTTGCTACGCGCTTTCTGGCGCGTTTTTAGCTGCTCACAGCGAATTTACGAGGAGGAGGAAGCGACACGATGAACGAAAGCAGCGAATGGATCAGATGTCTCAAGGGATTAGCTGGACGAAGGAAACAAATGATGCAAGAAGTGAGTCAGTTCAACAGTGAATTTATTAACATCGAATCTCTTAATTGTTGCGAAACCACAAGGTCGCCTCACGGTGTCTCCCGCTAAGAAATCAAAAGTTGGTGATTAACATGCTGCGTTTAAAATGGGAAAGGAAAAACAAAATGTTTTTCCTCAGCTATTTTTATAAGCTACTAGAACTTTGAGTGCCAGTTATAGAATCTATACCAGCCATTGGACAAGAGAAATTCTGACTTTTAGAGAGGAAAAAACACCGCATCATTCACTCGTTTGTTATCAGGCCTAGGGGCCAATTTATACTGCCGGAGTAACGCACATTGTAAGAAATAGAATACTTCCTTGGAGAGTAGACACAATAGACTCTACAGCCTGGGCATTCTTGAGTTTTTGCCCCAGCAAGCGCAATCGAAATGCCCCATAAAAGATTATTCTTGCTCAGCTTTAATCTGCCCTTGGGCCTTAAATTGTATCACCTCTCGCACGGGCGGCCCATGCTCCAGATTTTAAGGGAAATGCAATGGTTTTGTTTTAACAAGTTAGAAATCAGATAATTTTCAATAAAATCGCCAGTTTTCAGGTCATTTGAAAGATCTGATTTTCCATAATTTAAAACGTGTTGCATTTCCAATGCAAACACTTCCAAACTGGGACCTTCGGTAACCTGCGAACGCAAACATTTTGCGGTATTCGATTCTCTTCACCCGGAAATTAAAGGAGAGAATCGAGTACCGGAAAATCTGTATTCGGCTTTGGGGTGGATTGGTCCCTTCCCCATTTCTTTTTTATTGCCATCATTGTTTCTTTAGTGGTGGTGGTGAAAACCTTTTTCTGTAGGACAATTAAATCATGTTCTCAAGTTGTAAACTAATACCTTGGTTTTCTACTGTAATTGTGCGGCAAACTGCTCCTAACCCCGACTTGGCATTTGAACTTAATGAAAAAGAAAACATTCATTTCATGAGCTCTAAGTTCACGTTTGGGTGGCTACGTTTCGCGGGAGAAATTAGAGCGGCCAAATTTCTATAGGTCTCTCGGAAAATTTACATCAATAACAGTTATTGGTCGAAGTTAAAGTAGAGACTCTAAGGTGAACGGGTTTGGTTTCTGGTAAAGTAAGAAGTAGTCTATAACAATTGAGCATTGCGTGACTTTAACACTTTCTGGTCACGCGTGAGAACATGAACTGTAACTTTAATTTAGGATGATCCGACCCAGAAGTTTGGATCGGGTTGTCGTTAAAAAATCAAAAACATTTGTAAAATTCTTTATATCATACTAAGCCTCATCCAACAATTGCTAATTTTGCGAATAAATAGAGAAAATAAATTTTTAAAAGCGAATGGGAGATCAGTGTTGTAGAACACTCACAGTCTGGGTAAAATACAATTTTGCGCAACGCTCTTGTCGAGGCATCGCCCTTTATCTTGTTTTATTATATGGCAACAATAGCACGCGCTCTGATTGGCTGCTCAGCGGGCAAGATTTTCTTGTAATGACCGGGCATTATGAAAATTTTTCCAAAAAAAAATTTATCCTGCTTGAAGTTGGGAAACCTCTCCAGATGGAGCTGAGTCCCAGATCAGAATGTCACAGCATCAAAATAAAATAATAAAAAAAAACGCAACATAACGAAAAACCTAGTTCTCAAGGTCTATCTTCTTCCCGCTCATGAGCGAGAAGACACGTAACCAGACCAGACCAAGGTCTCTCTCTCGCTCGGGGGCAGGAAGAAGAGAGACCCTGGGAACGAGATTGCTCACCGAACGGGACACGTTAAGGTATGTATTAGCTAATAAAGAAATGATCGAAATGTCAAATCTTGTGACATGACACTTAAACTAATTAGCATCGCAGCGCCAAATTAAGTATATTCGGTACTTTTGTAACAAATGAAGTGCAGCCCTTCCACTCTCAGTGGTGATCAATGTGTGACTTCTCCCAATATCAATACATTCTCCAACAATAAAGAGACAATGAGAATTTAGGTTATCAACTCAAAGATCTTGAATCGATCAACTATAAGATTCTCCAAACTAACATATACTGCAATGTATGGCTTTTACTAAGGAGAATTACTACTCAGATCTTGCGGGTGAAAGGAGTTACAAGGGTGAAATGTAAACTTAACTTACTTGACAAAGGAGAAGCAGAGTTCTTACATACTCAGCCAATAAAATCGTTCTAAATGCACTTTGTTCTCAGATGCAGCACGGATTATTAGTAAAGGTAATCATACGGTTTCGAGTTCAATTTGGAATTAATTTGCACGAGTGAGCTTTTTGAAAAACTCACAAGTGCAAATTAATTCCAAATTGAACGAGAAAAACCGCATGATGACTTATTAATAATATAAACATGAAAAAATGCGCCTGGAGGAAGTGCCGGAAGATCTCATTGCGGACAGGAAGGGAGCATTTGACGCGGATTTGACACTTAATTTACTGATTGGCTGATGAAGATCAGCTGATAACGCTACGAACTCAAAGCGGTTCGTTTAAAAATAAAGAATATCATAATCCAGAGTATCGATGTGTAATTTGCACTGGTGTTACACTTTTTGCACTGATGTTACAATTTTTGAACTGGTGTTACACTTGAACTGCACTGCTCTCAGCCAATCAGAATCGAGTAATTTTTTCATGTATATTATTATATATTTTACGTAGACTGCAAAACAGTCGGTTCTTATTTTCGTTCTGCGAATGCGCGAATTCTTCTCACGCGCCCGAGTCTCTCGCCAGTCTCTCTCTACGTTTTAATCATCGCTCCAGACCTTTCGCTTTAAGAGAACTCGTATTCGACCTAGGCAAAATTACCGCTGTTTTGTAGTCTATTCTTTGTGTTACTTCAAATTGCTTATTACCACGTTCAGGCGCCTCTGGCTGTACTAGAATCGAGCGGCTCTGAGGCCGAGGATGTCGTCCGAAGTTCTTTGCATCGAAAACCCCAGTTTATTTACCACGTGATTCGAAGCTCTTCCAACGCGAGACCACACATGCGCAGTCATAAGCTCACTTCCCCGAAGAAGGAAAACAATAAAACTTGGAGGGGCGAAATGGCGAGTAAAAAGCAAATATTATCTTGATTTGGCTTTCTTGACCTTGTCCAAGTTAAACCTGTCCATGAGTTCAGCTTGAACTCCTTGGGTAGCGGGTAAATACTTGCAGTATTCCATAGCAAATTCACCTTTGCCCTAAAAGAAGGAAAAAACAGAGATCTATAATTTCTACAAGAGAGTAATTACTCGACCTCACAACATACTAACCAACCAACAAACCAGTCACAATAATTAGTAAGAAAACCAATGAATCGATTGCTGAATTAGTCAGCTAAGTCAGTTGGTAAATTACCTTTAACATTATTTTCGCGTTTTCAAAAAAAAAAAAAAAATACCGAAATCAAAGTCCAGCGAAAAAAGTTCTCGTGAAAATTAACCATGCGAAATTTATTACCCTGTTATATGATTCTTTCATCGGTTTTAACTAGGACCCATTTGGAGATATTGACAACATCCTTCAGTTGAAAGCGCAATCCGACGTTGTCATATGCCTTCTTCCAAAATAACCTTTATGCCTCGTTCAAGGTAAAATATTCTTTTGAATTTTAGCTTAAGAATGAAGCATCAAGGGTTAATTTGAATAAAACCAAAGGAATAGTACTCTCACATAGCTAAACTTTTATATTGCAAAGGAACATGTCAAATTGTTTACAATTTTTTCTTGCTTTAATAAGTGTAATGGAAACTATCGCTGTGGAAAATTCAAATCTGTCGTGCTGATTCTGAGTAACTGTTTGTTAAAGCAGAGAGGTGTTTTAACAATTTTCACGAAATTAAGTTTCGTCGAAAACAAGTAACAATACGGCAGACGCCAGTCAGTAAATTAGTTGGTCAGTTAGCCAGTCAGTAAGTCAATCCGTCAGTCAGTTAGTCAGTAAGTTAGTTAGTCAGGCAGTCAGTACGTTAGTTAGCCAGTCAGCCAGTAAGTTAGTTAGTCAGTCAGCCAGCTAGTTAGTCAGTCAGTCAGTCAGTACGTTAGTTAGTCAGTTAGTCAGTACGTTAGTTAGGCAGCCAGCAAGTTAGTTAGTCAGTCAGCCAGCTAGTTAGTTAGTCAGCAAGTTAGTTAGTCAGTTAGTTAGTTAGTCAGTCAGCAAGCTAGTTTGTCAGTCAGTCAGTCAGTTAGTCAGTAAGTCAGCTACTCGGTAAGTTAGTTAGTCAGTCAGTCAGTTAATCAGTCAGTTAGTCAGTTAATCAGTCAGTTAGTCAGTCAGTCAGTCAGCCAGCAAGTTAGTGAGTAAGTCAGCCAGCTAGCTAGTTAGTCAGTCAGTCAGTTAGTCAGTAAGTTAGTTAGTCAGTCAGCCAGCTAGTTAGTCGGTCAGTTAGTACGTAAGGTAGTCAGTCAGCCAGCAAGTTAGTTAGTTAGTTAGTTAGTTAGTCAGCCAGCCAGCTAGTTTGTCAGTCAGTCAGTTAGTCAGTTACTCGGTAAGTTAGTTAGTCAGTCAGTCAGTTAATCAGTCAGTTAGTCAGTTACTCAGTAAGTCAGTTAGTCAGCCAGCTAGTTAGTCAGTCAGTTAGTTAGTCAGCCAGCCAGCTAGTTAGTAAGTCAGTCAGTTTCTCAGTAAGTTAGTTTGTCAGTCAGTCAGTTAGACAGTCAGTCAGTCAGTCAGTCAGTAAGTTAGTCAGTCAGCCATCTAGTTAGTCAGTCATTCAGTTAGTCAGTCTGTCAGTCAGTTACTCAGTAAGTTAGTCAGTCAGTCAGTCAGTCAGTTAGTCATTTAGTCAGTAAGTTAGTTAGTCAGTCAGTTAGTCAATCAGACAGCCAGTCAGTTGTCAGTCAGTCAACTAGTCAGCCTGACTAACTGACTGACTGGCTGACGGTTACCCAGTTAAACAATCAGTAAGTCAATCAGACAGTTAGACAGTCAGTACTTCAGTCAGCCATTTAGTCAGTTAGTCGGTGGGTCAGCTACAGACAATTGGTTCAGCTTTGGTTATGAAAATTCAAGCTACAAAATTATTAAAAAACCAAGACAGCGAACCTGAGTTTGAGAACGTAAATCGGTTGCATATCCAAACATGTCATTCAAAGGAACCTAAAAAAAGAAGAGAAGATCTAACGTCAATTACAATGAGTTTAAGCCATGAACCATATGGTGCAGTTCAGTCACACGTTAGTAACTGAACTGCATTATATGGCTTACGCGCTCTTACTGGTCCATTATCTGTTTTTATATCAAATTAAGTAAACAAAACCAACTTCGGGTTCTGACTTTATAAAAGTGAATGTTTGCATCAGTTTACTTAAGGTGAAACAAACATTCGATGAAGTTAAGTCCCTACGCAAGCCCAAGCTGTAAGATCTGAACAGCAGTTCTCCTTAACAAATGCCATACAGCTCCTTATTTACCAGTTAGGAGAATTTGGTATTAAATCAACACAGTATCCCCAGATTGATCACCTGCCTACTTCTCATTATCAGTTTTCTAAGTATTGTATTGATATTGAAAGGAGAAGTTGTATACTGATCACATCAGGGAGTGAAACGGTTGACTTATTTCAACCTCCCTTTCCTTCTTGGATCAGACGCCCGTTTCCCGAAAGGTCTGTTAACTTATTGGGCCCAAAAAGCTACTTTATAATTTTCTCAGTGTTTACAGTTGGGCTACTCGAACCAAGGTCACCCAAGCAAATTTTCATACAAACTGTCCAATCACGATCGAGTATCTTAACAATACTGAGAAGCACTATAATTCACAGCTGCTTAAGTTGTGTACATAACTGCGAAGATCAATTAATCTCATTACATATTAATCCGCAGTTCAAATATATGGTCTTTCATATATTCATTTGCATCATTCTTCTTCATCTACGGATATATAACGAACTCACAATAGACCCCACAATATGACCAGCTCCCAGTTGGCTTGATAGCTCAGTTGGTAGAGCACTGCTCCGGTATCGCAGAGGTCATGGGTTCGAATCCCGTTCAAGCCTGAGTTTTTGTTTCAGGCTTCAAATTCACAGCTGCTTAAGTTGTGTACATAACTGCGAAGATCAAGTAATCTTATTAAATCACTATAAATGTTCTATATTTCGCTTAAAATGCAATTTGCTCTATAACTGTACAAAACAAATCAAGATTATAAAAGAATCATCTTAGTCGGTAGAAACTTGCCACAAACCTGCTGCTCAACGTCAAAAACAGACATTCAAAATTTGTACGAAAGTTTATTTGGGTGGCCTTGGTTCGGGTAGTCGCACGGTAAAACGGGAATTAATTAACAATTATTCGCCGAATGCGAAGTGTTATCGGTGAATATTCACCGAGACGACTGAGGTCGAGGTGAATATTCACCGATAATCACTGAGCCTGAGGCGAATAATTATTTTAGTATAAATACACAAAAAAAGAAGAAAAAAAAAGAAAAGTAAAAGCATTGCACAACAAGAAAAAATTTCATTTCATCAAAAGCGCGCGAACGACTGGCAGCCATTTTGTTGGTCGAGGTGATTATCGGCTGATAATCCGAGATAGCGAACCAATCAGAGCGCGCGATTTTGTATAATCACCTGATTATTTATACTAAATTTTGTTTCAAGGTTAAGCAAGACAATAGTTAAGTTAACTTGCACGTTGGGTTGCTTTGTACGCTAAGTATTACAAAAGCGTTCAACAGACTCCGAACTTAGTAAACAAGGGGCTCCGGGCCCATACGTTAACAGGAATTTCAATGAACGGGCCCCAGTTAAAGTAGTCATCGCGCATTTTCTGTTTCTGTACAGAAGAATGACAAAACACTGCTAGTTCTACAGCTTTGAAGCAATGACTAAACTGAAGATACTGTACAGTCACTGGTCAATTGCGAGAACTCTCTTGCACAAAATCAGGTAGGTCAAACCCTGCTTTGGGCATGAAATCTACTAGAAGCGAAACGGAGGTAGAAAAAACCTGTCAAGCTGACAACTTTTCCATTGCGTTTCGTTGGAAAGAAAAGGTTTGAACAAAAACCCTTAAAAGAGTTGGAGATGCAGCTCGTCTCAACTCCTCCACTTTCTGTAAGTCACTGGTGGCCAAGTGACATGGAAAAGAAATAGCCCCTCAAATGACGCCTTCTCCATATCTACTTCGCACCTTCTTCATTTACTACGTTCGATGAACGAGAACGCATCCTAATTCTGTCGTTTTACGAAATCAATCCCATGATGTCTCGCGGGTATCGATCGTGATGCCATATGATTTCAGGGTTTGGACGCCATCTTGGACTGGCTGGCACACATCACCTCGATCTCATGTTATTGTCGATCTCTCGTGCCTGGACATCGTGTTCGTATCACAATGCGCGCATGCCGAAATCAAAGCGGCAATAATTCCCCGTATTTCCACGTGCTTTGTAGTTGTGCGTCTTAGTGCTCGG
>OX453274.1:29949439-30011939 GCA_949710005.1 Ricordea florida | reverse complement strand
CAGAAGAGAAGCTCAAGTCGCTGTATGGCGAGAAATGTGACGTCCGCTACATCGGAACGCGACGGTGGAAATACGAGGAAGATTCCGATGACGAGTACGTCGGCCATGGACACGAACACGAAAACGAAGACCACGAACATGGAGATCACGATCACGAAGACGACGAAGTTGAGATGTTCTATCACATTATCACCTTCAAGTAAGTTAAATTAACTTAGGACATATTAAAGCAACTTTAATTTGGTCACGAAATATTTAAAACCAAAGCCGAAGTTACAGAACCCAGATGTACATGTTTAATCTTGTTACGAAAAATTCCTCAGTTTAAAACGTTCAAGCTAAAATATAAACATAAAAGACTTGAATAATAAGGAATAGGGACCACGCGAAAGTTCGTGACATGTTGTCTAAATCGCGTGGATTTTATATTTCCTTTTGAATGCAAATTCAAATATTTTAAATGCACTGGCATATTATCAGGAAAGCGAAATATATTTTTCTTGTGAAAATTTCGGTTTCCTTTCTAGTGTATCCTATGGGAACTAATTTTGCAACTAAACTAACCGTGTGAAGAAAGCAACATATACATGCAAATAAACCAGGAATACAACCACATTAGCAAGTTCAGCGGGTAGCAAATTGTAGTTACATTTGAATAACAACCACTTGATGTCATGCAGTCCCATGCGTCACGCACTGTTAGTCTGCTCCACGATAATTCCACAAAATTAAAACGGTGGAATTGCAAACAGTTCAAAAACACTGCCTTTTTGACGTACCACAAGCATCAACAATCGAGTAGATTTATCTATTTTACTACTTCGCCTCCAGGAAACTTACACTGCTATTTATATCAAGTTACTGTAGTTTGGGGTACCATGTCTGCGCACCACAATACGAATACGGTTTAGATAAAAAGAAACTTTACTGAGTTTGTAAATTGGTGGGAGAGTAAAGAAAAATTTCTCAACCTACCGTCTTGGTTTAGATAAAAGAAACTTTACTGAGTTTGTAAACTGATTGGAGAGTAAAGAAATATTTCTCAACGTACCGTCTTGGTTTAGATAAAAGAAACTTTACTGAGTTTGTAAACTGATGGAAGAGTACAGTAAAATTTCTCAGCCTACCGTCTTCCAACACGTAACGCACTCCAACTATTTTGTGTCCAGTGATGAGGCCACGATCACATATTTCTAAAAAGCCCTGAAAAACGCGAGCAATTGCAGGCAATCAAACAACGAAACTTTTGGGAGGGAACTAGAAAAAACAGGTAAGCATTGCATGCATGTGGCTGCTGCATTTATCAAGTTTATTCGGACCTTTATGCCATACCTATCGCGTTTTCTCGATTTCGTTACTTTTACATACCCACAATTCTTCGCGGTGCGCGAATTGTATTGTGCATTGTGATTGGCTAAATACTAGGCACGCGCTGATTGGCTCCATCACTCACTCAATCACTCGTGTTTCCTTTGACGTATTGGCTCCTGCATTATTTCATATGTAGTAGCCAAAAAAAGTAAGAACCAAGAGGGGTGGAGTGAAGTTTGTCAAAGCAGGACGGGAGGGGATGGGGGTGGAGGTGTCGCACCTGTCAATATTTCAACGCGAGAATGTTCGAAAGTTTTTTTTTTCCTTCCTAGTTAAGAGAGACAACTTTATTGCATTTCGATCATAACATTCACTGCCCTGTTTCGTCCCAAGCAGAAAACGAAAACAGTTTAGGGTCTAACTTGGCAAATGCTCCAGCCTTCATATACTGTCTCCTTCTTTTTCTCACAAAAAGTCATTTTACTCTAAGAAGAGCCCCTCCGCCCACTTCCATAGAATAGCAATTCTCTGTCGTCCGAACAACATGACCCAGCTTCAGGGCTGTCAGTCACCAGAGGCACTTCTGTTGACTACCAAACAATCTCTTATCTACAGTCATGCCACATGTGGAATGGCATGTGGCATGACTTGCGGAATGGCATAATGTTTGTATTATATGTAATAATTTATGTATTATATGTTATTAATTTATGTATACATGTATTATCATAATTTATGTATTATATTTATTTTAATTCATATCATATTCCACATAAATTATGCCATTCCGCATAAATTACGCCATTCCACAAGTCATGCCATATGCCATTCCATAATCTAATTCTCCCTTTTACCTACACCGTTTGTCTATGACTTCCTTAAGCTTGCCCCAGAAAAACAGCACCTTATCCCCAACACACTTTCCACTTAAAGGCGAAAGCTCTTTCTGCTGTGAACAACATTAGCGAAGATGTATAGGAGTGTATGGAATTCACTAAAAAGGATCATCACAAAAATCGTGGGAGTAAAAACGGTAAATACAAAACAGGTTCTGTCCACGCCCTCCTTGTCAAAGAAAAACAGCATCTTATCTCTAAGGCACCTTCCACGCGCGGGAGAAACGCGTTCTGGGGCCCGCTTCTCGAAAGGCCCGCTAACATTAGGTCCGGAAAGCTATTATCTGATATTGAAGTTTACAATGTGAATTAAATTTTTTTTATTTCCAAGGCTACGCAATAAAATCCTCGGTTAAAACGCATGTTGGACTGGTTTGTTCCCCAAGAACTACAAAACACCCCGTTAGAGTCAGACAGAAAAAATAGAGCTCCGGACCCGTAAAATTAACGGGTGTTTCGAGCAACGGGTCCTTGCTAAAAACAACCAAAGATGCGCTTACCTTTTCTATGGCGGGGATGAAATTCTTGGGAATATTCATACCAACTGTAGCGTCCACAAACTCAAGCTCTGTGATGGATTCCTGCGACATGGGCTGTTATATCAACAATAAAAAGGAAAGTTTTAATTCATAAAAACGTTTTCTTTTATTTTGCCTTGAAGGGGAAACGAGGAGGCTGTTCCAACGAGAAAACGAAAGACAGAACAAGGGAAGGGAAAACCAGCCAAACAAAAGAAGACAAAAGGAAAGCAATAACCCAAGAAAAAAGCTAAAAAGCCACGAAAATAAACTAGAAGTAAGAAAAAAAAACTCAGGTTAATTTTAGTTCCTACTCATTTGTAAGCATTCCCGTCAACCAACGCGTCTCTGTGTTCGTCATTCAACGCAAAGTTGAACGAGTGCCTTATTCTTGAATACTTCTTAACGTTTCTTTAGCATCTATTACTTTCTAGTTTTGCTGGTACACTATAGTTAGTATTTAACTCTAAGTAAATCAAACGTTCTTTCGTTAGACTCTAGGTAATAAATGTAAATGTTGTGAGGAAAATTAACCGGAATAGGAAACAGGACCAAACAGCGACGAGAAACAAACAACCTTAACAGTATCGATTAGGCTAAAAAGCCGTTTCGATACTAGTTAGAATTTAAGAGGTCATTAGCGCATAAAAGTAACCGATATTGAATCGATAAGATTCGTTACATGTAAAGAACGAAATAGCCTTCAGAAGTTTTAAGGTAATGAAATTTGGGATATTAAAAGTACGACCTAAAAAGACCATGGAACTTTAGTGTATTTTTCTTAACATGGATATCAAATGAAAGTCGATCAAACTTAAAACTTTTACAACAACGAAACACCCATGAAATTCGTTTCTACTTGGCTACTCAACAGTTAGCAATAAGAATACAAATCCTCATAGTCAACACCAAACCCAGACGCCCATCAATACCGATACGTTCTTACCATATTTCACCGTTTAAAGTTTGGTTACGCGCTATTAAGATTTCTGATGCTCAAATACGATTCAGAGAACAGCAAAGCAGTCAATACCTCGATTCGTCCAATGACTCGGCCAAACTGCCCCGCACCACCGGTCTGTTTCTTGTGGAGATAGTTGAAACTTGAAAAAACAAACAAACAAACAAAACAACAGAAGAACACAAAATAAATAAATAATGGAAGAAGGTTTGGATAATTTCATAACCATTCTGTCAGGGGACATACACAGTTCTATTATATGAAATTGAGTGGTATACTAAATGGTAGCAAATTGATAAAAATGATTTCGCACATGTGTGGATGTGAATGATATCTGGGATCAATGGAAGTATCTGGGAAACTGTACACCTACCCTTCCCATAACCCAACAAGTTATAATAAGTTAAAAAGAAAGCGTTAATGTTGGGTTAGGGGAGGGGTAGGTGCGCGGTTGCCGAGATACTTCCATTGATCCAATATCCTTACAAAAACTCTCGGGGTAGCGTTTTTATGGACGTGCTAACCCTTGATACTCGGGTGTACTACCACATTTGATGCAATAACATGATATTACGTGGTCGCTTGAGATACGAAAATTTCGCTGTGTCCACTTATGAAATATTTTTCAACACTCGAAAAGAAATGTTGAATCTTTTGGCGGCCATGTGATATCCTCTCCAAAACGACACGGAGACCCAAGCAATTGAAGAGGCAACGCTAGATCGAGGGCAGTAAAAAGCGAGACCGGGCGAGACAAAAAGGAGGAGAGTTTGAGAAGAAGGGATTTTCTCCATGTTTTTCGCTCTACCGCTCCTGCTCCGCTGTTCACCACCTTGAACGCCTGGACCTTGCCGAAGGGATTGCGACCTCCCTAAATCAACTTTTATCTCCCATCTCGGATGAGGCATACCTGGCTGCTTTCCCTATCGTTTCTCTGAAGGCGACTTTTGGTTTTCCTGAAATAACGGGGCAGTTATACTCTGTACGCATTCTCTGCAGAGGAATAGATGACAGTATTATATGAAATGTAACTAAACAGTGCTGTAATGTTGTACTGCTTGTTTTGCTATAGATTACGGTTCTACATTTTTTCATTTGTGGATCAATCCATGCAGTGTAACCACACTTTGGAAAGATGCTGAACAGCACTGTGTCGTGGTACTGTTTCACGGTTTTACTGTACAATGTAGCTCTACTACTTCTCTGTTAAAGAAACAATAAGTTTAATCATCAAACAATTAACGTTACGAATTTATGAATTAATTTATTATTAATTTATTTATTAATAATTAATGAATTTATCTCCAAGTCCTGGTGCTGTCCTTGCTCATATGAAGATAGCTCGAGTTAATCCTTCATTTAAAACAGGAGATCTCTCTTTGTTCACCAATTACAGACCTGTTTCTGTTTTACCAGTTTTGATTCTAGAGAGGATTGTTTATAAGAATTTGATTAATTTCTTAAATAAACATAGCATCACTTCTTGTAATCAATACGGCTTTAGGAAAAATCATTCTACTGCCTATGCGTTAATTCAGCTATATAATAGCGGGGCTCCCACGTGGGGCAGAGCCCCATACTCATGGAATATGGTCAACCTCTTTTCGTTTGGTTGTCACGTGACTGACCGAGCGTACGTGTACGTACGCGTCTACAGATTGTACGGGTAGGGTTGGGAAGACTATCAAAAGGAAGGGAGGGGTATCTCAGGCGTGTCTTGGCAAATCCACATATTTTATATTGGACATTCACAATATGGTCAATTGACAGCTGTCAAAACGGGATAGCCACTAACCAGCACCACATGACCATATTGTGGGCTCATGTGTCAACTCATCAAGGTGACGTGATTTATTTGGAAGCTGTCCGCTGACCAGTAATTGATTTACTAGATCGTGGGTTCAAGTCTCGAGTTTGGGTAGCCCGCGTATTTTTGGCGGGAAATTGCGTTGACGACTGAAAAAGAAATTTTCAGTTCATTGTCTTTTTGAGACACAACATTATTACTCTACACTGTTAAAGTTTTACTAAAGGATAAACGAAACAATTTCTATTGCTATCTCAACAAACAATAGCAGAGAAAATATAATTTGCAGAACACAGGGTTCAGGTGAAGAGCAACGGGAAAGAGAGCGAAAGAGAGCAAGAATTAACTGGGGAAGAATGAGCGAAGAAGATCGCCAAAGAAGGCACGCTCGGGAAAGAGAAAGGAGACGAAATTATAGCGAAGAACGCCGACAAGCAGAAAGAGTCCGGGCTCGAGAAAACAGACAAAATGTTAACGAAGAACGCCGAGAAGCGGAAAGACTCCATGCTGTGGGAAACAGACAAAATTGTAGCGAAGAATGCCGAGAAGCGGAAAGACTCCGTGCTGTGGAAAACAGACAAAATTGTAGCGAAGAACATTTTACCAGACCTTGGTGAAACATTTATTTTACCGAGGTGTTCGTTTTAACACGAAAATGACAAGAGTTTTTTCCTGCATTTCCCAGTAGCGTGTACAAATCTCTTAAATACATTTACGCAAATAGAATGGTTAATTTCATCAGGAATAGAATACAGTACATTGATAATTTGTGTTTTTTGTAGAATATACTCCATGACTTTGTAGGTAGAAAGACCGTACTAATGGCAGACGAAAGTTTAGACAAAAATCATAGCGAGTTAACCGACCTCGACACTAAACTGTAGTTAAAAACGTTTGTGAATTCCTTCGCAATATTTTAGAATGCTTTTACAGTTTAAAGTGAAATAAAAGTACTAAACGGGAGCCCCGCTTTAAGGCTTGGCTAAATCTATATATTAAACTTTTAGCTGCTATTGATCAAGGTAAAGTAACACTGGGTCTATTCATTGACTTATCGAAGGCCTTGGACACTGTCAATCATGATATCCTCCTTGATAAACTAGAGTTCTATAGGGTTCGCGGTGTTGCATCACAGTCGGTGGTTTAAGAGCTATCTTTCTTGTAGGACTCAGTTCAGTACAATGGATATCATTCCTCTGTTAAACACATTAAATGTGGGGTTCCTCAAGGATCGATCCTGGGCCCTCTTTTGTTTTTGTTACACATTAATGATTTGTGTAATGTGTCAAAGGCCATGGGCTTTACACTCTTTGCGGATGAAACTAACATATTTTATTCTCACAAAGACCCGAATTGCCTAACGGAAATTGTAAATACCGAATTGAACTGAGAAATTATCAAGCTCGTTTCTAGCTTATAAACTTTCTATTCATATCAAAAAAATCTTATTTTATTTTATTCAGTACAAGACAAAAAGGCAAAAATTTGATTTACATTTTTCAATTACGGACACTGAAATTCATCATGTTAAAGAAGTTTTGTTTCTAGGAGTTATACTTGCCGAACATTTGACTTGGAAATCTCAAATACCAGAATGAAGAATTATTTCCGTCTGCCCTACTTTAGAACAAATGTAAGACAATTTTCACTCCCTTTTCAAGGTCCCAAACTATTTAACTCCATTAGCCCTGAAATTCAAAACGATTCTAGTATTGCTGTTTTCACCTCGAAACTTAAGTCAATTCTCATGGCATAAGCGTGTTTTTTTTTCTTTTTTTTTGCCATTTACTTATTTATTTATTTATTGCATGTTTTTTTTTATCCTATTGAATGATTGTTCTTCTCAATAAAGATGTACTTACATATTTAAGTGATCTAGCCTGCCGATGACAGTATTCCATTTATAATAATAAAACATATATAAAATATTTCTCAAGGTAACCCTTCACATAAGCCTTATTTGCTTTCCTGGGCTCCCTTGTCTCAAAGTTTTAATGTTGTCAATTAGAGCCGGGGGCCGGAGATTTCCCCCGGCTACTCAGGGCAGGACCCCCGGCTACTTTCGTCGTTATATTAAACAAAACGAGCACCCGAAAATTCTACATTAAAAAGGAGATAAGCGTGCTCCATAACCGCTTGCGGCTTTCCCCGGCAACTAACAACAAATACCCGGCAACTTGAAATCTTAGTGACAACCCTGGTATTAATCGTATTTATTTATTATGGCAAAATAAAGAAAGAAATTGTTTGGTCCTGCCCTGGTCAACGTTTCATCGTGGTAGTGTTTTGCTTACTTTCCCTAGTAAAACCTCTTCGAAAAAACTGAAAAGCGCGAATCGACGGTAGCCATAGTAGGGAGCTTACGCGCGCGCGTTTTTGAGACGCGGACGGCAACCGGAAGTGAGCTGTTTCCCCTTTTAAAGGGACAGTATCATGCGCAGCACATGCGCAGTTGATCAGCTAAACTTTTGAAAACGTCGGGCCGACGATTTCAAACTTGTGATACTGAAAACAAAATGGCGTAGGAAGCTGGAAGACAGCGAGGGGCCGTAGAATTAACGCTGGCCGAAAGAAGGTCCTCAGTTCCATCACTATTGGGAAAAGAGTATGGGAAAAATTTCGCCGACGAATTCATTTGCACGAAATAATTTACAAATCTTGGTTAGAAGCCAAATACACTGGTTCAGAAAGTGACAGCGCTCTTACGGCTCATTTGCTTTCGCAGATAGAACGTAAGTATATTATTCACCGTTTCTTATGATTTGCAATGCTATTGTCAAATTGCACACAATGATCTTACAGCGTTTGATTGTTATCTTAGGGCATCGATAGAAGAGCGTACAGGATGTACACGCTGCTCCATTCATTCACGTAAGATCTAGAAAACATTTGGCAACACTCAATGCGATTATACGATTCCATCAACGAGAAATCGGCCGTTTTAAAACCGAAACCAAGAAAGGAAAGCGAGCCGCAGCGGCTATAGCACTGAACACTAAGAACTGTAGTACGATCGAACCAGCGCGCACAGCGCAAGCTGAAAACAATGTAACGATCGAAACAGTTAAACACATTGCTGTTAACTTCCAGGCACAAATCGCCCAGTTCGGCAATATGATGGAAAAACTAGGAGCAATTGAGAATAAAGAAGTTCAAAAGTACACATGTGTATTCTCTGACTCCCACCACAAACATGGGGCCAAAAAACAAATTTTAAAAGCCAAACGGCTAGCAACTTATAAGCGCAAAGAGCGCAGAAAAGTCAGACGGCAGAAACATTCAACTATCACAATAGAGGAGAACAAAAAACACATAAAAAAACCTCGCAAACAAAGAGCTTACAAATGACCAGATTAATTTACTGGCAAAAGGGCTTAAATTCATTCCAACACCCGTTACAAAACAAACACAAATCAGGCAACAACTCTTGCGTGACTTTGATCAGTTTGCAAGAAGAATGCGTCTAATGTACATATTTCGAGGGGAAAACAACGAACCCCACCCTTACCATGTTAAATCTGCATGGGAACAACCAATACAAAGATCAGTAGCCCTTGAAAGAGCGACCTTGCAGAAATAGAAATAACAAAGCCAAAAAATAATCTGCCTCCGGCCGAACGTGAGGCTCTCATAGCCCTAAAACGTGACACTGAAATAAACCTTAAAAAGGGCGATAAAGGAACAACAACCGTAGTCATGAACACACAAGATAAAATTAAAGATAGCCAAAATCTACTAGACAACACAGACAACTACAGGCCTCTTGCATCACCTATGGTCACTGAGACAAACCATAAAGTTAAACAACTTATTACAGACCTCCACAACAGAGATCATATAGACGACATGACTAAATCAAAGGCTCCTAAGAGCTAACTCATTCGTACATACCACAAAATTGTGACTACTTGTGGAGGATATTTCAACTTACACCCCACCTGGATTAATAAATCGGTGAAAGCGAGATCTTCTAGTTATTTCTTTATTTACCTGGATTGTTTCCTTGATTTGTTTACCGGCGTGTTCGTCGTCACGTTTGCATTCTTGTGGCAGAGTTTTCGCTCCGCTATAATGACTTTCATCAACCTGACTTCGTGATTCATCGTTCTGGTATCAACAAAAGGAAACAAACGAGCGTACTTTGAAAACGTTTGTGTTAAGGCTTTGCATTACACTACAAAACTGCATATTAAAAGTTTGTAAATCAACTATGTTTGGCAATTTGATAGCTGGGCCTTGCACGGCAATTGTATCGCAGGGCCTTGTACGGCAACTGACAGTACCACAAATATATAGGCGCGGCCGTCGATTTCATCCAAGAAACAGCTTTAATAAGATTATACGTCGCTTCACTTTTTGTGTATGTCTTAGACAAAATGAAATAATGGCAGAAATAGCGGTTTTACTTACCGACATGACGTGTTAAAGCCCAAAGTCAAAATTCCTGCTAAAAAATATGGTTGCCTTCCTGCCAAACAACATGGCTGTCTTGACAAAAATAGCCCCTGGAGGGGAGGTTGGGAGATAGGTATGCGCGCTCATTTTACGAGAAGAAACACATTTATAATTTTGACAAATTTTATTTAATAAAGAACTCAATACCTACAATTACATTACCTTCAGGTATTTTGCAATTTAGGAGGTGCTAATTAGCTTGTTTTTGCTGTTTATAGCAAATTGCTATACGGCTTACTACGCGGTCAGCGATTGATCCCATTTCCTTACGTCACTTCCGCTATTTGTGCTAACGCGGCCATTTCCGTCTACGCAGATTTCTGCTAACGCCGTTTTCCCACTGTCCACAACAACTCATTCTACTTCGCAAAGAATGAGTTAAAAATGGCTTTGTCAAACACCAAACCCGCCTCGAATTCCAGAATTTTACACCCTCACTAAGATACACAAACCATCCCCGGTCGGCAGGCGGATAGTATCAGGGTGTGATGGCCCAACGGAGAAACTATCATCATTTGTCGACAAACTCCTTCAGCCGATAGCACAACAACAAAAGTCGTATCTTAAAGATACAACCGACTTCGTCAATTTCATAGAAAATACGAAAGTCCCAGCGGACGTCATACTTGTAGTTTCAATGGACATTACGAGCTTGTACACAAATATACCGCAAGAGGAGGGAATAGACACGGTATGCAGAGCATACGAAATATTCTATAGAAACGAACCTCCTATCCCTACACAACTACTAAAACGAGCGCTCAGGCTAATTCTCCAAGAAAATTCTTTCCAGTTTAATGGAAAAAACTACCTTCAAACACATGGTACGGCCATGGGCACGAAAATGGCAGTCGCCTTTTCTAATATATTCATGAACAAGGTAGAGACAGAAATCCTTAGCCAAAGCCCTTTTAAACCGCTCGTTTGGAAACGTTACATAGACGACATCCTCTCGCTCTGGACTACAAACAGAGACAGAATAGAACATTTCATTGAGCAAGCAAACAATCATCACCCTACGATCAAATTTACGGCTGAAATTTCCGATAAGGAAACAACATTCCTGGACACCTACATCTACAAAGGGGAAAGATTCGACAGAGACGCAATCCTGGATGTGCGTACTCATTTCAAACCAACTGAGACATTTCAGTATACCCATTTTGCTTCCTGTCACCCGCAAGGAGTAAAAAAAGGCTTCATTAAAGGGGAAGCCCTCCGACTCCTCAGAACAAACTCTTCCAAAATAATATTCGAAGAGAAAATTACAAATTTCAAAGCGCATCTGCTACAGAGGGGTTTCCCAGAGGATCTTATTAACACAACCCTCTCAGAGGTGAACTTCAAAGACAGAAAACTAGCCCTTCAACAGAAACCAAAGACAAACCAACGAATCTTGCCTTTTGTCACGCAATACCAACCATCAGTGCCAAACCTAAAGCAAATTCTCATGAAAAACTGGCATTTAATAGAACAACAACCATTACTGAGCGGAATTTACAAAAACCCGCCCCTCGTATCTTATAAAAGAGGGCGGTCGCTCAAAGACATACTCGTGAGAGCCAAACTATAAAAAGGCTATTTTGAACACGCGCTGGGGAGTCGTGTAGGCCTGTCAACCCTATTTTACACTAACTGACTTTAAGATTCAAATACCAAGGATACTTCACTAAAAGTTATGCTCTTTACTTTCCGGATTGATTTAATATGAGTAAAACATGGCTTATATGGGAAGGGGGTGGAGGGTTCGTCATAATTGTCGGGAGATTTGGAGGGGGGGTCAGAGCTAATTTGCCTTGGAAGAGAGGAGGGATATTGTGTAATATTTCTCCTTGCGAGGCTCATTTTTCGCTCGCCCCTCCTAATAATTGCACAGTCCCAAACGGAGTTGTCGAAGCACATTAACTCGTACTGTATTTTTGTAGAACAGGCTTTCTGCCCATGAAGCTTTGCCAGAGAAGACGATTTTTCCCCTTTGCGTTTGTTGAAGGCCTAAAGGTAATAACTGTCCTAAATGTAATAAAGTCCTAAATGTAATAACATTTGGTCCTAAATGTAATAACGTTTGGTCCTACATGTAATAAGCCTCCAATGCAATCGTTTAACTGCGCTAGTGCACTGTTATAGCAGATATCCACATTGAGATGTTAAAGTGACAGCTGTTGCACCAAAGAATCCTCTGACCAACATTCATGGCATATTGCGGGCTCGCTGATATTAATCAGCCTCTTTTTATATGCTAAAGACGTAGGTTGAGAAGCATTAGCTACAAAACCTTATACTGTACTGATGTGCTTTTGGCATCAAATTGACAGACGCAAAAACAATGAGAATGCTGACCAAGAGCTCTCTTTATATCATTGGCTCAGACTCTTAAGTGAAACAGATTTTGACGATATACTTGTGTGGTCAGTGCTGAAGTTAACACTTTATGAACCGAGTTACAAGAAAAAGGTAGTCCACTGACCTATACGTCTGACAAATTCCGGGCTGGGAAGTCCATTTTTTGTACTTGCCTCGTATGGGTCTGCATGAAATATATTCCTATGCGTTATTGACCAAGCGTGAGGTCAAATGGCTGGATATTGGCCGAGTTTTTTTTGCGTTTTTAGGGACTGAGACGAAGTCTCGGTCCAAGAAATAGTAGAAAAAGAACGAGGCTAATATCCAGTCATGTTGACCGTACAAGCTTGGTCAAGAGAGTTTATATTCTCTTGGCTTAAACATTAAAAGATTCATTGTATAGCAAAAGATTTCGCTTTGATAAGAATCAAGAATGACTTGTTTATTTCGAGAGCCGAGAGTGAAAGTCAACTGTTCAGTTGTAGCACAATAAACCCAAGACGGTCGTTTATTTTTTTCTATGCATATGCCGACATTGTCCGAAATTTACGAACTTTGTTAGTTTTCTTGCGTGGTATCAATACGGGGAATCTCGAACGGGCGAGGGAATCATCTTGCCCGCTCAGGTATCCAATAAGAACACAGAATTCACTTCATTTTGCCCGCGCGCGCTGCTAGCTATATGATAAAGTGACTTACAGAGCTAGATATCTACTGCACAAGTATAATGTTATCCAATTTATTGTACCTTAGAGTCTGAGCCAGTGATATATGAACAGGGTTTTGGTCAGCGTACTCATTGTTTTGCCAGCTGTCATTTGATGCCGTTTTTTCATCAGTATAACGGTTTGCGGCCAATGCTTCTCGACTTATGTCTAGCAAATTAAAAGACACTGATCGATATCAGTGAGCCCGTAATGTGACATGCATACTGGTCAGCAACTTTTTAGTGCAACAGCTGTCACTTCAACATCTCAGCTCAATGTGGATGTCCGCCATAACAACAATGCACTGAAGGAGTTAAACGATTGCATTGAAGGCTTATTACATTTAGGACTAAATGTTATTACATTTAGGACTTTATTACATTTAGGACCAAATGTTATTACACTTAGGACTTTATTACATTTAGGACAGTTATTACATTTAGGCCTTCAACATGCGTTAACACGTTTGTAGAGCGAGTGGTTCGTATCTTTAAGAATATTCCTTTTTTTCCCCTGAAACGTTTTTGGTGTCTTGTAAGAAACGCACGCCAAAAAAGCTGCACTTGAAATCATGAAGAGTTCACTCTGCTAACCTGCTCTTTTAACACCTTTTTAAAGGGAAAAATTACAGTGGCACACAAGTGTCACGGCAAAACGTTCAAGGCAATAACGAACACTTGACACACAAGTATCACGGCGAAACGTTCAACAATACCGCCCACTTCAAAAATTATGTCGACAACTACTAAACGTTCATCCCATACGTTTATGGGAACCAAACTTATTTTAAAATTGACGAAAAATGAATTTTTGATGCCAAAAACCAAATCGTTAATAAAAAAAATAAAATGAAATAAATTAAGCAAGCACTCTACAAACTTGTTCTCTTTTCGACTTACAGTTCTTCAGGAATCGCTGGATCCATGCGCCGATACGTAAGGCTCTTGGTATGTAATGGATGTCTGTCAAGTAGGTTGTCAAAGGCATCGCGGGTTGTTTGACTGACTGCGAAGGCCTCTCGTTTCATATTAGCTTCGGCTATTACTTCGGATGTTGGATATGTGATTACATCAGGCGGCCATATTGATGGGTCGGGCAGCCAAATTGGGTCTTTTTTCCACAGAGTACTATTTTCAGCATTTCCTCTCTACCGCCAATATCAGCTGGGTTTTCCTCAGTTGGAACATGATGCCATGTTACTTGTTTGTGGTGTTGAATCTTGTCCACCCTGTTTGCGACCAACTGTTTATACTCCCCTTGGCCCTTGATCCAGTACACGCCAACCGTTGAATCAAGACAGCAGTGGATAGTGCTTGGTTGGATGCTTAAGGCGGCTTGAAAGTAAGTTACTAGGTTAACTGCCATGTGGCCTGCGATGAACTCCAATCTGGGAACGGCCAGATTTTTCTTAATTAGCTTTGCCAGTCGAGACTTTGCGCATACGAGTTGCTGGGTGACTTCCCTTCCCTGGTGGACAACCGCGTATACTGCCGTGTAGACTCCATTTACACAAGCATCTCCAAAGGCGTGTAGTGTAAGCTGAGAAATAAGTTGGTGATATGGGCTAAGGAGGAGACGCTGGAGGTGGATTAGCCGCGTCACTCGCCAAGAAGACTCAATTGCGAAAACTGCTTTGCATTGGACGCCAGAAGGAAAACGCAAGAAGGCAGGTCCCAAGATCACATGACAGCGGACGGTGGAGAAGGAAATCAAGGAGATGGGTAAGACCTGGGAAGGCATCAAGTTTACGGCAAGGGACCGACAGATGTGGAAGGAGCATGTTGCTGCTCTACATGCCATTTAGACGTAAAGGGCATGAGTAAGTGAGTGATGGGCTAAGGGCTCGTGTAGCAACGAAATCTTCCGTCAAGGTGGAATTCCAATCACTCCAACGCCTAAGAAGAGATTCCGGGAGCTGTGTATCCTAATGTGTCTTGTTGTCACAGATGTCGCGGTACAACTGTTTTCCTATTAAGGACGTTGGTGAAGCCAATCCAAGCGGATCGTAAATGCTTGCTAGTTGCGACAGCACTCCTCTCATAGTCGTTTCGTTCTGGGTGGTTTTCAGCTTCACACTGAAGGTGTCAGCATCTCTATCCCAGGGGAGACCTATAGGAACGTTCCTTGTGAAGGCTTGTCTCCTCCGAGATGTTGTTTTGCAAACGTTAAATCTTGCTGACTGGATTGAGAGTATCTAACTAAGGTACGTTTGAGTGCCACTTGTGAATTTGGAAGGTTGCGTCGCCAAATACTTCGGTTGCAATTATTTTCTTAGATGTAGCAGCCCTGACAGACTCCCTCCTCTGACCACATTGTCAACGTAAATATTGTCGCCAAGTTCCTTGATTAACTCTGGATATTGCCGTTCTCATGTGTCAAGGTGCTGGTTAATCACTCCTCCGAGAAGAACTGAAGGGTGAGCAGGTCATTCCAAAGAGAGCGCGCGTAAAACGGAAAATCAAGATTTTGTCACTGCTAAGAGGTTTCCAACGTCTCTCTCTTCTTGCTTGATTCGAATCTGAAAGAAGGCCTTTTTAAGATCGCCTGTAAGCAGCACTGGGTAAAAACCTGGATCGAACTAAGATATCCCAGAGACGGTTTTGCATTGCAGCGGGGAACCTGGGTTCAAACAGTCGTTTAAAGATGGCTGGGTGCTCTTTTCTCGTGCGGAGGCATCGTAAACAATTCTGAGTTTGGTACTTTCTGCGTCATCTCCGTTGACTCCCTTATGCGGGTTGTAGAACTCTTTTCCACTCACGACGTCAGGTACAGGCTCAATAATTCCTTGCTGGAGCTGCTCTTGGAGTATGTTGGCGTACTCTTCGTACTGTCCATCTCGGTGTAGCTTGTGAATCAACTGCTCTAACCCTCTGATGTTTCCAGCTTCTTTCGTTGGGAGAACTGGTTGATTTGCTTTCCATGGTAGCTTGGTTTCTTAACAGCCAGACGGATTTCTATCGAGTTGCTCTTTACGAGTTCCTCGTAGACCATCTGTTGATCGTCGACATGTACGTCGGAAAGGCCAAGGTCGAGGGCGCAAAGTTGTTCATAGTCTGAGGATGTGGACTGCGTTAAAAGGTTCGGACTGGCAACATCTTCTCTTCCTGGCGACATTACCGTCCATCCGAGTAGTTTTTCTGCAAAGGGTTCTCCAGGTTTCCAACTCTCTGTGGCGTTGATTTGTTAATGGTAGCATACTCACTTGCGCCTAAGATTAAGTGGATCTGAATTTGTGCTCTGCTGTCCTTGTCGTCAATTTTAATTCCTTTCAGATGACTGTAATTGTCAACCAGTGTTGTGTAATTTGGGTTAGCGACTTTTAGAAGCTGAGCCATTATGAGCCTTCGTTAAGTCGTCAACGTTCATGTTGAATTGGCCGTTTACTGATCCAAGGGTTGCTGAGTACATTTCTAGGCGGGTTGTCGATGATCCGAGCATTATATCGATTTTTTTAGTGACTGTTTCTTTCGGCTGCTAAGCCTGGGGGGATACTCCCATAAATTTCGGATAGGTGTGTTCCGCGAAGGGTCTTAACCCTGACCCTATCTAAGGATGAAGCAAACGAAAATTGATACCCTATTTAAGGCCCAAACACGAAAAATGACACCCTATGCAAGGGAAAAACAAAGACTAAAAATAGCTTGAACGGGTCTACTTTATTTGGTTTCTGTAAGATTACTGGAAGTTAGCATCAAGCATAGTCAGGGGAGCCTATCATCCTGGCATAGTATAGTAGACTGCCTGATACAATTTAGGTATCCTATCAAATTAAGGATCACACCGGGAACACTATGCCAACATGTGCAAAAATAATACCCTATTTAAGGATCGAGAACCTCAAAAACCATACCCTATCCCGCGGCACATACCTATATAGCCCATATATGGGAGTACCCCTCCCCCTCTCCCCCCGGGGCTGCTAAGACGCATGTCGATCCGTTTCGTCGATGCGTAGGAACTTCCGGCTCCCGTGTCAAGCAGGACGTGCGTTTTTTTAAATGCCGTCGATTTCAACGAGAACAATAGGGTAAATGGCTTCTTTGTTCACTGAGTCAAGTGCTGTCAACACCCTGTCTGGATGCGAATCTTCCGCTGCTGAGTCTGGAAGGCGCGGTTGGGTTTCTCTCTTTTCTAAGACGTTTCTGGTTTTGGTTTGAAGTTGTCAACAGGATTTCCGCGTATCCATAGTCGGAGAGCATTTGTTTGTTGAAATCCCATTGTTTCCACTCCGGGTCATTTCGAACAAGATCTCCTCTTATATATGTTGGCAACTTCTCAAGTGTCAAGGACACCATTCCATTATCATGACCGAGCTGATTGAGTGATTCCAGAGCTTGCACATTGTGCGAGAGCTTCTCGAAGAATTCCAAAATTTTATTTGCATTTGCAGTGGGAGTGTGAGACAGGTGATGATTTCCTTTACATAGGCTTTGAAATTTCGCTTTCCTTTCCGAATCGCTCATTTATGATAGTTCTCACTCTGTTGTAGCCTTCTGGTGAGTGTGGTAAAGCCTCTATTGTTTTCTATGGAGGTCCATTTCCGCCAAAATTCGATCTTTGTATTAGATACTCGACTTGCTGTATTTTATGCTACCTTACACAATGCGACATCCAACTGTGTTGATTTCGTGTTTAAACTTTTCTATTGTACATGGTACTTTTTGTTTTTCAAATTCAATATCACTAATTTGGGTTGCCAAATTGACGATTTTCTCCTGTTTTCAGCTATGCAAGTTTCGACTTTCGAAGTTTTGTTTTCAACTTCCAAGTTCACTTCGTTGGACATCCTTCCGCAATCCATTGAGAGAGGACATCGCGGGCGCAGCTAATCTCCACCCCCATCCCCACGGTAACTGTGGCAAAAAGCCCTCCAGTAGAGTGGAGTAGAGAAAATGATCCTATCCCACGGCGGTCGCATGTTTGTCTTTTCAACATGTGTGGTGGACTGAAATCGGCTTGTTCACGGCTTTATTTTGGCAGAAACAACAGTTAAGCTTAGAGGAACGGAGGAACGTATGTTTTGAGTCGTTTTTAAAATTACTGCTTTTAAAACATCGCTAACGCAATACTGATACTGACACGGCATCATTGTAGGCAATTTGAAAGTATTCAAATCAATGAGGCCCTGTTAGGGGGGGTGCCCATGTCCCCTGTCTGAGTTTCACAAGCGGCTATGTCGGCATTTCGCATTGCCTGCGTGCAGACGTCTCCTATTTCCTTTGTTGCAACAAAATCGCACGCTCTAATTGGTTCGCTAACTCGGATTTTCAGCCGACAATCACCTCGACGAACAAAATGGCTGCCAGTCGTTCGCGCGCTTTGATGAAATAAAATTATTTCTTGTTGTACAATGCTTTTTCTTTTCTTTTTTTGAAATAATCATCTGTGTATTAATACTAAAACAATTATACGCCTCTGGCTCAGTGATAATGGGTCAGTAATTGTTAAATAGTAAATGATTGATTTGTAAAGGCCCGGTTACACAGGCGACTTTTGTCACACCATTCACGCAATTTTGTCACTTCGCCCAGAAGTAAGATTTTATCTAGATTTTTGTGAAATTTATTGCCGCGTTCTGAGATGCAATTCATGCAGCATGGTGTCTTTGTAGCAATCTCACTTTCGAGGAGGCGCATACCTTCTGTTTAGGCGTACAGCGACATTTCGTGTTGACAAATAACGGCCCTTGAATTATAACCCTTTAATCCCAAATATCAATATTCATTTTCTCCTAACTGTTCTCATATATTTGTTATGGTACTAGTGAGGAGAAGTTGTTTAAATATCAGTTCTCCTTGTGGTGATCATTTTCGTTATTCTCATGACATGAATGGTTGATGAACAGTGAAAATTGTAATGAGAAATTGGATGCTGGTCACTACTAGGACTTTAAAATACTGTAGTCCTCCGGGAGTCCTGTAGTGATTAAAGAATTTTTATCGCTATTGGTCTGTGTTCAGCGTTCATTTTTTGTCGCGTGTTGACATTTGTTCGTGAATTGAGGTAGATTTTGCGTTTCGGTTTCCAGATTATATTCGTTATATCGAGGATTTTGTTATATCGAGGTTTGTTATATCGAGGTACTGTTCCATAAATTTTGCGGTAACTTTGGCCGGGCTGACGAACATCGTTCAATATCGAGTACTTCGTTAAATAGAGGTTTGTTAAATTGAGGTTACACTGTAGTTGGAACTGTGTGAGGATTCGGACTGGCGCGAGGGATATTCACTTCCGCCGTGGCGATTTCATATTTTTACTGTGATGTTCACAAACTTTTTCCGTGCTGAACAAATTCATTTTTCGTCAATTTTAAGATAGATTTTTTTTAGGAAAGTCTACTTCTCTAGCAAAGTTTGATGGGTATGGACATGAAGGGTATGTATGTATGTTTTTTTTCTTTTTTTTTTTTGCTTTTATTTCGACCTGAAATAAACATTGACTGAACTGCAGTGTGAGGTTGGTTGCCTGGGAGTCCAAGCGAGCGATGAGTCGTGTCACAGGCTATTCAATTTTCGGTTTCCTCTAGTTTTAGGCAGGCTGAGTTTTAGGAAACCTGGAATTGCGTCGCCTGTGGCACATGACATTTCCGCGACATTTCAACATGTTGAGACGATAAACACGATCGGACAGTTGAATGATCTACATCAACAATACTTATTGTTGTGATCAAGAGCTGACTTCCCGTCAATGTGCAAGTCTAAAATGAATTAGTAGAGTCAGAAGAATAAAGATATTGATCAGACTTCGCGCATACGATTGCTTACTAAATTCTCTCAACTGTAAGGCTAATATGATAAAATCCGATCGGATCTCAATTTTGTAACTTGTTTGTTCTTGTCGGTGAAGGAACAAAGGAATTTTAAAAGTGCGTAGCAGAGGAGCTGAGGTATGGCTCAGTCGAATGAAGAATCCAAAGTTACAAGAAAGAAGAGCACATCGGAGAAGAGCTATGATCTTAATGCCCCCGAACCGATTTTCACAGCGCGTTACCTGGGCATGTCTCTGCTTCGCGATCCCTTCGCTCCAGAGAAAGGAGATGCCATAAGTTCAAAACACGTTGAAGGATTGGTGCTGGATTTGAAAGACAACCAGAAATCACCCAAGGTGGAGCTTGTTATATCTAACAACATATCCCGCGGTTTGACTGTCACAGAGCAAGGTGGCAAGATAGAGATGTCGTTTTAACTGCATTGCATTGCATTCTGCTGCACGAACAAGCACCACCCAAAATTGTTCTTATTTATCGCTGAGCGAGATGGCGAACTGGAGTGTCACATATTTGCATGCAAGACGGAAGACAAAGCTAAGGAAATTTGCTACGCGCTTTCTGGCGCCAATTTTAGCTGCTCACAGCGAATTTACAAGAAGGAGAAAGCGCCAAGATGAACGACAGCAGCGAATGGATCAGATGTCACAAGGGATTAGTCGGACGAAGGAAACAAATGATGCAAGAAGTGAGTCAGTTCAACAGTGAATTTGTTAACATCGAATCTCGTAATTGTTGCGAAACCCCAAGGTCGCCTCACGGTGTCTCCCGCTAAGAAATCAAAAGTTGATGATTAACATGCTGCGTTTAAAATGGGAAGGGAAAAACAAAATGTTTTTCCTCAGCTATTTTCATAAGCTACTAGAACTCTGAGTGCCAGTTATAGAATCTATACCAGCCATTGGACAAGAAGAATTCTGATTTTTAGAGAGGAAAAAAACACATCATTCACTCGTTTGTTATCAGGGGCCAATTTATTTTGAGTAACGCACATTGTAAGAAATAGAATACTCCTTCAGAGAGTAGACACAATAGACTCTACAGCCTGAGCAATCTTGAGTTTTTGCCCCAGCAAGCGCAATCAAAATGTCGCATAAAAGATTACTATGTTTGCTCGGCTTTAATCTGGCCTCAGGCCCTAAATTGTATCATCTCCCGCACAGGCCGCGGCCCAGGCTCCAGATTTTAAGAGAAATGCAATGGTTTTGTTGTTACAAGTTAGAAATCAGATAATTTTCAATAAAATCGCCAGTTTTCAGGTCATTTGTTGAAACATCTGATTCTCCATAATTTAAAACGTGTTGCATTTCCTATGCAAACACTTCCAAACTGTGACCTTCGGTAACCTGCGAACGCAAACATTTTGCGGTATTCTATTCTCTTCGCCCGGAAATTAAAGGAGAGAATCGAGCACCGGTAAAACTGTATTCGGCTTTGGGGTAGATTCGTACCTTCCCCATTTTTTCTTATTGTCTTCCTTGTTTCTTTAGTGGTGGTAGTGAACACCTTTTTCCGTAGGACAATTAAAACCTGTTCTCAAGTTGTAAACTAATACCTTGGTTCTCTATTGCTATTGTGCGGCAAACTGCTCTTAACCCCGACTTGGCATTTGAACTTAGTGAAGAAGAACATTTATTTCATGAGCTCTAAGTTCACGTTATTCTAATTTCCAGCCTGGGTGGTTACGTTTCGCGGGAGAAATTAGAGCGGCCAAATTTCTATAGGTCTCTCGGAAAATTTACATCAATAACAGTTATTGGTCGAAGTTAAAGTAGACTCTAAGGTGAACGGGTTTGGTTTCTGGCAAAGTAAGAAGTAGTCTATAACAATTGATTATTGCGTGACTTTAACACTTTCTGGTCACGCGTGACAACATGAACTGTTTAGGATGATCCGACCCAGAAGTTTGGATCCAAAAATCACTCGGGTTGTCGTTAAGAAATCTAAAATATTTTTAAAATTCTTTTTATCATACTAAGCCTCATCCAACAATTGCTAATTTTGCGAATAAATCAAGGAAATAAATTCTTAAAAGCGAATGGGAGATCAGTGTTGTAAAACACTCACAGTCTGGGTAAAATACAATTTTGCGCAACCCTCTTGTCGAGGCATCGCCCTTTATCTCGTTTTATCCTGCTTGAAGTTGGGATACCCCTCCAGATGGAGTCGAGTCCCAGATCAGAGTGTCACAGCGCCAAAACAAAAAAAGTAACATAACAAACAACCTTCCCAATCCCGAGCGAGAACACACGTGACCAGACCAGACCAGGGTCTCTCTCTCGCTCGGTTACAGGAAGAAGAGAGACCCTGGGAACGAAGTTGCCTACCGAACGGGACACGTAAAGGTATGTGTCAGCTAACAAAGAAATGATCGAATGTCAAATCTTGTGACATGAAACTTTCATTAATGAGCATCGCAGCGCCAAATTAAGTGATTGATCAATGTGTGACTTCTCCCAATATCAATAGTCTCTAAAAATAAAGAGGCAATGAGAATTTAGATGGATAACAACTCAAAGATGTTGAATCGATCAACTATAAGATTCTCAAAACTAACATATACTGCAATGCATGGCTTTTATTAAGGAGAATTACTACTCAGATCTTGGGGGTGAAAGGAGTTACAATGGTTAAATGTCAACTTTACTTACTTGACAAAGGAGAAGCACAGTTCTTAAATACTCAGCCAATAAAATCGCAGCACTGATTATTATATATTTTATGTGGACTGCAAAACAGTCGGTTCTTATTTTCGTTCTGCGAATGCGCGAATTCTTCTCACGCGCCCGAGTCTCTCGCCATTCTCACTCTACGTTTTAATCCTCGCTCCAGACCTTTCGCTTTACGAGACCTCGTATTCGACCAACGCAAAATTACGGCTGTTTTGTAGTCTATACTTTGTGTTACTTCAAATTGCTTATTACCATGTTCAGGCGTCTCTGGCTGTACGAGAATCGAGCGACTCTGAAGTTCTTTGAATCGAAAACCCCAGTTTATTTACCACGTGATTCGAAGCTCTTCCAACGCGAGACCACACATGCGCAGTCATAAGCTCACTTCCTCGAAGAAGGAAAAAAAAAACTTGGAGAGGCGAAATGGCGAGTAAAAAGAAAATATTATCTTGATTTGGTTTTCTTGACCTTGTCTAAGTTAAACCTGTCCATGAGTTCAGCTTGAACTCCTTGGGTAGCGGGTAAATACTTGCAGTATTCCATAGCAAATTCACCTTTGCCCTAAAGGAAGGAAAAAACACAGATTTATACTTTCTACAAGAGAGTGATTACTCGACCTTACAACATACTAACCAACCAACCAACCAGTCACTATAATTAGTAAGACAACCAATGAATCAATTGCTGAATCAGTCAGATAAGTCAGTTGGCAAATTACCTTTAACATTACTTATTTTCGCGCGACTTGAATTTCGCGATTTTCAAAAAATACCGAAATCAAAGTCCAGCGAAAAAAGTTCTCGTGAAGATTAACCATATGAAATTTAATACCCTGTTATATGATTCTTTCATCGGTTTTAACTAGGACCCATTTGAAGTTATTGACAGCAGCCTTCAGCTGTAAGAGCAATTTGACATTGCCATGTAGTACTCTCATAGAGCTTAACTTCTAGATTACAAAGGAACATGTCAAATTGTTTGAACTTTTTTCTTGCTTTATTCAGTGTAATGGAAACTATCGCTGTGGAAAACTCAAATCAGTCGTGCCGACTCTGAGTAACTTTTTATTAATGCAGAGAGGTTTTTATTTTTTATTAATGCAGATTAACCGCCGACCGGTTAGCTCAGTTGGTAGAGAACCGGACTACCGTGCGGGAGGTTGCGGGTTCATACCCCGGCCGGACCAGCACTCAGGGTCTTAAGAATAACTGAGGAGAAAGTGCTGCCTTTGTAATGACATCTGTAAATGGTTAGACTTTCTAGTCTTCTCGGATAAGGACGATAAACCGTAGGACCCGTCTCACAACACTTGTTCCTAATGATCTATGGGACGTTAAAGAACCCACACACTGTTCGAAAAGAGTAGGGGACGTTGTTCCCGGTGTGGTGGTCTATCCCTACGTCTGGTTGCATCTGACAATTCATGCAAGGGTTGAGTGGGTGGGTGGGTGAGATTATATATGGATTGATAGCGGCAGCCAGAGGCGCCTTTACATGCTGACGTCCGATCTCATCCAATATAAGTGTAAAGCGCCTTTGAACATATTCATATGAAAAAGTGCGCTATATAAATTCATTATCATTATCATTAGAGGTCTTTTGACAATTTTCGCGAAATTAAGTTCCGTCGAAAATAAGTAACAATACGGCAGTCACTAGTCAGTAGGTTAGTCAGTCAGCCAGTTGGTTAGTCAGTCAATTAGTCAGTCAGTCAGTCAGTCAGTCAGTTGCTCAGTTCGTCAGTAAGTTAATCAGTCAGTCAGTCAGTCAGTTAGTTAGTCAGTCAGTCAGTCAGTCAGTCAATCAGTCAGTCAGTTAGTCAGTCAATCAGTCAGCCAGCTGGTTAGTGAGTCAGTCAGTTAATCAGTAAGTTAGTTAGTCAGTACGTTAGTTAGTCAGTCAGCCAGCTAGTTAGCGAATCAATCAGTCAGTTAGTTAGTCAGCCAGTCAGTTAATCAAAACGTTAGTCAGTCAGCCAGCTAGTCAGTCAGTCAATCAGTTAGTCAGTAAGTTAGTTAGTCAGTCAATCAGTTAGTCATTTAGTCATTTACTCAGTAAGTTAGTCAGTCAGTCAGTCAGTCAGTCAGTAAGTTAGTCAATCAGACAGTCAGTCAGTTGTTAGTCGGTTACTCACCCTAACTAGGTGACTGACTGAATGACTCAGGACTGACTGACTGACTGACTGACTCAGGACTGACTGACTGACTGACTGACTCAGGACTGACTGACTGACTGACTGAGTGACTCAGGACTGACTGACTGACTGACTCAGGACTGACTGACTGACTGACGAACTAACGGTTACCCAGTTGAACAATCAGTAAGTCAATCAGATAGTTAGACAGTAAGTCGGTGATTCAGTCAGCCATTTCGTCAGTCAGTCGGTGGGTCAGCTTAAGACAATCGGTTCAGCCTTGGTTATGAAAATTCAACCTACAAAATTATTCAAACCAAGACAGCAAACCTGAGTTTGAGAACGTAAATCGGTTGCATATCCAAACATGTCATTCAAAGGAACCTAAAAAAAGAAGAGAAAACCTAACGTCAATTACAATGAGTTTAAGCCATGAACCATATGGTGCCGTTCAGTCACATGTTAGTAACTGAACTGCATGATATGGCTTTCGCGCTCTTACTGGCCCATTATCTGTTTTTGTGTCAAATTAAGTAAACAAAACCAACTTCGGGTTCTGACGTTTTTAAAGAAAATGTTTGCATCAGTTTACAGAAGGTGAAACAAACATTCGATGAAGTTAAGTCCCTACGCAACCCCAGGTTGTAAGATCTGAAGAGCAGTTCTCCTTAACAAATGCCATACAGCTCCTTATTTACCAGTTTGAAGAATTTGGTATTAAATCAACACAGTATCCCCAGAGTGATCACCTGCCTACTTCTCATTATCAGTTTTCTAAGTATTGTATTGATATTGAAAGGAGAAGTTGTATACTGATCACATCAGGGAGTGAAAGGGTTGACTTATTTCAACCTCCCTTTCCTTCTTGCATCAGACGCCCGTTTCCCGAAAGGTCTGTTAACTTATTGGGCCCAAAAAATTACTTTATAATTTTCTCAGTGTTAACAGTGGGGCTACTCGAACCAAGGTCGCTCAAGCAAATTTTCATACAAACTGTCCAATCACGATCGAGTATCTTAACAACAGAATCACTACAAATGTTTTATATTTCGCTTAAAATGCATATAATTTGCTCTATGACTGTACAAAACAAATCAAGATTGAAAAAAGAATCATCTTAGTCGGTAGAAACTTGCCGAAAACCTGCTGCTCAACGTCAAAAACAGACATTCAAAATTTGTACAAAAATTCTTTTGAGTGGCCTTGATTCGGGTAGTCGCACGGTAAAGCGGGAATTAATTAACAATTATTCGCCGAATGCGAAGTGTCATCGGTGAATATACTATACTAAAAACTTCTAAATTTATACTAAATTTTGTTTCAAGGTTAAGCAAGACAATATTAAGTTAACTTGCACGTTGGGTTGCTTTGTACGCTAAGTATTACAAGAGCGTTCAAGAGACTCCGAATTTTAACGGGAAATTCAATGAACGGGCCCCAGTTAACGTAGTCATTGCGCATTTTCTGTTTCTGTACAGAAGAACGACAAAACGCTGCTAAATTTACAGCCTTGAAGCAACGACTAAACTAAAGATACTGTACAGTCACTGGTCAATTACGAGAATTCTCTTGCACAAAATCAGGTAGGTCAAACCCTGCTTTGGGCATGAAATCCACTGGAATCGAAACGGAGGTAGAAAAAAAACCTGTCAAGCTGACAACTTTTCCATTGCGTTTCGTTGGAAAGGAAAGGTTTGAACGAAAACCCTTAAACGAGTTGGAGTTGCAACACTTCTCAACTTCTCCACTTTCTGTAAGTCACTGGTGGCCAAGTGACATGGAAAAGAAATGGCCCCTCAAATGACGCCTTCTCCATATCTACTTCGCACCTTCTTCATTTACTACGTTCGACGAACGAGAACGCATCCTAATCCTGTCGTTTTACGAAATCAATCCCATGATGTCTCGCGGGTATCGATCGTGATGCCAGATGATTTCAGGGTTTGGACGCCATCTTGGACTGTCTGGCACACATCACCTCGATCTCATGTTATTGTCGATCTGTCGTGCCTGGATATCGTGCTCGTATCACAATGCGCGTACGCCGAAATCAAAGCGGTAATAATTCCCCGTATTTCCACGTGCTTAGTAGTTGTACGTCTTCCCAAAGGTAATTGGAGTTGTGGTGATTTATTCGCACCGTAACACTTGCAAATATGACTAAAGCTACTTATCAGAACATCAGAAAGCTAAGTAATGGTGTGCTTTGTAGGAAACAGACGCTGCAATTCGTCCCAGCAAAGATGCCGAGTTGTCATTTGTCTACTCAACTGCTTTTCACAGGAGATTTAAGTTCTTTCTGCGGGCAAAGTTGGGAGACTCGTCTAATATATTCCCATCGTCGGCTACTGAGTATTGATAAGATGAATGCAGATTATTCCAAGTTGCTGAGCTATGGAGTTCAAAAGTACCAGTTTCTGACCATGTCTTGAGTAATTGGTTACGCAACAAACCAAACAGTGCAATAAATTGTGTGTCAATCTTATCAAAAGTTATCACTAGGTTACATTTTGGTACATGACAACTTATGTTGGCAAGAAGCTATTTTGACAAGTTGACCACAAATACATAAACATGTTGAGTTGTGCAAGTTGCTTATTAAATTGAAACTTAATGAACTACTGCTTAACACTTATTGTGGGGATAGTTTCTAAAGAAACTGGTGCTGCGTCGGTGGGAAATTGAAACACAAGAAATTGGGTAAATCAAACGAGTTGATTAAGTAAGTTATATCACCGTAAGGTAAAAGGGAGGTGCTGACGTTTCGAGCGTTAGCCCTTCGTCGGAGCTCCGACGACGGGCTAACGCTCGAAACGTCAGCACCTCACATTTACCTTACGGTGGTATAACTTACGTAATCAACTCGTTTGATTTATCCAGTTTCTACTGTTTAACACTGTATGACCTTTTGTTCAAATTTGCTCTACTATTCGTTTTGGCCGTTGTCGTCATATCAAGTCCATTACCAAGATGTTGAGCTATGAAATGTTGTTGTTTAACTTTGCAACTGGCTTATGACACTGTCTGAAAGCACCCCACAAGTCCCACTCTTCCTGACTATTGCTGGGCAATCAGGACAATAAAAAGTATTGCTATATACCTATACTTTCACTCAACAAAGCCAGCACTGTGATTGGTTGATTCTTGGTCACGTGCTCCGATCACGATTCAAATTTATCCCGACCGGGATACAATTGCGCAGTTGTCGCTCGAGCGCCGAATACAAAAGCACGTGATCGGTGCATGACTAAATTAAAAATGGCGTGATCTAAATATATAACAACTCACTTAACGTATGGCCACACGGGAAACTAGTACCTTTTGCTTTCCCTCGAGTCGTCTCGGGAAACATCAGGACTCGAGGGAACACAAAGCTAACTGTTTCCCTCGGGACGATGCATTAAGTGTATATTGTTCTACTAGAGATTGAACGCACTTTATGAATCCATGATTACTACTAGTGACGGACAATAAAGACAACGGCTGTCATTAAAACTACTGTACCTCAGCATAGATGGTGACGTAGCCTTCCGCGGCGTCCGTGCCTGTGATGACGCCATGTCTGCGGTTCAACGACGAAATTACTACTCCCTGCATGTAAAGATATTTGTAAGAAAAATTATATTTGTAAAAGGAAATGCGACGATCACCACAATCACCAATGAGAACAGAACTAAATTACGAGCTCCTCTTCAATTCCCGTCTTAGAAATGATGTGATGATATAATGAATTTACATGATGTAATGAATTTATATAGCGCACTTTTTCATATGAATATGTTCAAAGGAGCTTTACACTTCCATTGGGTGAGATCGGACGTCAGCAATGCAATGTTTTCGCATGTTTACTAGCTTTAGAATTAAGTAGTGTCTGTACAGAGAGAAATATGTTTGGCAAAATCGGTGAAAGAAGTGTATCAGATAATGTGTACTGTATGTTAGATGTATTGGAGGTAATGTACGTGTTGTGGTTCAATTTTTTCCTTGGATCAAATTTTATGCTCCTTTGTTTTTGGGTATGGTGATGCAAGATAATTAGTTTTAAACAAAGAAAATAAAATTTAAACCGAGGATAAAATTGAACCACAACATATGCATTCAGGGGCGGATCCAGGATTTCAAAAGGGGGGGTGGATGGATGGCGGGTCGACCCGCCATCTTGGAAATTACCCACAAGACCCTGGGAACGAGGTTGCCGTCAAACCTGAGCATCGACTGAGCACATGGGTTGGTAAGCGCGAACGTTTCCCTGCAAATTTCGCAATAAACAACAACCAGACATGAGCGAGAGCTAATTTTTCTTTCTTTATTTATTTTCTATTTCAAATAAAGTGACATTTCGAATTATTTTTTTTACTGAAAAATGGGGGGTGGATATCCACCCTATCCACCCCCCCTGTATCCGCCCCTGGCATTGGCAGGTTTTTGTCTAGAATGCTTAGTATCATGATTGCGATGTGGTGTGAAGCAGAGAGAAAAAAAATACCACAAGCGAATCTAGAGCCACAAAAAATCCACCTTGGTGTTTGAAAGTAGTAAAGGACTAGAGACGACTTCACTAATAAGCTGCTCAACATTCCATTAAATCGCCACGTTAAAAGAGAAAAGACATTTCGGCATTGCCTTCGCTACTCAGAGCCATTTTACTTAATGTGACACACATACCTGAAATTCTTGAGGAATGTTTACTTCAACTGTCATAATAGGTTCCAAAATAAGTGGCGCAGATGCAGGAAAAGCTGAAAAAATAGAAAATAGAAAATAATGATAATAATAATAATAATAATAATGATAATATTAAGGATAATAATAATGATAATAATGATAATAATGATAATAATGATAATAATAATAATAATAATAAAGAATGTAAAATATACATTGTTAACAAAGTTAAATAGAAGTTTTGGAGCAGACTCCTAACACTCTCAGAAGTAATACACCATTTCTTTAGTTTTGCATTGTTACAATAGGTCGGAATTGGCTTAAGATTTTCGCGCCGCTTTTCCGACCAAACAGAAGTAAGCGAACATGAGTAATGAAGCCAACACCGCTGCAGTGTATCTCGTTCTCTGTGGCAAGATTAATTGGTGGTTACATGTTCTTGCATCTACAGGCGAAAAACTTGGAACCACATTGTATAGTAAAACAGTACCACTGTACAGTACTGTTCAGTAGCTTTCCAGAGGACGGTCACCCTGCATAGGATGAAAATGTTAGAAGCACGCTATAAAGTAAAACAAACAGTACCACAGTACAGTACTGTTACGTAGTTTTCCACTGATTGGTTACACATTTATTGTGCTTGGCCAGCGACTGTAAAAAGCTGTCTTGGAGATGACCAACAAACCTTCTCTCATTGAACCAATAGAGGCCATTCTGAACGCTGTTTCACTGGAATCCACACCATGAGCCGCACCTTGGAAAGAAAGAAAACGAAACAAGTTGTTTACGGCTCCTATTGACGAATTCAAAACTGATGCTTTGTTGCTCTATCCCTAGAACTAGTGGCAAATCGCGAAATTAAAACCCGGCGAAAAAAAATTCACGCGAAAATCCACCACACGAAATTTAATAGCCTGCTATATGATTTGTTTATCAATTTTAACGAGGACCCGTTTGAAGAAAATGAACGGCTGTAAGCGCAACTCGACGTTGTCATGTAGTACTTGCAAAGTTCTAATGGTTGCAATTCTTGTTATACGGTTTTGTCAGTGGAATAGAAACTACCGCTATTTAAGAAATAGAAAATTTGTTCCGTGTTTCTATCGAGTTTTAGTATAAATCTACTGGCGTTCTATCACAAATGCCACGCTCTGATTGACTAGGCTACCAACTATTTATTCTGTGATAGATAGTGAGTAGCGTAGCAGTGTGCCCTTGCTAACAAAATGGCGACCGCTTCTTCACGTTTTCGAAGTATCCGTGAAGTTTACTGGTCAAGGCTGTTCCAGAAAAGACAAAGTTTTGAACGACTAGTAGATTTATACTAAAACAATTAGATTATTCGCTCTCGATTTCTATGCGTGATAGTTGACGAGGGCGCATGCCCTCGTCAACTATCACGCGATAGAAATCTCGAGCTCATAACCTTAATAGGAATTCTAACCAATCAGCGTGCGTATTTTCTGAGGGCTGTTTTCTAAAGGAAATTTAAATCAGTCCCGCCAATTCTGAGGGCAACTGTTTGTTGGGTTATATCAGTATTTTGACAATTTTCGCGAAATTTGGTTCCCTTATGACACTTTTTTGTTCAAATCGCGATATTTAGGTCCCGCGGAATATACCCGTTACATTTTCGCGAAATTAGGTTCAGTTCCCACGACAATAAGTAACATTGTATTAGAGAGTTTAGAAACTGGACTGCACCGTCATTTGTTTACATCCAGCTGAGAGGCTGTTGTCACGTATGCAAATAGAAGATGAAGTCAGGTGGTTTCTTGGCGATTGTATAAGACGACGCCCGCGTTAGCTTCCCATCATTCACCGCAGGCTTTAAAGTGGTGCAAAGGAAGAAATGCAAAGAAGAAGGATGGCACCAAAGGCGAGCAAGAAACACGAAAAAAATAAAGCAAAAGCTGCTGAAGGTTCCACAGCTAAGACAGAAAAGGCGGACTTCCTCGACAAGGTCGACCCGATTTTGGTGAAAAACATTCATGAACTGACGGGTGACCGAAGGAACCTTCGGATTTTTGTTCCGCTCTGCGGCAAGACCCCAGACATGCTGTGGTTGGCGAACCAGGGACATTCAATCGTAGGCGCGGAGCGCTCGACTAAATACATCAAAGGGTTCTTTCGCAACAGCAAGCTGGAATACGCCGAGAGTTCGGGGCAGACCAAGGGCAAAAAGAAAGCGAACGTGTACAAGGCAAAAGGCAAGGACATCAAAATTTTCCAGTGTGACATTTTTGATTTCAGTAGCAAAATATCAGGAGGGAAATTTGATGGAATTTGGGATCAGTCCGCTATGCCTGTCATCAACGAGATGGGAGAGAAACGGCTCAAGGAATACACAAGCTTAATGCAGTCGCTCCTAGCTCCAAACGGCCGCCATATGGTTGAGATTTGCAAACACGGATCGAACTTCGTGACAGGAGAGAAGCTCAAATCGCTGTATGGCGAGAAATGTGACGTGCGCTACATCGGAACGCGACGGTGGAAATACGAGGAAGATTCCGATGACGAGTACGTCGGCGAAGAGGGTCACGGCCATGGACACGAACACGAAGACCACGAACATGAAGATCACGATCACGAAGACGACGAAGTTGAGATGTTCTATCACATTATCACCTTCAAGTAAGTTAAATGAGGGCATAATCAACTTTGGTCACAAAATATTTAAAACGAAAGCCAAAGTTACAGCATCCAGATAGACATGTTTAATCTTGCTACGAAAAATTCCTCAGTTTAAAACGTTCAAGCCAATATATATATATATATATAACTTGAATAATATGGAAAAGGGACCAAGCGAACGTTCGTGACATGTGGTCTAAATCGTGTGGATTTTATATTTCCTTTTGAATGCAAATTCAAATATTTTAAATGCACTGGCCTGATATCAGGAAAGCGAAATATATTTTGCCTGTGAAAATTTCGGTTTTCTTTCTAGTGTATCCTATGGGAACTAATTTTGCAACTAAACTAACCGTGTGAAGAAAGCAACATATACATGCAAATAAACCGGGAATACAACCACATTAGCAAGTTCAGCGGGCAGCAAGTTGTAGTTACATTTGAATAACAACCGCTTGATGTCACGCAGTCCCACGCGTCACGCACCATCAGTCTGCTCCACGATAATTTAGCAATATTAAAACGGTGGAATTGCAAACAGTGCTTTTCAAAAACACTGCCTTTTTGACGTACCACAAGCATCAACGATCGAGTAGAATTATCTATTTTACTACTTCGCCTCCGGGAAACTTACACTGCTATTTACATCAAGTTACTGTAGTTTGGGGTACCATATCTGCGCACCACAATACGAATATGGTTTAGATAAAAAGAAAGCTTACTGAGTTTGTAAATTGATGGGAGAGTAAAGTAAAATTTCTCAGCCTACCGTCTTCCAACACGTAGCGCACTCCAACTATCTTGTGTCCAGTGATGATGCCACGATCACATATTTCTAAAAAGCCCTGAAAAACGCGAGCAATTGCAGACAATCAAACAACGAAACTTTTGGGAAGGAACTAGAAAAAAATAAGCAAGCATTGCATGCATGAGGCTACGGCATTTATTAAGTTTATTCGGACCTTTTTGCCATACCTATCGCCCTTCCTCGATTTCATTACTTTTACATACCCACAATTCTTCGCGGTGCGGGAATTGTATTGTGCATTATGATTGGCTAAATACTAGGCACGCGCTGATTGGCTCCTTCTCTCACTCATGTTTTCTTTGACATACTGGCTCCTGCATTATTTCATATGCAGTAGCCAAAAAAAGTAAGAACCAAGAGGGGTGGAGTGAAGTTTGTCTAAGCAGGACGGGAGGGGATGGGGGTGGAGGTGTCGCACTATCAATATTTCAACGCGAGAATGTTCGAAAGTTTTTTTCCTTCCTAGTTAAGGGAGACAACTTTATTGCATTTCGATCATAACATTCACTGCCCTGTTTCGTCCCAAGCAGAAAACGAAAACAGTTTAGGGTCTAACTTGGCAAATGCTCCAGCCTTCATATACTGTCTCCTTCTTTTTCTCACAAAAAGTCATTTTACTCTAAGAAGAGCCCCTCCGCCCACTTCCATAGAATAGCAATTCTCTGTCGTCCGAACAACATGACCCAGCTTCAGGGCTGTCAGTCACCAGAGGCACTTCTGTTGACTACCAAACAATCTCTTATCTACAGTCATGCCACATGTGGAATGGCATGTGGCATGACTTGCGGAATGGCATAATGTTTGTATTATATGTAATAATTTATGTATTATATGTTATTAATTTATGTATACATGTATTATCATAATTTATGTATTATATTTATTTTAATTCATATCATATTTCACATAAATTATGCCATTCCGCATAAATTACGCCATTCCACAAGTCATGCCATATGCCATTCCACAATCTAATTCTCCCTTTTACCTACACCGTTTGTCTATGACTTCCTTAAGCTTGCCCCAGAAAAACAGCACCTTATCCCCAACAAACTTTCCACTTAAAGGCGAAAGCTCTTTCTGCTGTGAACAACATTAGCGAAGATGTATAGGAGTGTATGGAATTCACTAAAAAGGATCATCACAAAAATCGTCGGAGTAAAAACGATAAATACAAAACAGGTTCTGTCCACGCCCTCCTTGTCAAAGAAAAACAGCATCTTATCTCTAAGGCACCTTCCACGCGCGGGAGAAACGCGTTCTAGGGCCCGCTGCTCGAAAGGGCCGCTAACATTAGGTCCGGAAAGCTATTATCTGATCTTAAAGTTTACAATGGGAATTAAATTTTTTTTATTTCCAAGGCTACGCAATAAAATCCTCGGTTAAAACGCATGTTGGACTGGTTTGTTCCCCAAGAACTACAAAACACCCCGTTAGAGTCAGACAGAAAAAATAGAGCTCCGGACCCGTAAAATTAACGGGTGTTTCGAGCAACGGGTCCTTGCTAAAAACAACCAAAGATGCGCTTACCTTTTCTATGGCGGGAATGAAATTCTTGGGAATATTCATACCAACTGTAGCGTCCACAAACTCAAGCTCTGTGATGAATTCCTGCGACATGGGCTGTTATATCAACAATAAAAAGGAAAGTTTTAATTCATAAAAACGTTTTCTTTTATTTTGCCTTGAAGGGGAAACGAGGAGGCTGTTCCAACGAGAAAAAGAAAGACAGATCAAGGGAAGGGAAAACCAGCCAAACAAAAGAAGACAAAAGGAAAGCAACAACCCAAGAAAAAAGCTAAAAAGCCACGAAAATAAACTAGAAGTAAGAAAAAAAAACTCAGGTTAATTTCAGTCCCTACTCATTTGTAAGCATTCCCGTCAACCAACGCGTCTCTGTGTTCGTCATTCAACGCAAAGTTGAACGAGTGCCTTATTCTTGAATACTTCTTAACGTTTCTTTAGCATCTATTACTTTCTAGTTTTGCTGGTACACTATAGTTAGTATTTAACTCTAAGTAAATGAAACGTTCTTTCGTTAGACTCTAGGTAATAAATGTAAATGTTGTCAGGAAAATTAACCGGAATAGGAAACAGCACCAAACAGCGACGAGAAACAAACAACCTTAACAGTATCGATTAGGCTAAAAAGCCGTTTCGATACTAGTTAGAATTTAAGAGGTCATTAGCGCATAAAAGTAACCGATATTGAATCGATAAGATTTGTTACATGTAAAGAACGAAATAGCCTTCAGAAGTTTTAAGGTAATGAAATTTGTGATATTAAAAGTACGACCTAAAAAGACCATGAAACTTGACTGTATTTTTCTTAACATGGATATCAAATGAAAGTCGATCAAATTTAAAACTTTTACAACAACGAAACACCCTTGAAATTCGTTCCTACTTGGCTACTCAACCGTTAGCAATAAGAATACAAATCCTCAAAGTCAACACCAAACCCGATAAGTTCTTACCATATTTCACGGTTTAAAGTTTGGTTACGCGCTATTTAGGGCCGGGTTGTTCGAAGCACGGTTAAGGTAACCCAGGGTTAGTGCGAAATTTAAATTCAGATATGAGAACTTAAAAAGCACATTCAGTATAATTCTTTTTGAATACAATTTGATGATTGTATGCTCTGAATAAAATAGAGAAAGCTAGAGGAGAAAATGCTTTTTAACAAGAGGAAATGAAACTCACGTTAAAAGTTAACCTTCGGTTAGCGCTAATCGGCCTTCGAACAACCGGCCCCTGATGCTCAAATATGAATTGCACTACACTGCTATTAATAATCTTTTTTTTCTTTTTTTCTTTTGCACATCTGCATTTACCTTTATGGCACCCAAGAACTGATTTCTTGAGTCATTGTATATATTTCCTTATTGCTTAATGATATTATTATATGATTTAGAGAACAGCAAAGCAGGCAATACCTCGATTCGTCCAATGACTCGGCCAAACTGCCCCGCACCACCGGTCTGTTTCTTGTGGAGATAGTTGAAACTTGAAAAAACAAACAAACAAAAAAAACAACAGAAGAACACAAAATCAATAAATAATGGAAGAAGGTTTGGATAATTTCATAACCATTCTGTCAGGGGACATACACAGTTCTATTATATAAAATTGAGTGGTATACTAAATGGTAGCAAATTGATAAAAATGATTTCGCACATGTGTGGATGTGAGTGATATCGGGGATCAATGGAGGTATCTGGGAAACTGTACACCTACCCTTCCCATAACCCAACAAGTTATAATAAGTTAAAAAGTGAGCGTTAATGTTGGGTTAGGGGAAGGGTAGGTGCGCGGTTGGCGAGATACTTCCGATATCCTTACAAAACCTCTCGGGGTAGCGTTTTTATGGACGTGCTAACCCTTAATACTCGGGTATACCACCAAATTGGATGTAATAACATGATATTACGTGGTCGCTTGAGATACGAAAATTTCGCTGCGTCCACTTATGAAATATTTTTCAACACTCGAAGAGAAATGTTGAATCTTTTGGCAGCCATGTGATATCCTCACCAAAACAACACGGAGGCCCAAGGAATTAACAAGACAACGCTAGTTGCAGGCGCGGCTGCAAGTATTTAAGATCGAGGGCAGTAAAAAGCGAGACCGGGCGAGCCAAAAACGAGGAGAGTTTGAGAAGAAGGGATTATCTCCATGTTTTTCGCTCTACTGCTCCTGCTCCGCTGTTCACCATCTTGAACGCCTGGACCTTGCCGAAGGGATTGCGACCTCCCTAAATCAACTTTTATCTCCCATCTCGGATGAGGCATACCTGGCTGCTTTCCCTATCGTTTCTCTGAAGGCGACTTTTGGTTTTCCTGAAATAACGGGGCAGTTATACTCTGTACGCATTCTCTGCAGAGGAATAGATGATAATATTATACGCAATTTAACTAAACAGTGCTGTAATGTTGTACTGCTTGTTTTACTGTACAGTGTGACTCTAACTTTTTCTTTTGTGGATAAATCAATTCTGTGCAACTATTCGCTTTGACAAGCTACTGAACAGTACTGTGCTGTGGTACTGTTTGTTTTACTATACATTGTGGCTCTAACTTTTCCATCTGTGGATCAAACCATGCAGTGTGACCATTCTTTGGAAAGCTACTGAACAGTACTGTAGTACAGTTTGTCTTACTACATAGTGTGGTTCTAACTTTACCATATTCAAAATACATGTACGTGAATGTACAAGATAAACTCTACCTCAGTGTAAACGTCCAAATGTAATTCTCCCATTCCAGAAATGATAGTCTGTGGAATGAAACTGAGCTCTTAATACAACGCTTTAAGGAAACTCCACCGTTTGACTACTTTTTTGCGTCGCCTGAAGATTTGGTGCCCTGTTCTTGTTGTAACTTTTCAACAAAAGGTGTTAGAAATTCAGGGATCTGTTTTTTTGTGATATCTATCTGTCTATCGGTTTCATCGTCTTTGTGGTCGTCTTGCGGACTGTCTTTCTGTTTCTACCTATCGTCATGATTTAGCAGCATGGATCACTAATTATATTGCAATAACAGTTCGGTACTAAAACACGTTCTCCTCCGAAAAATTACTGAAAAAATTACCATGAATGGTTTCAACTTTGATCGATCTCCAGTTTCTCCTAACTACATAACAGTTGTTGCGAATGCATCGGCAAAGAGAATGTAACTACTGCATTGAACGTAATCGAATGCTTCTACGTACCTCTTTACTTTCATCATCGAATCTCACTCGGAATGTGGGATCTTCTCGAGTAAAACGATTCAGGGCCTTTGAAAACTGTTCCAAATCATTCTAAATAGAAAAAAGAAGGCATGATGATGATGATGATGGTGATGATGATGACGATGCTTATTATTATTATTACTAATTTTATCATCATTACCATCATTGTCATAAGTAGTTGTTGTTATAATTGTTGCTGTGGCAGTATTTTTAGTATTAGTATAAGTATCAGTGTAAATGGTTTGAGCCCAGGAGGCTCAGTGGTTGCTTGCTGAGTTTTATCGTCGTGGTATAAGAAGTTCTGAAAAGATCTGTTGATGATGACGTTCGCTGACGTTTCAACAACCTGAGCAGAAGATATCATCAGAGTCAAGTGATTTACGTGACGTCAGGTGGTGGTATTTAAGTCTCTGTTGATAAGGTATATTGAATGTTATAACAAACAATTATTCTCGGAAATCGAGGTAAATATTCGTAAAGCCACTATTCAACGAGATTGAAGAGAACAATTGTTTTAGTATATACGAATGACGCAACCTCAGTGGGGAGCTTAGGTCCGGCTCAAACGTCGAACTTACATGTGCCGAATGTAATGCACATGAGTGAAAACAATAGATTTTTCTCATTTGCCTTAGATTCGGCACCTGTAAAATTCGACGTTTGAACCGGCCGAGTATAACCAAACCGGTGAAAAAAATTATTTGCTGAAGCGTAATTCATACAACAAAGAGACTTACCGGATTTTATTTTGCAAAAACTTTCTCTGCCTCTCTAGGACTGTGTTTTTGTCATTCAGATAAAGCTTTATTATTCTAGCCGTTTTGTTCGTACAGAACCAATCAGATGAGTTTTCCTGATCACGTGAATTGTAACTCGATCGTTGTATATAGGTTAATTGATGTTCTGATTTTACGAGTTTAAAATTTTGAGTCGATCCGAAGAAAATAAACCGAGTAAAACGATATATATATATATATATATATATATATATATATATATATATATATATATATATATATATATATATATATATATATATATATATATATATATATATATATATATATATATATATATATAGTTGTTGCGGGAGAAAAAACACACAAACAAACTACAGGTTTATCCCTACAAGCCTGTTTCGTGGTTGCCCACTCATCAGGGGATATGTTTGTGTGTTTTTTCTCCCGCACCAACTACTTCGCTCTACGTTCACGTATTGAGCACTGTTTTACGATTAATCAACTTTTACACTTTATATATATGACGAGTGGGCAACCACGAATCCCTTGCCCCAAAGTTCTAATGTTTTGTATTAATCGTATTTATTTATTACGGCAAAATAAAGAAAGAAAGAGAGAAATTGTTTGGTCCTGCCCAGGTCAACGTTTCATCGTGGTAGTGTTTTGCTTAATTTCCCTAGTAAAACCTCTTCGAAAAAACTGAAAAGCGCGAATCGACGGCAGCCATATTTTGGTAGCTTGGACGCCATTTTGTTTTTTTCCCCAAACAAAAACTCACTAACACAAGAATTACCCAGAAGCCCCTACATGTACATTGTTCACCTCCTAGGGGATGTATAGTGTTGAATATCACGAGGTGGAGAGCCAATCAGATAGCTCAAAATGCCAAGGTTGCTGAGTTGGTATGTACTAATCATTAGTGTTAACATTATTTCCACTTTTCAGTAGTACAAGATGTCAGAACGAAAGTCAAAGTCAGCCGCGAAATCCATATAGAGTGCTGTAATCTTCCACTTCGCATACGGTCGGCTTTCTGTGGCAGGTAGTAAGCCCATTTTGAGTCGTTCGACATGGAACCGCTTAATACCGTGTAGTGAAGAATTTAAACTGACAAAGTCAGATAAAATTGAGCAGTAAAACGTTTTACAAGTCCCGTAAAAAATAGGATTCAACGGCCGAAGGAGATTGAGCAAACGCTTATGAGCAAAAAAGCCCTTTGGCGTCGTGTTGTGAACACTGCAGGACTTAAAACGGCAATAAATTGTTTAACCCTTTCACTCCCAAGAGTGTATTTAAAGAGTGATTTATCTCCCTTAACAGTGAAGAAGAGATCAAAATGATGTTTCTCTAACCTTGTTCTTAGGCTCCACTGCTAAGGAAATAACAGGCTCAGGGACAAAGATTGGCTCCTAGTAGGTGGAAAAAAGGCAAAAGCTGGTGTTAAAAAATAATGCCCAAAACCCATAAGACTTGTGGCGTGTAACCCGCGTTCACAGCTTGTTCAGATTTCACATTTCTCAAGTACCATATTTGGAAACTGCTTGCCCCAGTCTTTGAGCTTGTTGGCACTGTCCCCCTTCCATGGCGCGTAGTAAACAACTTGCCTTTGCAACAACGTGTCCGCCATGTTTTGAGCACAGGTGCGTATTTCCCAGTAAGTACGTCACACTACTCAAGCCTGTTTGATTGGTTTATTAGGTTTCTATTGTTTTCCAAATATGGTACTTGGTAGATTGAATAGCCCATTTCCGAGTTGCTACATGCCTCAGTTTCATAGCGAGTCCAGGTGCAAGACCATTCAAATGGAAATGAGTTGTTTAATTTGCATAAGAATACTCTATCATTTCCATTTGAATGGTCTTGCACCTGGACTCGCTATGAAACTGAGGCATGTAGCAACTCGGAAATGGGCTATTTGTACAAGCTGTGGTTTAAGGCATTTAAACGTTTCAAGTCCTATGAGTTTCCGACACAACTCACTTCACATGTATAAAAGTAACATTGCACCTCTGGGGGTAATGTTGGAGTGGTTGGTCTAAAAACTTAGCGCACTGTATGAATCATATTTTATTATATTATCATTATATAATTGAAGGTTTGACTCTGTGCGCAAACAATGTAAAGGTTAGAAGAAAAAGCCACCATGTGGCACAAGGCATGACCCTGGTAATAAGAGGGTTAAAAAGTTAGAACCACAGAGGATAATTAAAGGAATTGTGCACATTGCAACCAGGTGGACAATCAGACATAGTTCAATGCTACGCTGGTTGAAATAATGCATGTAACTTAAAAACTTACAATTTACCGACCCAATGTTTCGACACTCCTACCTGGTGTCTTCTTCAGGAGAGATTGGGTGAGACTGTGAAGCTCTTCACGCGATGGTGTTGTTTAATTATAAAGTGTAATTAAGCGTCGGGTGATATTCCTTCATTGTCGCGGCTCAATGGATCATGGGCGCTATTGACATGCGAAGCTTATAAGCAATGTCTTTCATAATGATGATGATAAATCGAGAATTATCTCACTCGATAGCATGGTTGCTTAGGCACGCGTGTTCCGCAAAGGCAGAGTTTGCTTTTTTTGAAGGAAACACTGCTTTTTGGTATCAAATTGAAGTTTTGTCTGCCCGATGTATTCCTAATTTCATCGCTTGCAACGATTATATTTACACCTTGTAATTAAGCATTAACATAAGCCAAGACTATCCTAACAATGTTGGGTGGTATTATGCCAACATGTTGCATTTGTTTGCACGAGCCTTTATGATGAAAGGACTCAAGGGGACAAAAGGAAGAACCATGTTGTCTTGAATCAGGGTAAGGCTTTGGGAGAAACAGGTTTACTAAACCATCTCACCATGGATAATTTTGGGGCTCCTTCCGTGATGAACGTGTCACCAGAAGCGCAGTCAACACCAAACAATGCACAGATGTCGCCTGTGTTTGCTTCTTGGACCTCCTGCAACCCAAAAAGGTCGAACCGGAATGGTCATTTATTCTTAAGGTCTGGAGATACACACCTCTTACAAACCTCGTTTTCTCGGTCCGTACTGTAACTTACGGACTGAGTTTTTCCGCTCAGATTTATGGCCCAAGCGCGAACGGGCCATAAATCCGAGCAGAAAGAAGCGAGGATATTTATTATATCTCTGGAGACATTTTGGCGACCAAAGCAAACTTCTCAATTCAGCGGGCCTTCCAGTGAAGTACGGCCCGCTAAATTGACCAATCACAGCGCGCGTACTAACTGGGAAATATAATCCTAAGCATTCATCGCTGTGGTTTATTTGTTAAATGCAAGGTGCGAGACCCCACAAAGCTATGATAAATTCTAGCACTAGTATAATGAAGAGTTTTACAATAATGAGAGTGAGCGAGCGGGAAATAAATGCTACAGGCGTTGTCAGATGACTACGATTTTTTCGAAGAATTATGACGCAATTTGTCGCAATTGCCATTTAGTCTGAGAAAGGAACAAGCTGGAACAGGATTCGACCGTCCGACCCTAATCACGACTATTAAAATTGTCTTTATACTGGGGGAACCAGCGCCTGTATTACGTTCCTCAACGTAGTGCAAAAATATGATTATTCTATACATTTAAACTACTAATAATATACATGAAAAAATTACTCGATTCTGATTGGCTGAGAGCAGTGCAGTTCAAGTGTAACACCAGTGCATAAAGTGTAATACCAGTGCAAAAAGTGTAACACCAGTGCAAATTACACATCGATTTTCTGGATTATGATATTCTTTATTTTTAAACGAACCGCTTTGAGTTCGTAGCGTTATCAGTTGATCTTCATCAGCCAATCAGTAAATAAAGTGTCAAATCCGCGTCAAATGCTTACTTCCTGTCCGTCCGCAATGAGATCTTCCGGCACTTCCTCCAGGTGAATTTTTTCATGTTTATATTATTAATAAGTAATCATACGGCTTTTCTCGTTCAATTTGAAATTAATTTGTACTTGTGAGTTTTTCAAAAAGCTGAAATTGCACTCGTCGAAGCGGCTCGTGCAATTTCAGCTTTTTGAAAAACTCACTCGTGCAAATTAATTCCAAATTGAACTCGAAACCGTATGATTACCTTTACTAATAATATACATGAAAAAATTACTCGATTCTGATTGGCTGAGAGCAGTGCAGTTCAAGTGTAACACCAGTGCAAAAAGTGTAATACCAGTGCAAAAAGTGTAACACCAGTGCAAAAAGTGTAACACCAGTGCAAATTACACATCGATTCTCTGGATTATGATATTCTTTCGCTTTGAGTTCGTAGCGTTACCAGTTGATCTTCAGTAAATAAAGTGTCAAATCCGCGTCAAATGCTTACTTCCTGTCCGTCCGCAATGAGATCTTCCGGCACTTCCTCCAGGTGAATTTTTTCATGTTTATATTATTAATAAGTAATCATACGGCTTTTCTCGTTCAATTTGGAATTAATTTGTACTTGTGAGTTTTTCAAAAAGCTGAAATTGCACTCGCCGAAGCGGCTCGTGCAATTTTAGATTTTTGAAAACTCACTCGTGCAAATTAATTCCAAATTGAACTCGAAACCGTATGATTACCTTTACTAATTGCATTCGACGAAGAAGAACGCACCCCAATCCAGGCGAATTTAAAATCAGTTTGTGATTATGTATGTATGTATGTACGTATGTATAGACACTTTCCACTCCTCGCGAATCTGGGGAAGGCTTGGATCCTAGGACTGGTTCCTAGGACTGGCTGTTTGTGTTGTTGTTCATCCCAAGGGGAGCGAATCTTACGAAGAAAAAACGACGGCTTGAAGATCAAAGAGGGAATGCACTGGCGCACCGCTTCTACATGGCCATGACCAATTCCCCTGAGGAATGCATTAATATTGACCGGATTCGCAGCTGTTCTTCGGGGAGGAGCGTTGCGTGACGAGACTAAGAACGGCTGCGAAGGGTCAAATTACTGTCTTCGAAAACAGAACAATGAAACAAATCTTAAATGTAGATTTAAATTTCCATTTGATTGCTGTTCAAGCACAAAACTTGAATTTCAAAAATTCATGTCGAACGTACTTTCAATGATTCATTACTTAAACCCGCAAACGGACCTTTGATTGGCTAACTCAACAGTTTGTGTAAATTGTCAGTTTCTTAGAAGCATTCCTCTGAAATTTCTAGAACCCAAATATATAGTCTTTTTTGAATCTTTGAGACTGTTTTACTAACTCAAGAGAATGAGATTACATGCAAAAAATGTTTTAAGCGCGGTCAGTTCACTACAGTTTACGAGTTTTCCCGCGAATTTTATCAGCGAAACAAGCTTTTAAGGCATGTGGGTTTAGCTCTGCATCACACTCGCGAATAAGCATTTCCGTTCTCAAAGCCCGCGTCCCTGACCGCTGGTCATGGGTACGCGAACTCTGGTAACGATATCAGCTAATACGAATTCGTCACTGTATTCTTACCTCCATAGTATCAGAGTGCATGCGCACAATGCGAGGAACTTTCACTCGCTTGCCAGTTCTTGTGTTCACGATAAAGCCCCCTCGCTTCAGAAAGCCTTGGTACACTCTCAGGTAAGTCAGCTGACCATATCTGCCTGCCTACAAGGACCAATCACAATAACAGGAATTTCAGCCGTTTCAGCAAAATACTTAAGATCCTAAAGAAATGTCGCGGAAAGTCTGAGTGCCTCATTCATGAAATGCTGCTAATAAAGGAAACTAGACCAACCTTGAGTACGCAAACAGACTCCACTTCAGCGAAACTATTGCACTTAGGTATTTCATTCTTGTGTTCTTTACATTCTAAAGTTGTTTCACGCCTTCGTTTTCCATATATTTCGTTTACAGCCTTTTTTCAATTTGCATGTGATAATGGTGACATGTCGCCGAAACGTACTGTTTTAATAGCGCTGTATTTTATCCTTAAATGTTACAGCAAAGTAGCGGCGATGATTTTCCTCTGATGGCTTGATGTTGGTGGATTTGATGCAAACAAACAGGGATCGATTTGATACTGTGGAAAGCTACTAAGCAGTTACCATCGAGTTAAGGGCAAGGGCACGCTTTAAGGGGGTTAACCGCTTTATAGAAGATCGCCAGAAACTATCATAATCTTGCAGGGTGACAATGTACATTGCTGACAAGGTACATTTCCAATTCCAAGCAAATCTGATACTCGGGAAATAATGGATCTGGACAAGATGTGAACGCGCGTGAGATGTTTCAAGCCCAATGGATTTTTGTGAGTCTCGCTTTTTCAGATATCCAAACACGTTACGATGTTTGTTCTTTTTTGTCTTTTCTTCTTTCATGCGTTAATAATGAGTTTGACATCCGTTCTCTCAAAAGATACCCGAGATTCGTTTATAATGGTAACTTGGAGTCAAATTGATAAAACGCTTACAACTGTAAAAGCTCTCCTTGCGACTACTACTCGAGTTACGACCACGTTTGTGAAATCCCGTTTGAACTGGCACTTAAACTCTGTAATAAATAGCTCTCGTAATCGATCGCTCTCTTAAATGACCGCGACCACCTTGAGAGTTACCAACTGGTCTTTTCCTTTGTTTTTAAGTCTTCGTAATTTAACGGCAGTTACACGTCTCAAGTCTTATTTGTTTCTGGTTTTGCTTGAAAAAGTATTTCTAACGCTAGATACAGCTGTTTCTCCACAAAGCAGACACCTCGAGTTTTAATGAAAAATGCCCTGCTTCGCGTGTCGCTACGCATTGTGTTCGAGCTTTCTTGCGTTTAAAATGTGAACAAAAAAACACCGAATCGTGTGCTCAATATACTACATAGAGGCAGAGTCCATTACATCTAGCTAACAGGGAAGAAAAAGCAGGGATTGCCAATCTTTAACAATTATTTGCCGAAGCCGAAGTGATTATCGGTGAATATTCACCGATAATCACTGAGCCTGAGGTGAATAATTGTTTTAGTATAAATACACAGGTGATTATTTCAAAAAAAGGAAACAAAAACCATTGTACAACACGAAAAAAGTTCATTTCATCAAAAGCGCGCGAACAACTGGCAGCCATTTTGTTCGTCGCGGTGATTATCAGCTGATAATCCGAGAAAGCGAACCAATCAGAGCGCGCGATTTTGTATAATCACCTGAGTATTTATACTAATGATGCTTATTGGACGCACACATGTTACGTCTAGACCGCGCAACAAAGCACCCTTCCCCATCCCACCTCTGCCATGTTTTGTCAACCGGTCCACAGTTCACATGCGCGCGTCCAACACGGCGTCCGAAAAAGGAGAAGTTCTACAGAGTAACACCAGCGGGGATCCCGGGTACCAGTCCGAGGTTGAGTGACAAACACCCAGACCACAGTGGAAGGTTGGTTTTCTTACCTCAAGTTTGAAAGCCAAACCCACAAATGGAAGAGACGAGTCCATACTGCTGCTTAGTTCCACTCTTTCCCCTGAGCTGAAAATAAGTGGCATTCTCGTTTAAGCTTGGGATTGCACGAGATTCTCGTCCAACTTACGGTTCTTATCTATGAATATTCCCTGGGCATATTTAGCACAGGAAGCTCCTTCTACTAATAGGGGACAGCTAGCTTTAATCTGTAAACACATGAGTGGTGATTCCCGCAAAAATTATGTTGCAAACTGTGTTATGCAGATAACAAGTATTGTTGGAATAGTTTCTAAAGAAACTGGTGCTGCGTCGGTGGGAAATTGAAACACAAGAAATTCGCTCCGACGAGGGGCTAACGCTCGAAACGTCAGCACCTCCCTTTTACCTTACGGTGGTATAACTTACTTAATCAACTCGTTTGATTTACCCAATTTCTTGAGTTATGCAGAATCGCTTCATTTTCGTACTGGCAATCAAGTTCTTTTCTATAGAGATTGAAACGGAAAAGAAATTGAAGCAAGAGAACAGAATTAAAGACGTGAGAAGTGAAATAAAGACCCTAAAACAGAAATTGAAGTAACAGAAATTGAATCGCTTGTTAATTGTTTCGTAATTTCTGTTGCTTTAATTTCTGTTGAGGTGTCTCAATTTCCGTTCCAGTCTCTTTAGAAACGAATTTGATAACCAGTAAGAAAAAGTGGAGATTCTGCACAACGCAATTTGAAACATAATTTTGGCGGAAATCATCCCTCATATAAAATACTTCTCTGTTTCATGGCGTTCTACTTTGCTGTAACGTCTTCTTGTATTCGGAACCAGAATGTCTCTCAAAAACGTTTTCTTAGGAAGAAAATTTGTTTTCTGCGATAATAATTTCATGCACTTACAGTACGACCACTCAAAACAAGGCCATCCAAATAAATTTTCATACAAATAAATAAATAAATAAATAAATATACATTTATATAGCGCCATTTTCCACTAATTGTCCATGGCGCTTTACAATGTTTTAAAATTAAAATCCTAATTTTTTAAAAACCTAAAATCGTAAATCCTAAAAGTTAAAATCCTAAGAATTAAATACGCTATATAATACAATTAGGCTACAAATAAAAAGTAAAAACTACAAATCAAATGCACGCTTAAAAAGATAAGTCTTAAGATTAGCCTTAAAAACTGCCTCTGATGATGAAAGTCTGATCTGGAGGGGTAGTTTATTCCAGAGCCTTGGTGCCGCCACGGAAAAAGCCCTTTCACCATACGTTTTAAGATTTGCTCTAGGCTCATCAAGCAACCTGTTGTTTGAAGATCGTAGTGTCCGACCAGAAATGTTAAATCGCAGTAGGTCTCTAATGTAATCAGGAGCAAATATTGAACGTCTGTTTTTGACGCTGAACAACAGATTTGTGGCAAGTTTCCACCGACTAACACGTTACTATTTCAATCTTGATATGTTTTGTACAGTTATAGAGCAAATTACATGCATTTTAAGCGAAAATATAAAACTTTTGAAGAGATTCTATAGTTTAGATACTCGATCGTGATTGGATAATTTGTACGAAAATTAGTTTGGGTGGTAGCGGTCGCACTGTAAAAGTTGAACCACATAATCTTGAACTTACTTTTCTGCATCAAGAGCAAAATTTTGAACCTCGGTTGGGTCAGGCAAGTAATCAACGACTCCGTCCAAGAGAGGCTGAGAAAACAGTAAGTAAAACCATTCAGAGTATCACAAGTCTAGAGTTGGTTATGAGACAAATGATGACATAACATAACATAGCGCCTTTATTTATACACGATAAGAGTTAAAGCTGCAAAGCTTGTGGGGTCGTGTGTACAAGTTAAAAGTACTAAAATACATTAATTATCGTGTGTCGTATATACGTTACATATTTTATACTACTACGTGAGAAATTTCTGTAATTTGATTGGCTAAGAGCAGTGGTATTTCTGCTTAATTTGAAATACCTGCATGTGAAAATTACAAACCTTTTGCGAGTAGTAGTATAAACAAATAATAGCATGATTTGTACGTGATATTTGGCATAAATACAACTCGAGATATTTCAAAATTGTCTCAAATTTCACTCGCCTAACGGCTCTTGAAATTACGTACAACAATTTTGAAATATCCCTCGTGGTATTTATTCCAAATATCACTACAAACCATGCTATTACCTATACAAATATAAAATACATAACATTACATTTTAAATATTAAATATAAAATACCAAACTAAGAACAAAGTATTATCTAATACCTTGAATTCTAAAAAAATATATGTAATCACTGTCTCTAATTCGACAAGTGGAGGCAGTTGAGCTGTCGAAGAGAAAGTCTTTAAAATATTCTTTGGTAATAAGTCGTGTTTTGATTTCCTTAAATGTAAAATTGTCAATTTTATTATTACAGTTAACTTAATTCTAGAGGGCTGACCCACGAAAGGCTTAAGAGTACCTCAATAATCTGCCATTGTATCTCGAGATCGAAGCTACATTCTACCCACATAATGAGTAAGAACTTTCTGAAGATGTTCTCAGAAAGGCAGTCTGGAAGAATGTTATTATTTGCGTTATAAAATATTTTATAAATTTCCACTATGACGTTTATTATAATCGTTCAGTATGGTAAAGTGTTGAGTAAAAATGACTGTTGGGAAGTGAAGATATCATTTCACTGCGCCAAAATGATATCAAGTCACTTCAAGGGTTGTGCTGTCCAATAACATACAATGTTATAAATAGGCTGGACCAATCACATTGCCCGTTCTACTTGTTCTGATGCCAGGCGCCAAATTTCGCGGGAACAGGACTTGTTTTGCAGATTTCTCAGTGGAATGGCGGCGTCAAGCTTTAAAGTTTGATGCTTTTTCAGAATATGTAATATGCAAATTACAAAGTTCATGTTATGAGCTTGGTATTGTTTTATCAACTTGTTTCTCATACCACACAGCTCACTCTCTCAAAGAATAAGAGGCAAGCACCATTCATGTCCAAATAAAGTGGGATGAGAGAGGAATGTAGGAAATCGAGACGTGTTCCTTTACTTTTAGGATATGAGTATTAATAATATACATGAAAAAATTACTCGATCTGATTGGTTGAGAGCAGTGCAGTTCAAGTGTAACACCAGTGCAAAAAGTGTAACACCAGTGCAAATTACACATCGATATTCTGGATTATGATATTCTTTATTTTTAAGCGAACCGCTTTGAGTTCGTAGCGTTATCAGCTGATCTTCATCAGCCAATCAGTGAATAAAGTGTCAAATGCTCACTTCCTGTCCGCAATGAGATCTTATGGCACTTCCTCCAGGAAGCGGCTCGTGCAATTTCAGCTTTTTGAAAAACTCACAAGTGCAAATTGATTCCAAATTGAACCCGAAACCGTATGATTACCTTTACTAATTCTGCTATCAACACTCTTTATCGTGTCACAGAGTGGTTTTCATAGCCACTGTTAATTACAAAATTAATAACGCTGTCAAATAACGTTGTAACTCAACTTCCGTCGCCGCTATTTTGAAAACACTTCCACACAGTAAGTCCTGTGCATATTGCGGAATATTATTACCCACGATCCTGTGGGCGTTAAGTTTCCTCAAACATGTTCAATACAAGTTTGATATCGTTTCACCACCCCTTACTTCTCTGTATGTTAAGAAGACCGACATTTCAGGTGCACGTGGGTTCAAAATTAATCGTTTCGTCAGACCTTGCTTTAGTAAAAGTAATTAAAAGCAATGCAGACGCACCTGTACTCCTCTGTTTTTTAAGGCAGATCCAACAAAAACTGGTGTAAAAGTTCTCTTTATGGTGGCTCGCCTTATTGCAGCCTGTGGCAACAACAACAACAAAAACTTCAATAATAAATATGCTTTATTAGTATAAACACTCAGCTGATTATACAAAATCACGCGCTCTGATTGGTTCGCTATCTGGGATCATTAGCTTATAATCACCGCGACGAACAAAATGGCTGCCAATAGTTCGCGCGCTTTTGATGAAATAACTTACTTTTCATGTTGCATAATGCTTTTCCTTTTCTTTTTTTGAAATAATCACCTGTGTATTTATACTAAAACAATTATTCGTCTCAGGCTCAGTGATTATCGGTGAATATTCACCTGGACTTCATCTCGGTGAATATTCACCCATAATCACTTCGCCTTCGGTAAATAACTGTTAATTAACCAAGCATGAGGTCAAGATGGCTGCACATTGGCCGACTTCTTTTTTTTTCAATAAAAACGCAAAAACGAACGAGACCAAAACTCAGCCATCTTGACCGAACATGCTTGGTCAATGAAGGGATTTATTACATGGTCAATAAGGGATTTATTGTATGGCCGTTTCGTCTTGCTTTGTTTCGCGGGACAATGCAGGAAATCCCGAGCTGCCCCCATCTTGTCCGGTCGGGTTGCCAATCAGAACTCAGATTCGCCTCATCTTCCCAGCTCGCGGAACCAGCCATAAAATAAATACATATGTAATATAGTTCTACGAACAGTCATTCTAACATCCTTGAATTCTGTACCTCTACTGTAATACTGTTTTAACATTGCTGTACTCACACAATGTGGTTGCTTACTGTGACTACAGTTACAGTACAGAGCTGACTCTACAATAGGTCCGCAATGCGTACATGTGTGGTTTACTAGACCAAGTGACAAGCGCTCGACTTCTCGTGGACAAGTAAGTAGATAAATCCGATCGTGCCATAATATGACCACACACTTCGTGTAAGCCACACAAAAACGAAGACAACTGACAGTCACTATCTTAATTTACTACTTCACTGCATTTTTGATCTAAGAGTTTTCACAAATAATCTAATACACGCACGGGGCATCTATTATACTTTAGGGGTCCGAAGGGGGGAGTATTAAACACAGTGCTGTACATAAGGAGCGTTTGTTAGCTGGAGGCGTTTATTCCACTCTAAGTGTAACAATGTCGATAAAACAAATAGTTTCCCAGCAAAATGAAATACAAAACAGAGTTTGCAAGTAGGAGAGTTATCTAATATGCACTAACGCATGTCGCCATCGAAACTGCGTGATTAAGCAGCGTTACCTTCGTAAACTGGAGTACAAAACAAACATTAACTACGCCCCTACTTACAATAAGCTGTTCTTCTGTTGGTTGTATTTCTTCAAGGAACATTTCTCCAAGAGTTTCATCCACATCTGCCACAGTTTCTGTTAATAACGCAGTAAAAGGCATAAGAAACAACGCGGCCATAACATTATCAACATTTGGCTTTTCCGCAAGCGGGCAAGTCGAGGTAAATCCCGAGTTCCGATTAGCTACCCGAACAGACAAGATGGGCCTATCCCGCATGCTCGGGATTTCCCGCAAACAAAATAGCCATAAAATGCTTTATTAACCAACCTTGCTCCGGTCAATATGGCTGAATACTGGCCTCTTTTTTGCACTCTAGTTATACCGCTAAATTTCTTATGTAATACGAAATTTCTCTTCTCACGTTGAGAAAAATACATTCCACTGCTGCTCCAATAACTTGTGAATATTTTTCATCACTTGAAGAGAAAGTTCGTACCTCCGCGCGACATTGTCATATCGTGTACACAACTATGTAAAAAGGTGTAAATAGAGACACACTGTAAACCACTTCACCCCGGAAGAAGACACTAGACAGGAGTGTCACTACGTTGGCTCCGTGAGTTGAAACGTTTCAAGAAACAGTTTATAATTATTTAAATTTACCTATAAGTTCTTGTCTTCGTCTTGTGCACTCATCTACCATGTCCTCAGGAATAGGTTTTTCCACAACTTTAGATCTGATGAGTAAAGCCAAATGAAGCCTTTTTACAGAGCGATACAGGACAGGTATAAGGTAGATGCGTTCTATGGGAATTATTCCTCGAGCTCCCCAAGAGGAAACGTTTGAATTGAATTTTGGGCTTCATTTTTGCGTGGGATACCTGTGGTATCTGACACCGCTGTCATCAGGTCATGCTAACGAGTTGCTAAGATTGCATTGCATTTTGGATCCACGTTGGAGAGACTATTTGAGATGTTGTTGTAGTGCCTCTTCTAACGGCTAACTACTTATCACTAAGCTTCATTGGACTAGTTAATCCAACCTATATAAAAAGCTATGCAAAACAACGTGAAAAACAGTGTATTTTACATATGTACTCTTTGCGTACCTATTTTTTTTTTGTTCGACCAATAATTGGTTTTAATGCGCATGCATGTTCCTAATGCGCATCCTTGGTCCTGATGCGCGTGCGTTAAGTCGGAGGTTCACTACAATAAAAATAATGTACAGTTGAGTGACGATGTTCACAAGAAATCTCAAGATTTCCAATTAGAAAGCCCGAGTTAACGCAGATATGCGTCTAGTTCCTTCAACTCACCCTTGGTGCCCTTCAAAATAGTATGATTTCCACCGCACAAGGTCTATGACACCTTCAAGTTCATTTTCCAAACCAATGGGCAGCTGTGCAAAGGCTGCAATATGCTGCAACTTAGCTCTGTAATACACAAAGTCAAATGAAATTGAGACTTATAAAGTGGGGATACTTTCATTAGTGGACACTGTTGGGACACTGTTGGCACTGATGGCGAGGAATTCTTAAATGAGAAGATGTCAACAAAACAAAGACCGAAATCAGGAGCCAATCATTGATGAGCTCCTACAGAAATGTAACACTGTAATTTATGAACTTCAAATCATTTCACAAAATGAAAGGATACAACGCACGCTCTGATTGGCCAAGCCTAGTCCATTATATACAACTTATTAACCGAGAGTGAGGTCACTACAGGCAAATCTCCGACCGAGGCCTTGATGTATTGACCGAGCGATAGTGAGGTCAACAGGTCAAGGCCGAGGTCGAGGACTCCTTGTCGACGTCTCCTTGTAATGACCGAACGGACGAGGTTAATAAGTTATTTAGTATATGGCCTTTTCACCTTTGGAAAAAAGAAACCGAAAGGGTTTTCAATATCCGCTTGAGTACGAAATAAATAATTCGAGGTCATGTTCACTGAACCGGAACACACCTGACCATGCGATCGAAATCAGAAGTGACAGAAGAAATAGTTTTTTTGAAAATGAGACAACTTTATTCTAATTTGAAAAAAAAATTGAAAAATTTTCACAATGACCAGTCATAACAAGAGAATCTTGCCCGCTCAGCAGCCAATCAGAGCGCGCGTACTATTGTAAACATATAATAAGGCCTCATCTACACAAGCAATTAATATTTTTTCCTTGACAAGTTACTTGTCAATTTTTATTGCTCATGTAGATGATCAACAAGTTTTCCTTTACAATTTTCCATTGACAAGGTTTCCTTGCTCGTATAGACGACTGGCAAGTTTTCCTTGACAAGTTTCGGTTTCGGTTGAGTCCGCCGATTGTCCTTAATATTCCTTGCCACATTTTCCTTGTTGCCCAACTACACAAGTAATATTTCTTCCCTGACAATTTTTCCTTGCCAAGATAAAGCTGGAATGGTAGCTTTTCCTTGACAAGGAAAAATTGTCCATTTTACCCCATCTACACGAGAAATTTTATCTTGTCAAGAAAAACTTGTGAAGAAAAAATTTGCTAGTGTAGATGAGGCTTGCAACGCCATAAAGCCAACAACAAATTATAACTATTTATAAAAACATGTAGTTACAACTACGTCAGTAAGTACGCTACCTGATTTGACTGAGAACACGATCTGGATTGGCACCAATTCTACAACAAATAATAATAGCAACAATAATGAACTTTATTTGAATGTCAAATGTATCTAGCACGACGTACTAATTGGGGACACTGTAAAGCACAAATGAAATCAAATCAAATCATATTAAATTAAATTAATCAAATCAAATGTTGGTTTTTGTGGAGAGGGGAAAACTAGAGTACCAGGAGAAAAACCTCTCGAAGTAGAGTAGACAACCAAAAAACTCAGCCCACATATGACCGCGGGGCCAGGAATTGAGCTGTGCGCCAACCCTGCTCCAACAACAACAACAACAAAAAACAGTAACTTTGATTACTGGACTGAGCAGTAAATAGCTGCTTCCTTTCCCAAATGCAGAAAATTGGGGGCAGGAAGATACAAGCAATGTCCTACTGAGTCTTTACCATACACATGTCTAGTTAGTGTGCAGTTGATAATTATCTGGTAAGTATCTGCATCAATTATACATTGTACTGCGGTTAGGAAGGATGTTTCCTCTGGGTACAAGTACGTAGTGAATAAGACACACACACACTGGATTTCCTTGAATTGAAGAATAATGTTGAACCAACATCTCTTGATTAAAAAACTCTGCAGAATTTCTAGTCCTGAGTTGTAGAAAACAGTTTGTGAACAAGGTTCAATGAACACACACGTTACATTTTCTAACCTATTTCCATCTTAAAATTTATAAATATAGTTGACCTGCAGATAGTTCATTTGCCAATCAAGGCAGATCTGTTTACAACACACTTACAAAGCTAAAGAGTACTGAGAAAAAATATTATTATTATTATTATTATTATTATTATTATTATTATACAAAAACTGATAATTAATTAATGTACAATAAGGTTTTTGTTCTCAGGCAGTTGACATATCAACAGAAGAACCTTGTCTGCCGAATTGTCTTTAATTTCTATAAATAATGTTGCTTTGGAAGGGAAATGATGACTAGTCTAGTTCTGACACAAGTCTCATCTGGAGCACAGTAACTGTATGTCAAGCTTATTCATTTGATAATAGCAATGCCAAGTGCATCTGTTGTACACTGTAAGATTACATTTATTCTTTTTTTAATCCCAGTAGTGACCAGCATCCAATTTCTCATTGCAACATTCACTATTCATTAATCATTCAGGTTATGAGAATAATGAAAATGATCACCAAAAAAGAGTTATTGATACTTACAGTACAGTAAACAGATTCTCCTCACTAGCATCATAACAAATAAGTGAGAACAGTTAGGAGAAAATGAATATTGATATTGGGACTGAAAGGATTAATTCTACAATTACAAGGTACAGCATAATTATTGACTTATCTTCAGTACCTGTCAAGCTTGTTGATGAAAGCAATGCAGGGTACACTATAACGTTTCATCTGGCGATTTACTGTTAGGGTCTGGCTCTGTTTTTCATGAAAAAAAAATATTCTGTACTATATCTCACACAACAATAAAGGTAACTACTTACGTCATGCAAACCCAACATTGTTCAATAATAATAATTAAAATATTTCATAATTTTTTGGTAAAAGAACCTACAAGAGCACAACCTCAAGTACAATATTTTTCAAAGGCAAAGTGATACATTGTATGGATCATCAAGACTTACAGTGCAACAACTCAAACCAAGCCCACCCACATAAATTTTCATAAAAATTTTGAATGTCTGTTTTTGACCCTGAACAAAGCAGATTTGTGGTGAGTTTCTACTGACTAAGATGAGTGGGCCATAAATCAGAGAGAAGAAAAAGAGGATCCAAAACTTACAGTACGGAAAAGGTTTGTAAGATAATTACATGTATTTATTACTGTACATCTCTGACGACATTTTGGTGACCAAAACAAACTTTTGAATTTAGCGGGTTGTACAGTAAAGTATGGCCCACTACAGTAAATTGATCAATCATGGTGTGCGTACTAACTGAGAGATAAAATAAAACATTTAAGAGACTCTTTCATTTAGATACTCGATTGTGATTGGATAATTTGTATAAAAATATGTTTGGATGGCCTTGGTTTGAGTGGTCGCACTGAAAACCAAACATAAATTCAATCAATATGGCTGGATATTGGCTACCTTCTTCTTAGCATTAACTTTGCACAGCCAAGCTCCATAATACAGCATAAAAAGAGAGGCCAACATGAAGCCATTTTCAATTGATATTTATAACATTTTCAGCCAACAAATGGCAGGGCTTTTGAAAATTTATTTCTTCTTGTTGGGCCAGTAATTTAAGCAATATTTTCATTGGCTAATAGATCAGAAAGTGATTGGCTGATATAACTAACCAATTACAGCTGCCTAAATGCAATTTTAGAAAATACAGCAGTATTAGAGCCAATGGCATTTGAAGAAACAGTGATTCTATGAAAACAAAGTAGCAATCTAATGCAGCCATTATAGGTTATCATCATTATGAGCACTTGAGAAGAAAACAATATACACAAGATTTATTTAAAGACCCAACCATAAGATGCTGCACTTACCGAGGTCACAATTTCATGGTACATGTACTGTACATGAAAAACTAAGTCCTAGTTGTCCACTAGTCTTGAGGTTGCACTTGGGTTGCACATTCAAGCAATCTTAAACAGTACTTGCCAAGTGCAAAGACCTTCAGTGTACAGTACATGTACCCTGTAAATGGGGTTTTTGGTGCAAGTACTGGTACAAAGCATTCTCATGATATTCATTTCATTTTATAGGGAATCCAAACTCTGTCATTTGCCTTCCATACATGAACAGTTACCTGGACTCCACCAACTGCACATAACACCAAAACAGCACCATCAAGAACTCTCAATGATCTTTCTACTTCTACTGTGAAGTCAACATGCCCTGATGACCATATCAACAAGCATTGGATAATTATATCAGGGAGAACATTACTGCAGGGAGAACATTATTGTAGCAAAACATGACAACAATGGCAAATACACTGGAGGGCAACAACAAAAGCATCTACACTGTAGTGTCTTTGAGCAACATAATGATTCTGAAGGCCCATACAGCTGAACCTTTAACCCTTTACTCCCTGAGAGTGACCAACATGCATCTTCTCTTAAACGTAATACTACAAAGGCAACCATAGAGCTCATGAGAATATGCAATCTGAAAACTTGTATAGGTTTTTGTTGATATAACATCAAAATCTCCACACTGTTGTAATGAAAGATGTATTGAGATCAGTTAGAAGAATTAAGATTTTGATCTCAGGGGTTAAAGGGTTAATAATTATCTGGACCTAATTTACATGACTTGTATCTGAACTTTTCAATTATCCAAACTTGTTTCTCTGGCAGTGATCACTGATTCTATCATAAATTAATATTACATTACTGCAGTAAGTTGTGACATTGGTAAGGCAAAATCTTCCTTTGCACTGTTGAGTCGGTTGATCACGAAAGCTTTGAAGCATCAATCAGTTGGTTAGTTAAGCAATAGATCACACTTTCTATGGGTTTACCGGCGTGATAACCCACGCGGGATGTTGGGAGAACACGAGAAGAGCTTGTAAATCAAGCTTTTCGAGTGTTCTCCCAACATCCAGCGTGGGTTATCACGCCGGTAAACCCATAGAAAGTGTGATCTATTGCTTTTATAAAATAACTTTTAGTAGAATGGAGTCTTTGAGGTAAAAAGTATGCTTTTCGTACCATGATCAAGTCATGTCTTCTCTCTAAAGTCATCATAAGCCAATCACGAGTCACGATTTAATAGCGCTGAACTTTCTCAAAACTCAGTTCAGTCAAACAACAAACAGCAGCACTTCAAAACACGAGTTTTTGCACTCATTTCATGATAACTTATGAAAGCTGTTTTACAGGAAAAGTCAACACATATTCATGCGAACGTACAATGAAAGAATACGTTCGTGGTTTGTTTACTACAGAAGTAGAAATTAATTGTACCTCGCAGGTGTATTTTGTTGAGTCGATCCGTAAGAATTTCGTGCTTACAGACGGAACTGGCAGCTATTGTAATGGAGGACTTCATTCACTTTTAACAAGCCGCAGTGGTTTAAGATCTGTTTTCTGGATTTTATTGTGATCAAGAAATGCTGCGGTAATGACGTGGCTGCATTTACGAAGTTGTCACATGTAACTTTATATGCTCGTACAGCGACAGATGGAAATATGTCGAAGAAAGGTTTCTTTGCCGTAGCCACATATTGGCGTTAATATTTGTTGATTTGTGAAGTCAGGTGGTTTGAGGTAGGTTATGGCATCAATATCACGGAATAATTTGTGCAAATGTTGGAAAAAACCAGCACAAAACTCTGACATCTTTCATCATCGTTGGCAGCTTGTTTACAACCTACAGCGGCCGATTTTGAACCATATCTTGATCAGAGATCTCTTTTTGGAACAATTTCTTTCATTAAGGAATGTAATTTTGACATAAAATAAATCAAGAATGCTAAAACTATCCGTTTTGTCGCTGGTTGGCACTTGGTTAAGTTTTCCTAGAGACTTTCTACACCAGAAATTCACACAGTTGTTGTCTTGCTCTGCGATTTGGCATCGTCGTGAAATTAAATGTAAACTGCTTTCCAGCTTTGTACTTGATAACTTCTAAAGCTACAGTATGGCAGTCGCGAATTGTGACCCTCAGTAATAAAATGTGGAAACCAACGCTTTTAAGATTAAGAAGGGCTGGGTAAGTAACTTGTTCTGTTTTTCAGCCTTTCTAAAATCGTTGTTTGCAGATCAATAGCGGGTTTTGTTTATGGCTCGTGGTCCGGATGCCTTTTTCTATGGGTTTACCAGCACAATAACCCATAGGTTTTCAACCAATCAGCGCGCACGTAGTATCTGAGTTATTTTATAAACAAGTATATCCTCTCAAGTATACTTATACTTATTAGCGGAGCTCCACAGCGGCTCGAAGAGCCGCAGAGCGGAGCCCCATAACTACCGTGCGAGGATAGAAATTGAGAAAACCATGCGTTTGAGTTTTCATGGTCATCGTGACTAGCGGCATGGCTCGCGGACGCGTGCGCCTAGCGACGACGACGACGACGACGACGATGTTGCCCCAACATGGCGGCCATAGTCATCTGGGATATTTAGAAGGTCTTAAACCGAAAGGAGGCTTTGTTTTTCGCGCGCTTTTCGCGGCTTGCCGCGGCTACACAACCTACAGCCAGCAGTCTACAGCAGTCTACAATGTTTTGCTGAAGAAACGGATTTTATTCCATAGGTACTGAGATTTACTCCTTATAAATCTGTGTGAGAAAAATAGTCTGTAAAAAACTAGAAGCAATTTGATTGGTTGGACCATTTTCTTCACTAGTGAAAAAAAGTGGTCCGACCAATTCACTGTTCATAGAGGTGGGATCAGTTTTGGCGCCATCAACTCGGCAAAAAGTGAGCAATAACGGCTTCTTCCTCAGCTTCTTCTTTAAGAAATTCTAGGTTTGCAGATACAGCTTCAGTCGAGGACTTCATACAAGATCAAGAAAATAAAAATACGAATAACAAATCCGAACAGCCCGTCGCTTCACTGAAAGAATTCTTGACGTTGAAAGGCGAATCAAGGTCCGTAGAAGAAATTCCTTCAAACGAGCTCAATTCAGTTCATGAGTGAATTTGTCTGGTAGCAGTGGGAAAGAAGGAAAACAAAGATTATGAGCCAAGTTCGCTCCGTTCTCTCTTTCGCTACGGTTATTTGAGTAAAAAAGCTACGGATTCAGCATCTCAAAAGAAGTGATGTTTGAAAAAGCAAGAGCCGCATTAAAATCCAAACAAAAAGGTAATTTTACATTGTATTTCCCGTACACAAGACATTTCTGAGTCATTCACGAGTCGTTTTAAAACGTTTTTAACTGTCTTTGGTTCTCATACTTCTAGTGACATTTCCAACAGTGTTTAAAGTAGAATTTTCCAGTTCGTGCAATGTTTGTATCATTTTAGAGAAGTAAATTTTGAACGCATTTTTAACTTGACTGTCATGTTTATTCGGTATGCTCCAAAATAAAGCCTGTTAAGTGCGTTTTGCACCTTGTTGTGGTATCTTGATTTTTCTAGCCCAGCGTGATTCATGATCAGTTAGTAGTATTTTGTAAGGAGTAAATCTCAGTACCTACAAAATAAACAAATTACTTCATGGTTAGTTCGCCCGTACCAAGAAACATCGTCCGCACTCACTAACCATGAAGTAATCTCTATATTCATAGCGGTTTTGGAGGAAAAATTTTCTTCCTACAAGTTTTCGAGCGTTTTTGGAGGGACATAAGCATAAAGCTGAGTGTCTATTTTTCATTTGTTAAAGAGCTGCCTAGCTGCTTTTGGTGTTGCTTTAAAACTATTATAATTTTGCTGACCAGGTAATGGTTCTTCCGTTGAGTCGCGAGCTAGATTTTTTTTTTTGACGATTTATTTCAGCTATCGAATCTTCTTTAAGTAGTTGCGTACACCAGGCGTATTTAATAACTTTAGTGACAACATTTTCAATGTGTGAGGGTCTGTGTGAGGAGCTCCGCTTTTAGGCTTGCCTAAATCTATTTAATATCAGTAAATTTGGTTAGACAAGTATATACTCTATATTCGAGTATGATCTATTCAATACATGTATTTCATTCCGTTTCCTTTATCTCTATTGTTCACTAATTTTTACAGTACTTAATATTCATAAAATTATATTTTCATTATCCGGATATTTTGCACAAGGCCCAGTGAGACTGGATAATCAAGGTTCGACTGTAGTTGCAAGTTGGTTTCTTTGCTTATATTGATGTGGATACGATCATCGTGAAAATGAAAAAGTAATTCTCTTTTCCGTTATTTTCATTTCATTTTATTTTTAAAATTTCACTTTAATTGTCCTTGAACTTAAGTTGAATAGTATCTATTTAATGTCAAATATATATACTTTTATCACGTCCAATTTCTTTGTATTTGTCTAGTTTGTATGTAAATTGTGTAGCCTGGCCTGCCTCGAATAGCCTTGCTAACTGCAGGCCAGTCCCAATGTATCTTTTGTTATATATTTAAATAAAGTTGTTGTTGTTGTCGTTGTTGTTGTTTGCTTTTCTATGTAAACTTGTATAATAAGTAAGCTTCACATGTAATGTAGCATTGGGAACGTGGAGAACCACATATCAGGCAAAGACAATTATTATTGACCTCATTAGGAACCAAGTAAACAAACCCCAAAACAAAATAATACACTATTGTTGTTGATTTATGGATGGTTGTTGAGGATGTCGACTGACATTTCAAAAACATGAGCAGATTTACATGAAATATCTCTGTTCAACTTCGCTGTGAGGCCAGATGGAAGGATACTGATCATGATTATAATGGTACATGTAGTTAACTTGTGATAAGCAAAGGATTTTCTGTACATGAAATCTGGAACAACATTACTACCTGTGTAAGTGAACTAACCTGGAGTGTCAATAATGTTAATATTGGTATCTTTCCAGTTAACATATGTTGCTGCTGACTGTGAAAGGAAAACCAAGATTGAGTTAAATATGTGTTACTGACCAAGTGCGAGGTCAAGGTACACATACAGGGTGTTCATTAGGCATGGGAAATTGGAGAATTCTCTGGCTTTATATGGCCTGAGCTAGTTTTACATTCAGACGTGGAATGCTTTAAGAATATTCTCCTGTTACTTACATGTAACACAATTCTCCTGCTACTACAATTCTTATTGAAAACCCTGCATGTAGCTGCATATTGGCCAAATCCTTTTATGCATTTCTAGTGACCGAGACCCAGTTGAGTTAAAAAATAATGATAAATCAAACAAGGCCAATATCCAGCCATCTGGACAGACAAGTTTGGTCAAATAAATAAGGATTTACATGTATTACACTGCCATTTTGTTTTGTTTGGTTTTGCAGGACAAAGTGGGTAACCCCAAGCAGGTATTAATACAGTACCGCTCAATTGTACATGTAACTTGACAGTTTCAACTCGATCCTGGAAACTTGATTCTCGTGTCGCAAAGAATTTTTCAATCGCATGAACAAACGCTTTTCTTTCAGTTAATTTAGTTATTCCAACAAGCTCATTATTTTTCTCGACTTGAAACTCGAAAGACTTGAAACTCGACTCAAGAATCGATTCTCAAAATTTTTTAGGATTGAGAATTGAGTCTTGAGTTGAGTTTCGCATCTTACAAGTGTCTGTCAATTTACATTTGAGCAGTACTGTAGGTCCATTTTGTCTTCTCGGGTAGCCTATGAGAACTCAGGATTTACCTTGTCAAGCCAGCCACATAATAAAGCAATCTTACTGAATAATTACTGCAATTATTATTTATACATGTACACTGTCAGGTATAAAAACCCAACTGCCACAAAAATTTATTACAAACTAGTCTAACCTACAAACTACATGTACATTACCACTATCACACACCTGTATATTATCTAAAATCTCTGGATATGAGAAAACGTGAGCTATGATTGGTTTCCTACTAGCAGGCAATCAGCTCACATGCCTTTATTAGTATGGAAAATGGTAATTATGGCTGAAAGATTTGTTGAATTATAATGTAGACACAGAGAAATCCAAATCTTGCTTGAAAAGAATATACCAAATAACACAATCAAAGCAAATAATTGTGGGATTAGATTATTTGACGGTAAGTAAGCAAATTGTTTGAGAAATTGACATTTTTCACATTAATTTTCACAGTGTACATGAGTTTCAACATTGAACAGAATATGAGGAACTGTGTTGGTATTTAAGAATTGTGTCACCCTGCACCTGATATCCTCTTTAAAGCTCTGTGTCAGCCTGATGGGCATAACAATATTAAACAATAACTTACAATACAAGAATAAGAAAAGATATACAATGATTATAATTAAAATTACAATTACTGATATAATACAGTAGTTATCATAATGGTTATAATTATGATAAAAATAATAATATTATTAAGATAATGATAGTAATAATAATAATAATAATAACAATAATAATAATAATTATATTGGCGAGACTATGAGAAATTTAGCAGTTCGAATTGCGGAACATTCAAATCCTGCTCACACCTCTGAACCTGCAAAACACCTGCAAGAAAATCCTTCACATTCTTTCACCTGGCGTGTTCTCTCCTCAGCACAGACATTCCACAAGCGTAGGATCGTTGAAGGGCTAATGATTCAACAATTCTGCCCCAGCTTGAACAAACAAGTAATTTCTTATGTATCAAAACTTTTCCCAACGGGAATTACACAAGATATATATACATGCGTACGGACGGTCATGTTTGTAACCCTGATGATGGCAAACAGCCGAAAACGTT
>OX453274.1:29886939-29946939 GCA_949710005.1 Ricordea florida | reverse complement strand
AGTCAGGGTGGTCTTCCCTGAATCAATATGAGCTGATATACCAATGTTCCTAATTTTTGACACATCCTTCTGTCAAAATATGAATCAAGATGACAAGAACATTCTCTATGAAGGAGTCATTGCACAATTTCGTTATAGGGCAACTACTTTTAACTAAAATTGAGGTACATTATTGATGTACACTATGCATTCCCGTTTTGAAAACACGATCCTACTTTGAGATTCAAACAATGTCATTCCAACTTTCAGGGAAGGTTCTGGGGTGGTCTACTTTGTATGGGGCCTCTGACTGTTTTGTGGAGTATCCTAAAGGCTGTATCCTTTTTTCTATTTTTTTTTTAGGTTTAGTTATACTTGTATATGATATGTAGTATTGCTACTGAACTGCAATAAAATAAAATAAAAAATAAATAAATGAATAAGTTAAATATTTCCGTATCTATTTTAATAGACAAGATTCCCATATCATCCGTTCTTCATCACACTTGCTGTAGCAATACTGTCTTCGAAAAAGAAATAATGGCTGCATGTAGATTTCCTTATAATCCATACTTCATTACGCAAGCTGCAGTCGAATTATTTAGCTGTATATGTGTATACATACTGTATATATGCCTTACCCTAGATAATATAGTACAGCGTGCATAATAATTTCATGAAGTATTGGGATCATACTATAATCTAGCCAATGAGAGTTATGTAACCAACACTTTACAAAATTAATCAACCGGCCCCATGTTTGAAAGAACATAGTCGCACTTATGTAAATCTGGACCCTTACCTTAACTTCTGAAGATAAATATCGACTAACAAATGTTTGACCCTGAAGAAAACGAAATGTACAGTATTATGGATTCCAGCAAAATATACCACCAACGTGTGACGATACATGCTCAAATTGTACAACAAAAGTTGAACCAACTGATCATAAAAAATAGCTAACTTACGTTACGAATAGCTGACAGAATTCCAGGACGGTGAACAAGAGTACTTGTCAAATTCATACTGTTAAAGGCAGTTCATGATATTTTAACAGATTGCGAGTAAAAATGTAATTTTTCACAAGGCGCACGTGAAGCGGTTTGCGCATGCTATTCTTCAGCTGAAGCCGCTGGTGTAAGAATAAGTAGCGTCGGCTAGTCCTTCTTGTTAGCTGAAGGTTCTGTCCCATTGGCAGAGATCTCATGTATATAACCACCACGAGTCCCCTTGTGTGTGATTGTTTCCCTTTACAGGCAGAGATCGCATGTATATACACACCACGAATCCCCCGTACGAAATTCAATGGTACGTTGACGTAGTTGAATGGTGCATTGAATAATTTACCATATCTTACGTAGTTGGGGACTCGTCGTGGATATATATGCTGTAGTTCAATTTTTTCCTTGGTTTAAATTATATTTTCCTTTGTTTTCTGGTATGGTAATATGTGATAATGAGTTTGAAACAAAGGAAAATAAAATTTAAACCAAGGATAAAATTGAACTACAACATATACATGAGATCTTTTCCGTCTCATTTTTCTCCGATGTTCAATACTATTATATTCATATTACCTCAAAAGGCCTAGGCACTCAAGGACTTATAATTAACATATGAGCGAAACATTTTGCACAAGGCATAGAGAGGGAGAACTTTAAAACAGCAATGGCCTTAGCCAAGAGAACTTTATTTCCTAGCGTGTTTTCCACTGGCCAAACAACATTTTATTATAGGACAACTACCATCTGGAACTCACTGGACCTTACTGTAAAACTCAGTGGAACTATTTCAATTTTTAAAAAAAGCTTTGAAACGTAAATTAATTGTAGAGTTTTTAAATTCGTGGTTATCTAAATTAGAATGTAATTTTATTAATTTTAGTATATTAATATTTAATTGTAGTATTGTACCTTGTCATATACCTTGCCTTTCACTCAACAAAACGAGCACTGTGATTGGTTAATTCTTGGTCACGTGCCCTTGATCCAATTTTGAATGTCTCCCGACCGGGATACAATTGCTCAGTTGTTGCCCGCACGCCAGTTGTACCGTCTTTGTTTGCTTGTTTTTGCTAAGGGAAAGTCTAAATATATACAGTAACAAAGCACTTAATGTATGGTCCCTCGGGAAACTAGTTAGTTTTGTTTTCCCTCGGGTCCTGATGTTTCCCTCGACTTCGTCTCGGGAAACATCAGGACTCTCGGGAAACAAAACTAACTGTTTCCCTCGGGACCATTCATTAAGTGTATAATATTGTCTTCGAAAAGCCCCCATAGAGACAGATAATAAAGGATGTATGTATGTACGTATGTAACTCATTTCCTCTAAATGTAGGGGAGGAAAGTACGGGGGGGGGAAGATTTCCTTGTAAGAGGCTAATGGAGATGTGCCCCCGGATGAGGTCGCATTTTCACGCCAGGATTGACTCACGGGGTTTCATTTTTTACACTTCATGGAATGGGGTCACACATTTTCTGATTTTCGGGGTACGAATATTCTAGTAAGTGGGGCTTCACAATGGTCTCGGTCAAAAAGTTGAGAAAGTTGTCGTTTATTCAAAAATGTAGCAATCAGCTACATTCCGTAAAATTAAGTAAAAATATAGAGACAAATGTATTTTTATATTCTCAGGAAATGCGAAATAAAATGTATTGTATTGTATTGTACGTCCTTGGTAAACACTTCAGGCTTCCGGAGCCGAAGACCAGAGCGGATAATTATAACATCCTCCGAGGTCTGCAGAATTCTTCATTTCATATGGAGCCTAAATCCAGTCATTTTTTATTGCTCATTGAATCTGTTTCAAAGTTTAACGTTGAGAGCATCCTAGCCTCCTTACTAGAAGGTCTCAATGGGGTGATGACTTTTACAGCTAACGGTTAATATTTTTGACTGTTTTACAGCTAACGGTTAATATTTTTGACTGTTTTACAGCTAACGGTTAATATTTTTGACTGTTTTACGGCTAACGGTTAATACTTCTGACTGTTTTACGGCTAACGGTTAATATTTTTCAATATTTACGCCTAACGGCTAAATTTTTTGCCAGTTTTACGGCTAACGGTTAACCCCATTGAGACCCTCTTACTACAGTTGAGGCCGGACTTACGGATCCTAGCAGTTTGCGATTCAACCTGAAAAAGCAACAGCTTAGAACGGCATACCTACCGGGGTTCTGTCCTCGTATACCGGTACACGAGGGAATAACCATTGTATTTTCTTTGTTTAGGAGACATTGTTTAGCTCTAATGTATTTTTTGGTCTTGTGTACGGTACACGAGGACAGAACCACTACCGGTAACCCCTTGAATACCAGTGCAATGCTGTCTCAGCTGAGCTAAGTCAGCCATAATGCTCTTGGAGAACACTGTGCTCAAGAGAGCGTACGTCATCAAAACACCACAATTAATCAGACTTGATACCGTTTAAAGACTCCGTTTATTCAAAAGGCGATTTAAGTCTGTGCACAACAAGCTAGAAACAAACGATGCATATTGTGAACGAAGTAGTTTTCGGCGCTGTCACAAGCATATCCGGAAAAAGCAAATTCGAGTTCTCCCAACAGGAGTTGAACCTACAAACGTCCGATTACTGGGGCGGGAACGAGGATGAAAAAAACTAGGGTCTAGGTTAAGAACAAAAACAGTACAAATAGGGTTGGGTCCCACAGGGTGCACCTGACAGTTCTGAAGTGCCCCACCCTACAACTCTGCCCTGGTTTGTTTAAATGCAGAACAAAGCTATGTCTGAGCATGTATATTAAGCAAGTAGGCTTTCTCTTAAAAACAAACAGCTCTAAAAGAACAGGTGTACGAAACTGAGCACAAGCGTCATCGAGTACGCGAACACGGAAACGGTAACGAAAGTTGCCGAAGCAGAGGGGCCCTGTGTAGTTGATGGTTTGTCTCCCCAGCCCGGTGGGGGGTACTTTAGGGTTTGGCGCTGCTCCTTCAGCCAAACATACAGAGGCTTGAAGTAGTCTTCAAGAGCTTGTACATCTAAGGTTCCTGTCCCGGTCAACTTCGCTAACGCTTCTGGCCAGGGTTTGCTCTTTCCCATCTGAAGCATTTCTCTGAAAGGAGGCAAGAGAATCAGAAAGGCTAAGAAATCATTCATTCATGATCTATTCCTTACTTTATTCACCTACTGTATTCATTTATTTAGGGACGGACCATTAAAAAAGTGATTGGGGGGGGGGGGGGGGTGGGATAAAAAAATTCATGCAAGGGAAATGCCAAGGAAAAAAATTCATGCAAAGAAGGTAAAAAAAAAATTCATGCAGAAGGAAGGTCTAATTGTGACTTTTTCACACGCAGTAAAAAAAATTCGCGCAGAGGGGTTCACCTGAAAAAAAGATCCTGCACAAGCAGTGAGCGAAAAAAAAAAATTCGTGCAAGCTGAAAATTCCCCACCCCCCCCCCCCCCATCACTTTTCTAATGGTCCGTCCTTTACTTATTTGATAGCGCACGAAAACAAGCTTGCATGCAGAATGAAAAATACCCCCAAAAGTCCACTTGGCATGGTGTTTCGGCGAGCCCCTCAAATAAGATGAGGTGTCACGAATTGTTTTTGAACGGTCCTTCTTGACCTAGGTACAAGATTACACGTAACACGCCATTAGACACAATACGCTCGGTTTACTTACATAGAATTATCGGGATACACAGCATTATAGGTCTGCAAAAGCATGCATGATCACATTACACTACACTCAGCAGTCTGTACATCCAAAATTTGGACCGACCAGGCAATTACGTACAACGTGCTGACAGCCGTATGCATATCTTTAACACCTACCCGATTTTTTTCCCAGCTTCCTTTGATTGGTAGATAGAGCAAGTGTGTAAAGGGCCTGTATGACCCGCCAGACCACAAGCCGCCTTATGGAACTGGAACTGTAGGACAAAACTCATAAAGTACCTGTTGAGAACAAGAAATGACATAAAAAGGCATCTCATTTAGTAACAAATACCGAACCCCTTCGCTCCCGGGCAGGTATGATCGATATGCCAATTCTCTTTTCAATATAAAGGAGGGATGGTGGTACAGTGGTGCAGGTCACTGGGCATATAATTCACGGTAGGCTACTATATAGTCAGTTTACAGGGGTATATAAGGGTTTACAAGGATATACCTTTGTAAACCCTTGTATACCCCGGTAAACACTACATTTGATGACTATATGGTGGCCTACCATGAATTATATGCCGGCCACTGGCGCGAACATGGGTGATAGCACTGTGCTGTCTCATGATTACGACAACAACCTCCACACTATCTCTCCACCCAGGCGCATAAAAAGTATGTATCAGCGATGCAAGGCTGGGGAAGCCCTGCGATAAACCAACGCGCATTACGTTTCTCGAAAGACCTGACACATTTGGAAAGTTTCTAGCCCAAAAACTGACTCTATGGTTTGGTAACAAAGGCATCTCTACCCGCTAAACTTTGCCAGAGAAGGACTGGAGGTTTTTCGCCTTTAAAAACGTGTTTAAGGAACTGGTTTGTAGAATAGGTGCCGCTTACTTCATAACATTGGGACTTGAAGGACAATGTGAATGGCCAAGAGCTGTGAGATAATGAACATGGTATGTGTTGAGTCTGCTAAATACTGTGGTAGAGAGATGTATTTCTTCAGAATGTCACAGGCAAACGCATGGTGTTGTCTCAAACTTGAACCACGGAACTGAACAATGTTATTCACTTATTGGCGATGGGTTGTAATAATACTTTTAAGCTTTTTGGTTTTACCGATCTGGTCTTAGTCACAAATTAACTTTTCAGTGACCACTTTCCACCTTCAAGAGAGATAGAAATCCGAACGTTACGTTTTAATTCAGTTCTGTTATTATTATCAGTATTAGAAACCCACAAGACTTGAAACGTGTAACACCCATTCACAGCTTATTTCCTAAGTACGATATTTGGAAACCGCTTGCCCCGGCCCAGTCTCGGAGGTTTTTGGCACTGTCCCGCTTCCGTAGCGCGTAGTAAACAACATGCACTCGCAACAACGAAGTGTCCACCATGTTTTTAGCAGACAGTTACACGTTTCAAGTCTTGTGGGGTTTTTTTTGTACTGAGCTAACCTAATGTAGGGAGTGTTCGCAGGGATATGGTACTTTGCACCGGGGTCAAAGTCACTTTCTGTGCGTTCAACTGGTGGTTTGATTCCCTGGTACTTTGTTCTCAGCTTCCACCATTCTTCATTGTAGTTAGCTGGAGTTATGTCACCTTTAAACACCTTCCAACGCCACTGGTCAATCAGGAAACCGAATGGAAGGAAGGCGACCTTCCGTAAAGCCATCTTCATTAAGGCGTTTGTGTCAGATTCTAGGGAAGAATAATAGCCTGGGAATTAAAATTTTATCATCCTGGTGAAAAATCATTACCAACCCTTCTCCTCCTCGTCCCCTTAATTTATGTACTAAAATACATAAATCCGTAATAAGGCGTCTTGATATAAAAGATATTATGGCCTATGAGTGTACGCTATCAGAAAACACCAACTCAGCAACCTTTGAGGAATCTGATTGGCTCACTGTCACAGAATATTCAACATTATTTTTTTCTCAAAGCATGTGAGCGCGCCGGAATCCTAAATCCTCGAATTTGATTGGCTAATCACGCACGCGTGACCGGTCCAGCTTTTTACGATACGGCCCAAGGGCCGGATTTTTTTTACCAATGTAGCAATTTCCTATCTCTTTTCTTACTTTAAAATCAAGACATCCAAAAAAAAAATATATATATATATATATATATATATATATATATGTATGTATGTATGTGTGTGTGCATGTGTGTGTGTGTGTGTGTGTGTGATGTATGTGTGTGTGTATGTGTGTATGTATGTATGTAAATACTCTGCCACTATTTAACTAGTTAATGTTGTTAATTGCTAAATAACTGGCTGAAAGATAAACTCTGGTGCCAGATCATCGGAGATTCGTCGTTTCCCTTTCGGGAGGTGAAGAGGAATAATCGGGTGTTCGTTATGCCATTATTCCTGATCGGCAATTTTCACTATCCATTATTCCAGTAAAAAAGATATACATAAATCTACTTATTCCGGTCAATGTTATCAGTTGTTCTAAAGGAAGTCGTTATTCCGCCCCACGAATAGCATTATTCCATTTTAGTATATAGACGTGAGTGTTTTACTGGGAATTACATAACTCGTAAAATTCATAAGAAACAACATCCGGGACAGTAGTGGGACGGGACGTATTTTCCAGATCCTCACTTGTGAGGGTATCGATGGCGTCATTTCCCGCCTTGCACGATTCAGTTTGTGTACAAAGCTGCCTAAAGCTGTCTATATAATAAAAAGAAAATTACACGTTAGCTCGAAGACATGAATTTTATGTTCGAGTGGCAAGAACCCGGTGGGGGGACTCCCATATGGAATGGACGGGGATGCTCGTCGTCTCGCTTAGGGGTGTAAATTTCGGATTTTGGTCTCGCTTAGGGTGTTCTGGGCAAAATGTCATTATTTTTAACCGTCAAGGTCTCGTTAAGGGTTGCACGCGAAGTAAGAACAAAACAGAAAGAATTTTGATTCTTTATATTTGCTCAATTCATATAAACAAAGTTTTCCATACCATTAATATCCAAAGTCCACTGTAACAAAATGTGTTTGTCTATTGTTTTACGAGAGTGTTATACGAAACTTGACGAACTGAAACTCGTCGAAACTGGTCTCTTTTAGGGATCTGCATAAGCTTCGGCCACGCCCAGATTGGTCTCTTTTAGGGGTTAAATTCAAAATTTCCGACGAGCATCCCCGTCCACTCCATATGGGAGTCCCCCCCCCGGGGGCAAGAACACCTACCACTGTCACTGCTTACTTCATCCAGCAAACCGATTTTCTTCAAGTGTTGCGGTGTGTCTACAGAAAGCGACAATGTGTCACCCACTGCCTCATGGAAGCCCGGGTTGGCCCCAGTGCGGTAAACTGAGGACTGGTTCCAGTATTGTAGGTAATACTGTATGTGACCGAGCTCGTGGTGAGTGGTTACCAAGTCGTCGTGGTTGATATCCGTGCATTGTTTTATTCTGCAAACGTGATGTATAAACTGGTTAACTGCAGTAAAAACATGTGGAGGCATGAATTCGGCGTTACTTATGTTATCACGGCACCTTTTCGTATATACTCTCTCCCCTTGGTAGGGATCGTAACCCTTTAAGCCCCGATAGTGTCTTTACAGATTTTACTTCGGCTAACGCCAGACGAGTTTACTCGTCACAGGGAGACCCCTCGGGGCTTAAAGGGTTAAAAACTATCTCCTTGTTTTATTCTGCAAACGTGATGTATAAACTGGTTAACTGCAGTAAAAACATGTGGAGGCATGAATTCGGCGTTACTTATGTTATCACGGCACCTTTTCGTATATACTCTCTCCCCTTGGTAGGGATCGTAACCCTTTAAGCCCCGATAGTGTCTTTACAGATTTTACTCTGGCTAACGCCAGACGATGTTACTCGTCACAGGGAGACCCCTCGGGGCTTAAAGGGTTAAGGGATGAACCATTATATTCTTGACGGGGGGCAGATGTTGGGCAGTTTTGTCTTGTTAAGAATTCTTTTTCCCTTTGGGCTGAGCAAGTATTTTTTGCTATACTTTTGCTGTGCAGGAATTTTTTTTGGTACTAGGTCAGAGGTCAAGGTCACGGGAAAACGATTTTCACTGCCTTTGGGTGTAGTCACTCAACCAGAACAGAGCTGTTCCCATGAGCCCTACTCACTGCCCCTTGGGTATAATCACTCAACCGGATTATTCCCCGGTAGTATGGTGTAGCGCTTTCAAAATGGTGGGCACTGGCGGAGGTCTGCGCTCTCGGAGTGCTCATGTTGTACAAGCGATCGTAAATGTTGGTTTTCTCTTTGCACGGCGTTGTGCTTAGTAGAAGACATGATAAACATCATTGATGACTGCGATCTACTAGAAAAAGTTGTCAATATCACGAATGTACACGAACCATGGGCTCCTGACACGAACATAATGATGTTAGTGTCAATAAAAGTACAACAATTCAAATCTCCCGGGCAGATCTCTTTATGCAACGTATGTACTCGTGTTTTGTGTGAGCAGCTATACATACGCCAATAAGGGACGGACCATTAGAAAAGTGATGGGGGTTGGGGGTGTGGTGGGAAATTTTCAGCTTGCACGAATTTTTTTTTCTCGCTCACTGCTTGTGCAGGAATTTTTTTTCAGGTGAACCCCTCTGCACGAATTTTTTTTTACTACGTGTGAAAAAGTCACAATTGGAACTTCCTTCTGCGTGAATTTTTTTTCTTGGCATTTTCCCTTGCATAAATTTTTTTTTGTTTTTTCCCCACCCCCCTCCCCCCATCACTTTTCTAATGGTCCGTCCCTAAAATATTGTTTTTCACACGAGTAATTTAACTTACTATTGGCGCAAATAACTGTCAAAAGGTGTTACTTGAGTGACCGATATCGAAAATACTTTAGCCGGATCCCGCATGGGAGTAAATCATGTAAGCCTTTACAAAATATCCCGAGGGGTAGTGAATCATGTAAGCCTTTACAAAATATCCCGAGGGGTAGTGAATCATGTAAGCCTTTACAAAATATCCCGAGGGGTAGTGAATCATGTAAGCCTTTACAAAATATCCCGAGGGGTAGTGAATCATGTAAGCCTTTACAAAATATCCCGAGGGGTAGTGAATCATGTAAGCCTTTACAAAATATCCCGAGGGGTAGTGAATCATGTAAGCTTTTACAAAATATCCCGAGGGGTAGTGAATCATGTAAGCCTATACAAAATATCCCGAGGGGAAGTGAATCATGTAAGCCTTCACCAAATATCCCGAATGCACGAATTTTGTTTTTCACTCACTGCTTGTGCAGGAATTTTTTTTCAGGTGAACCCCTCTGCACGAATTTTTTTATTACGTGTGAAAAAGTCACAATTGGACCTTCCTTCTGCATGAATTTTTTTTCTTGGCATTTTCCCTTGCATGAATTTTTTTTTCCCACCCCCTCCCCATCACTTTTCTAATGGTCCGTCCCTAATTTATGGCAGGCCACCATATATAGTGGTTACAGGGGTATACAAGGGTTTGCAAAGTTATATCCTTGTAAACCCTTTTATACCCCTGTAAACACTATATATGGTGACTATATGGTGACCTACCATGAATTATATGCCCAGTTCAGTCGCCGTACTTCAGCCGCGCCGAATCGAATTGCAATTTATGCCGACCTAAATAAATTAATCTCGGCTGAATTGATTCAGACGCCGGTCTAAATGTGGCCGAAATGAATTCAATAAGGGGAGTCTAAACGCGGTTAACGATTGACTAAATATGGCCGACGCCGAGAAGTCTGGCAGTAACCGGCAAACAAGAGCCTTTATCAGTGTAGTTTTATGCACCGCTTTCGTAGCTTCCTTTCCCGTCTCACTTTCGCATAAGTGGTTCGCAAAACGCCACGCATTTATCAGCCACCCATCCCTGGTAACATTTGTATTCACAAGATCATCCCCTTCCGGAAAGTATTACGTCATACATTCTAGACAAGAGATACAAAAACATTATTTTTCTAGACTTGGTGTAACATTAAGACTGTGGAATGAAATACCTTGTCATGCAACAGATTTGCCGAGGAAAACATTTAAAAAGGTCCTCAAACAATTGCATTTTGATATTCTGGGAAAAGAATAAGACTTTATGGAAATACCGATGATATTTAAAAAAGTAGGATCAGCTGGATATTATGGACAAAGATTGTTTGTTCTTCATCGTGGTAACTTCGACCCATCGTCTGAAGAACACTAGCAGTACATACGCGACCATTACCCAAGTAACTCCGTCGTGAAACGATAGAACTAATTTATATTATCATCAGCTAAATAGTTTCCATTCACATATGGCTTGCTGTTTTATCATAGCCTTTTAGTTTCATATAGCTATAATTGCCTCGGGGGGGGGGGGGGGAGAATTGCTTCCACATATGGGCTATATAGTTGTGTCGCTGTGAAGGGCATGGTTTTCAAGCAGTTTCCTCTTGCACAGGGTTTCAGAGCGTTTGTGTATAGAATAGGGTATCATTTTTCACGAAACTGACCAGTTGGTCGAATATTAAATTTAAAACTGTATAAATAAACCTTTTTTTTTGAGAGAGAGAGAAATGATTGTGGTTTTGTTTTGGCTAAACTGTGCTAGTGACCTCAGTTTCTGGAAAACAGCTACTCTAGGATAGGAGTGATTTGGGGGGGGTTTACTCTAGTACAGGGTAGCAAAATTCAGCTGAACCAGCTCTGGTATAGGCTAAGGGTTCCAGGGTTCCAGCGACACATCCCCACCCAAAAAGTCCTAAAGTACCCCCCCCACCCCCCAGGAATTGCCTGTAATCTGAATTTCTTGTTACCTTTTGTTGTTTTTTCTTAGGTGTGATCGTCCTTGTCCAGCCTCAAATAGCTCTGTGGCTATTTGCGGGACAAACTGTCTTTAATGTGAAGAAAACTTTTGTGTATTATGGTGATACTTGTCGTGAATTGCAATTGTAATTTTAATTATAACTTAATTGTAATGAACTGAATGAAAATGTTGTTGTTGTAGAGTGACAGCTATTAAAACCGATGTTTCTGACATGCGGGGTCGACAAAATGGACTTTTTGTATACGTGTCATTTTGCGTAACTCTAACTTATTATCACACAGATCAAAAGGTCAACTTTTGTTTTCCAGTAGCTAGGCTAGCAACGGTGATAAGAGAAACAGGATGCTGACGTAAACCGACGGAAGGCTCGAGAGAAATGAGACAAATATTACAAAGGATATTTTATCCACTTCACGCTTGGGCCGTAAGCAATGGCTCCAGTAATTACAAAACTATTTGCAGCTCATTCGATTCCGACAACGATAAAATGTTTTTTAATTTGCTTGTTGGATTTTGTTTATTGTCTAAACGAACCAAGAACAAACAATGAAGTTTCACCTTTCAAGCAAGACACAACCAAAACAAACAGACAGAAAGAGAGAAACACGAGCCCGGCTCTGAATGTGTGTAAACATTGGGAGATGCAGAGCGTTTAAACAGACACTGTGGTTCCGGTATTGTTTGTCATTTTAAACAATGCTTGATTCTCATGTACATCCGTTGTTTTTGGAATGAGTGTCTTTGAAATTCCACGAGAGAAGCGAAGTTGCGAAAAAACACAAAAGCAGTAATTGCGCTTTTCTCTCTCCTTTATTAACCCAGCCCACGTCCTGCGCACAGTTACTGTACGAAAATGCAGCGAGTAAAAATACCATTGAGGGCTGGTTTGCAATCTACGGCGATAGCAATCCCAAGATGTTTCTCTTCGATAACCAACATAAAGGCGAGAGCCAAAGAACAAACTGGCGTACCTTGTCCAGATATGAAATGTGTAAATAAAATATTTGTAGCGGGAGAAACATTCCTGTGATTTACACCTGCTAACCAATGTACAGAGAACCGGAACTGCGAGACGTTCGTTTGACGAGGATTACGTAAGTTAATTATCGGAGACAAAAATAAAAGGATAAATAAAGAAGAGAGAGTGGTAAAAATACGGCTCTAGGACACAGAGAACAGTCCAAGATTTTTTCTGATATTTTTTTTCTGAGACTGTTTTAGATTGGTATTAAATTTAATAAAGAAATTTATCAAGGATTTATACAGATAATAGTTATAGTACGCAGGAATTAATTCTTATTACAAAAAAAATAAAATTGAAATTAAAAATGAAAATGAAAAAAAATAAATGATTTAAAAAGATAAGAATTAATTTACAAATTAGAAATGGAACAACTAAATAATTTGAGTTCTAAACAATTAAAATCACTAGTTTCTTGGTATAAAATTAGAGGACGAAATGCAATGACTACTAAAGCAGATCGAATTCAAGCATTGAGTAATATACCTGAAATAATTAACAACGTTCAACAAATCGTTGATAATATTCAAGAAATTATTGTAGCAGTGTATAATACACCAAAAAGAAGAGTAAACCAACCACGGCCACCTCTTCCAATTCCTCATGTTACTCAACCACCTCCACAAACTTTACCAACTCCAATTCCTCATGTTACTCAACCACCTCCACAAACTTTACCAACTCCCATTGAAAGAACTAAACCGCCTAGTCCTTCACCTCCTAAAAATGAGATGCCAGGAACACCACCTATACCTGCTACAAGAAAAAATAAAAATCAACTTCAAACCTCCATACCCACACCTAGAAAAAATATACCAAAAAAGTGCAAAGACCCATACCAGCTCCACTGAAAATTACAAAAACAAAACAAACTCCTTTTTTAGGAAATATATTACACAAGTTTTGGGATTTTGTAAAACCAATCATTCCTGAAAAAGTAAAAAATGAAACAGAAAAACTAGCTAAAAATTTTATAGAAAGATATATAATATTAAATGAAACTAAAAATCAGTCTAAAGAATTAAAACCTCCACCTACTTCAAAAAAACCTAAAAGAGAGAAAGATTCAATTACAGGTAGGGATTATGAGAAGGAAGGTGCTAGACCCAAAACAAAAAGAAATGTAAAAATATCTGAGGATGTTAAAAAAGATGAACAAGAAGATGATGAGGATGATGAAGATGATGAATATTTCTCACTAAAAGAACAAAAAAAAGAATTCAAAAAAGGATATTTGAAAAAATACAAGATAGATGGAAAGAAAGGCTATGATCCTGAAAAATTCATGAAAAAAATAAAACAAAGAGTTATGGATAGAATTAATCAGGAAAAGAAACCAATCAAGATTAAATTTATATTAACATGTAAGTTAGTAAAATTATCTCTACTAAAAAATCAAATTGAAGAAGAAACTGAAAAATTCTTTCACTCTTATCCAAAAATAATTACTGAGGCGAGTAATTTATCAGAATTATATGATGATATGATTAAACAAATACTTAATGAGATTGATAAATTTCTAAATATTGGTTATAAATTTGTATTCGATTCTGTGGTGAGAATTGATATTGGTATAGGACCTTATGAAGTTATTTCTGGAAGTTCATATTTTCCACTACCAGCAAGATTAGCTGCAAAAAAAGCTGTTGTTAACCCTAAGAATTATCATGATAAAAATTGTTTTATACATGCAGTAACAGAAGAAGTGTTTCCAAGAGATAGCCACCGAGAGAGAGTAAATAATGAACTTAAGGAAAATTCTAAAAAATTAAACTTTTCAGGCCTTGAAGGTCCAGTTTCAATAAAAGATATTGATAAGTTTGAAAAACAAAATCCATATATTGTTAATGTATTGAGATATGATGATGAAGATGATAAGATATATACTGCAAGAATAAGTGATAAATGCTATTGTAAGAAACAAGAAAAATGTAAGAATTGTGGTTGTAGGAAAAAAGAGTGTAAAAAAGAAGAAGAATGTAAGAAAGAAGATTGTATAAAAAAAGAATGTGAGAAATGTGGTTGTAAGAAATGTGATTGTAACAGTTATGAATGTAAAAGATGCGATTGTAAAGTTATCACATTACTTTTAGTATCTAATGGCGAAACAAATCACTACTGTATAGTAACAAATATTAGTAGGCTTTTATCCTCTGAAATTGATAAAAATAAAAACAAAAAACATTTCTGTATTAGATGTTTCAACTCATTTTATAAAGAAAAAAATTTGTATGAGCATAGAGAATACTGCGATTCACATGGAGAAGTTAAAATAAATATGGTAAAAAATGAAGATGGAAGTCCAAAATTTATTTACTTTAAAAATTTTAAAAATAAAATGAGGGCACCCTTTGTTATTTATGTGGACTTTGAGAGTTGTCTAATACCAATACATACATGTTCTCCAAATGAAATTAAAAGCTTTATTAAAAATTATCAACTACATAAAGCATCAGGATTCTGCTATTATATAAAATGTTTTGATGATAGTATATTACCAAATGATTTTAAACGGTGTGTGGAATATACTGCAAAATCTGATGATGAAGATGTTGCACAGATATTTATAGAATATTTAGAAAGAGATGTTAGAAAAATTTATGAAATAATAGAAGAAAGAAAGGAAAAGTTTAGATTCTATAATAAGAATAAAATGTCAGAAAAAATAAAAAAAGAATATGAAAATGCAACTCACTGCCATATATGCGAGAAAGAATTTAGAGAAAATGGTAATAAAGATTATAAAAAAGTAATAGATCATTGTCATCTTACTGGAAAATATAGAGGAGCTGCACATAGTAAGTGTAACTTAAAATATGAGATTCCTAAATTCATTCCAGTAATAGCCCACAATCTGTCTGGATATGATTTACATCTATTCATTAAGAATCTTGCTAGAACAAATGGTAAAATAGATTGTTTAGCTAATACTGATGAAAAGTATATTAGTTGCTCAAAGAAAATTTTAATTGGTTATGATGATGATGGCAAACCCATTAATCGAACAATCAGATTCATTGATTCTTACAAATTTATGCCAAGCTCTCTTAGTTGTTTAGTTGATAATCTTACAAAATGTGGAAATTGTAAGACTTGCAAACCTGGTGATTGTATGAAGAGATATAAAAAAGATGGAAAAGATATTGTGTATAAAGGTATTGGTAGATGTGGAAAATGTGAGAATTGTATGTTAGTTGGTAAAAGATGCCTTTCTCCAAAAGATGATAAACTAATCGAAACAAAAAAAGAATTTGGAGATAAGACAAATATGATAATGAGGAAGGGTGTATATGATTATGATAATTTTACTAGTCTTGATAAACTTAATGAAACTAAACTTCCACCAAAAGAAGCATTCTATTCAAAATTAAATGAAGAAGATATAAGTGAAGATGATTACAATCATGCTGAAAAAATATGGGAAATTTTTAATATGAAATCAATGAGGGAATATCATGATTTATATCTCAAGTCAGATGTACTACTTTTAGTAGATGTATTTGAGAACTTTAGAGATGTATGTATGAAAAATTATGGTTTAGACCCTGCTCACTATCATACATCGCCAGGACTTTCTTGGGATGCATTGTTAAAATTAACCAAAGTTAGATTGGAATTGTTTACTGATGTTGATATGTTACTTTTGATTGAAAAGGGTATTTTTGGTGGTGTGGCTCAAATATCAAAAAGATATGCTAAAGCTAATAATCCATATATGGAAAACTTTATCATAAATCAAATTATAAGTTATATTATTTATCTTGATGCAAATAACTTATATGGAGCGGGAATGAGTGGAAATCTGCCTACACATGGTTTTAAATGGATGACTAAGGAAGAGCTTGGAAATTGGAGAGATATGCCTTGTATAGTTGAGGTTGATTTGAAATATCCCAAACATCTTCATGATTTACATAAAGATTATCCTCTAGCTCCAGAAAAACTTACTGTTAATAAAGTTCAGAAATTAATACCAAACCTATTTGATAAGGAAAGATATGTCATCCATCATGAAACGTTAAAATTTTATGAAAGTATGGGATTAGAAATAACAAAGATTCATAAGGGGATTAAATTTGAAGAGTCTGAATGGATGAAGCCTTACATTGATTTGAATACAAAATTTAGAGCACAAGCAGCTAATGATTTTGAAAAAGATTTCTTCAAGTTAATGAATAACTCTGTATTTGGTAAAACAATGGAAAATGTGAGAAAAAGGATAGATGTGAGATTAGTTAATAATGTAGAATCAGCTAAAAAATTAATAAGAAAACCAAACTTTAACCAATTTACTATCTTTTCTGAAGATCTAGCTGCTGTAAATATGAAGAAAACAGAAATAAAATTTGATAAACCAATTTATGTAGGGTTTTGCATTTTAAACCGAAGTAAAAAAATAATGTATGATTTTCATTATAATTATATGAAAGAAAAATATGGAGAAAAAGCTGAATTACTTATGACAGACACTGATAGTCTTGTATATAAGATAGAAACAACTGATTTCTACAAAGATATAAACCCTGATGTTAGAGAAAAGTTTGATACAAGTAATTATCCAAAAGATCATCCTTCTGGAATTGAGGTTGGTGTAAACAAAAAAGTAATTGGAATGTTCAAAGATGAGTTTGGAGGAATGATAACTAAAGAGTTTGCAGGTACAGGAGCAAAACAATATGCTGTATTAATGGATAATGGTGAAGAGATAAAAAAGAATAAAGGAACAAAAAAATCAGTTGTTGAGAAAACCATGTATTTTAATGACTTTAGAGAATGTGTATTAACTGGAAAAACTCAAATGAGATTACAGAATTTAATTGGATCAGAACTACACAATATTTACTCAAAAACTGTTAATAAAAAAGCACTATCTGCTGATGATGATAAGAGAGATATTCGTGAAGACAGGATAAATACTCTTCCCTATGGACATTATCTTTCCGAAACAGAATTAGATGATAATATGAACATCATTTTTCTAAAACAGAATCTGGTGGAAGTTCTGTATCATAAGGAATAACCTGTAATTCTTCCCTGACAAAACCTCGTCTTGGACCACCAATTAAATAATACAAAACAGGTTGATTAGGTGAAATCACACTCCTAGAAATATCATAAACCTGAATACTGAATATGGGATCAGTTGCGCGTCTTTTTTCACCACCCTCAAGTTCACCAGGAGATAATAAGTATCTAACTTTAACACCAGGAGGCAATCTAACTTCATCAAGTCCAACAACACGCTTAGTTCCTCCCGGTAGTCGGTACTTTTTAGGTTCAATATCAACCTCTTTCATTTTTATAGCATCATCAGGTTCTTTACCAGTTATTTTCGTTGTTGTATTATTCAAAGTTTTCAAAATATCTGGTAATCTTTTCACCCATACTCTGGATTGAACATCACTTATCATTTCTTGGGCATATTGATGACTAAATAATCTTTCACCTAATATTCTGTTTGCGTTTTCTACAAATGCTTGAGCTCTATGATTTCCAGCTTCACTTCTTTGTATTTTCACATTATGGTAATTCATAAGTTTTGTAACATCACCCATAAATTCTCTTCCAGGATCAACCATTAATGTTTTAGGATATTTTAATTTTCTGGAATATATTTTTTCAAAAGCTTTGGATATCTCGTGGCTTTCTTTTGAGGTTAATGGTTCAGCATCTTTGTATCTCGAGGCAACATCAACCACAACTAATGCGTATTTACATGTTTTTCTTCCTACTCTATCATGTGGTAAAAATAATAAATCTGCTTGATGAATATGATTAGGTTTATCCACAGTCCAGTGAGGTCTCGGAATATATTTTGGAGGTGGAAGATATATTTGCCATATTGCTTGTTTTTCTAACCATTGTTTTGCTACATTTTCACTTACTTTTGCTTTCTCAGCTAATTTAGGAATTGCAGAATATCCTTTCCAATATCCATCAGTTGAATAATATATCCGACTTAAAGTCGGGCCCGGCTTCGCCGATATCCTTGATAACATGCTTTCGTTACTCATTTAAAGATTACCCATCCCCTCCTTAAAATAAAATATGTCGCAAACCATATCTGAAAAAATTAACCCAAACAGGATTCCAAGGGAGCCACTCGGTTTGAAAGCAGAATCAATATTGAACAGAATTACACTCAATCCATCATCCGCTGATCCTGGAGAAACACTATATATAAATATTCCAAAACTTACCCAGAATTTAGTTCTTGTACCTGGAAGTTTATCTCTAGTATTTAACTTGACTGTTGATGGTCATGAAAATAACACCCTCGTAAATAATGTAGGTAGTAACCTTGTATCCAGACTCAGGGTTCTTTTTGGAGGTGAAACACTACAGGATACTCAAAGATATGATATATTTCAAACCTACCATGACTTATTCTTAACAGATGAAGAACGAGAGGATAGATTAAGGCAAGGTATTTCTTCTGTAAACATGAGGAAGCTAAGGACAAATGCGGGAGATAAGGTAGACGAAGATGCAAAGGAAGTATCTCTTGCAGTGGTACACAACACAAAGTATCATATCCCACTAAACCATTCTATTCTCAACGATCACGGGGTTTTCTATCCAAAGGCGCTAGATCATCAACTAATATTTGAGATTTCACTTGCTCCAGTTCGCGATATTGTTGTTTATTCCGATACAACCAAACCTCCAACTTATAAAATCACAAACCTTGAGTTGGAATATTCTTGTATATCAAGCGAATACTTAGCTCGTGAGGCGCAGGCAGCTTATCAGGTTGGAAAAGGATTCTTTTATGAAAATGTCACTCTACACAAAACTTTCACCATATCCAGACCTACTGATAGTGTTATAAACCAACATATTAATCTACCTAGAAGGTCAATTACAGGGATATTATTTTTGTTTACATTACCATACACCGGAGGAGCACGAGATTCTGAGAATTTTTTCAACCCAGGTATCACCTCAATTAATATCGATGTTAATGGTGTACCAAATCGTTTCTACTCTAAGGGAATGGTTCCATCAGATCTTTGGGAGTCGGTAAAGAAACGTTTCGGTGGTTCATCCCTTCAGTCGGTAAAGGAAAAGGATTTTTATGGTGATAAGTTTGCTCTGTGGATAGATTTGAGAACCAACCCAGATAATAGTATTCATGGAGGGGGTCTAGCCTTAAACAATGCACAAGATGGTGTAAAAATAGAAATGAAAAGAAAAGTTAGTGGATCTGGTATTATGACTTGTTACATGTTTGTTGTAGCCGATGCGTTAATGGAGGTTATGAATTCAAACTTAAGATCAATCATGTATTAGTTAAAAGATGGAAGAATTACGAGATAAAATTCCTTTTCACTGCATTATAACAGGGCCAACAAATTGTGGAAAGACAAAGTACATCATTGATCAACTCAGAGGACCATTTCGAAAATTGTTTGAATTCATTGTTTTAATATGCCCAACTTATTCTAAAAATAAAACATATCATAATTTTGCACGAGGAGATAAACGTTTCTATGTATTGTCACCAGATGCTAGTAACATTGATGAGATTAACGAATTATTAACTGATTGTCAAACTTTGTTCTCCGGTACTAATACACTAATAATTTTAGATGATTGTGCTGTTTCGAGTGATTTGAAGAAAAGATCGAATAAGTTTATAGATTTAGCATTCTCTGGAAGACATCATGGATTATCAGTTTGGGTTCTCACTCAGCAATTAACTTCAATAGCAAAACCATTCCGTGAAAATGTAGCTTGTGTTGTTACTTTCCATAACCCATCACAAAAAGGTATGAAGATGCTTTTCGAAGATTATGGGTGTGATTTGGATTATGAATTATGTAAAAGATTTATGCAATTATTAAAAACTGAAAAATATTCTAGACTTTGTTTATCTTTACGTTACCCATTTAATTGTTATTTGGAGATCCCTGAAGTGATTTCAGCGTAGCTGTCCGGCAAAGCCGATTTAAAAATAACCCATGTATTACCGAAAGGAATAAAAAAAAAAGATGACAGAAGTTGAAGATGATGATTATTATAATTATGAGACGAGCCAAGATGAGTTGGAAAAGTTGATTGATCGAAAACTTATAACATTTGTAGGTTTATTAGGGTTGGTTGGATTTCAGAGCTATCTTTTAATACTATATTATCATCTCATTCAGCGATCAGCAAAACCTTTTTAAAAAGAATCTAAAGACCTAACCTTAGGGAAGAAAATTGTAATATGACAGAAGTTGAAGATTATATTGAAGAAAAGACTGAGGTAAAAGATGATACCGAACGAAGTGATGAACTTGAAATAAAACAAGAATCACTAAAAATTCTCACAGTTCTTGGAACTACAAAGGAATATTTAGGTGTAGATATGAGTCTAGGTGATATAAATAAACTCACAGAAAAAGATGTTGTAAAATATTTTAATCGATACCAGGCAGTATTAGGTAAAAAAATTAACGGTGGATTATTGGATTCATCTCTTCAATTAGTTTCTCATGTCATTTCTTACATGGTTCCTGTAGATGATATAGAAGCTCTTTGTGATGATTTGAAGAATGATTATTTGGTTAATCGTGAACTGACAAACTTTGTAGGTTTATTAGCATTAAAAGGTGGGAGATTGGTGGCACTTGTCAGCGGATTATTCCAGGTTGCAAAGCACATTAAAATCAAAAAAGTACAGGAATCAGATAATACTAACACAACTGAGCAGTCTGTTGATGGGTATGATACTGTCTACTAAAGGGGTCTAAAGATTTCTTAATGATATGTAAAATAATGTCCGAAGAAGTTGTTGAACAAATTACTAGAGATCCACCAAAAGAAGAGCAAAAAACTGAAGTTAATACTTCTAAAAAGAGGGAGAAAGATCCTAAAAAGGTTGCTGCTGGTAAGAAATTAGCTGAATATAATAAAAAAGCAAAAGAAGCATTAGCTAGGGAGATGAAACGTGAAGAAAAAATGAAACAGGAAGAAGAAGAGACTAATGAAGATGGTGAATCTAAAGCATGGCTTCCAGAGTTATCTTTTACCACCGTATTATCCATTGTAGGAATAGGGTTTACAGCATTTGACATGTTTATGAGATATTATAAAAATAGGATAGTAGATTTATCCCAAGTTCCTACTAAAGTTCCACCCCAAAATATTCCTACACAACCCTCCCAACCACAACCCCAACCAACTCTGAAAATGGGAATGATATGAGGAAAGCAGTTTAAAGGTTTCTTACTGATACAGTAAAAAATTATGTCATCCGAAAACAAACTTGTGAAAACTGTTACTGATTCTGCAGTCCTTATCGGATTAGCAGCTGGTGTTGGTTATGTAGCTAAAAAGGTTATGAAAGAATCATTTATGAACGATCCATCCTCAAGTATTACAAATTATGCAAAATGGGTAGCTGTACTTTCTGGTAGTATGTATCTAAAAACATATTTAGAGGATCAAAAGATTTTACCGACCTAAAGGGGAGGAACCTCAAATTAAAATATGGCAGCATTAGCAATGATGGTTGGTGGGCTATTTTGAATGCGACTACTTTCGTTGGTGGTTCATATCTTGCAAAATATCTCTCAGGTGATAAAACAGATACAGAAAAAATACGACATGATAAGGCATTAGAAAAATATCAAAAAGATTATGCAGAATATCAGGAAAAAAGACAGAAACTCATTGATTGGAAAGTACAACAAAAAGATGATAAATACCAAGCTTCAAAAAATATTTCCAATACAGATGAAGCTTTGAAATTGTATAGTGAGACACATGAACCAAAATTTGCGGATTATTATAGACCTAGTGACAATCAAAAGAAAGGAGAAATAGCATATGTTGGTGTTGGTATGTTGTCATTAGGTTATTTAGTTAGTAAATTCTTTTAGGTAATTGTATGTTCCTCAGATTTGCTTCGCGGTCCTAAGGGGTCTAAAGATTTCTTACTAATTGGTAAAAAATCATGGCAGAAGGAGGAGATATACCAGATTTGGATCCAACTAAACTAAATGAATCAAAAGATGAAGCTGGTGGAGGTGATGATACACTTTATTTATCCCCAATCGAAAAGACATCCCCAATCGAAAAGACATCCACAACTCATATAGAATATCCTGGTTATAATGAAGAAGAAACATCATTTGGTAGGCGTGAAACTGATCCATTGTTGGATATGGAAAATGAAAAAGATGAAGTTTGGAGAGATATTTCAAATAAATTTCCAAATGCTAAACCTAGTTTTCTTTTCAAATATAGTGAGTGGGGTAAAATAGAAGTTGCAATTCCTAGAAAACCAGGAGTAAATGAAACATGGCATGAATTATTCAATGCAAATGGAGATATTAATAAAAAACTCCCTGTCACTATAATGAAAGCTCTGGGTAAAAAAGCAGAAGAAGTTGTTGAAGCTAATGATGATATTTTATCACAATTGAATGAAAAAAACGAAGAAATTAAGGATTTACTTAATGCATTAGAGGGTTTAAGAACAGTATTAGAAACAAATGATCTGGAGAGGCAACAATATATTGATAATGATAAAGAGAAGCGTAGAATCATCGAACAACATCAAACCAGAATTGCAGAAATTGAAAGCTATTTAGATGCAGCTGTTAAACAGAAGATAGAATCTAAAACAGAGGTTGAAAAACTTTTGAATGAAATTAAACGATACAAAGATGAAATAGACAAATATAAGGATGGGATGAGCAATTTAACAAAGTTAGAACAAAGTAGGGATCGTTTACAAACTGAGGTTAATAAATATCAGGAACTAGCGAGAAAGCAGATAATTTTAAGTCAAGAACAAATAAGTGAAATCGAGAGACGAAATGATGAAATACTTAAAAATCTACCGTTACGAGATCGTGTGAAGGCTATCTTCAAAAAGTATGGTTTTACAGTCTTTGCTGTTGTGAGTGCTGTAGGTGTTATCATTGGTGTTATAGTTTCTAATCTTTCTAAAGGTCTAACAACATTGGGTAAAGGTGTTGGTAATGGGTTGAAAACTATAGGTAAAAAACTTGGTGAAATATTGCCTGGAATGGTCGGTGCAATAGTTAGCTTTCTATTCAAAACAGCGGGTGAGGTTACTGGATTTTTAGGTAAGAATGCTTGGTTATTGATAATGGCTGTGGTTCTATATTTTGTGGAGCAATTTAAAAACAAGAAGCGAAGGTAAGAAAACCCTCCCGAATTCATTTAAAGATATCATGTTGATCAGTAAAATACAAAAATGGAGGATTACAACAAAATATATCCGAAAATTCCAACTCAGTATAATAATGTTGACCCAGTCAATTTCAGACTGCAAAAATCGAGTGAAGTATTACAAAATCTTGAGAGAGAAATTAAACATTATGAAGATGTAAGGAAAAAATATAATAGAGCAAGAGGAATATCTACAAAAATTAGCGTTTGTAGTGGAGTGATTTCAGTTATTCTATCTGCAAGTGGACTTGGAACTTCTCTCACCGGTTTTGGAGCTATGATTGGTGTTCCATTAGGTGTTGTCGGTGGGATTTTTGGTGGAGTATCTGTCGTATTTGGTGCAGCATCAAAAAGACTTTCAAATAAAGTTAGTAAACACGAACAAACTGCTTCTATAGCGAAATCAAAATTAAACACCATTAACGACTTGGTTTCTAAGGCTTTGAAAGATAATGCTATATCTGATCAAGAATTTTCTATAATTTTAGCAGAGTTGGAAAAGTTTCAAAAACTAAAACTAGAAGTTCGTCAAAAATTTAGGAGAGATACAGAAAAAAACTTAAACATGTCACAGATAAGAAGAGAAGTTCGCGCAGATCTATTAAAAGAGTTAACCACTCCCGCTCATTAAAAATTTCATATGAGAAAACTGATGTAGGATGTAATTGTTTTGCAGGTATTAGAAAAGAGGTTATTTAATCTAAAGACTTTTCATCTTATTCTAAAAGTAATAAAATGACATTCAAGGATTTCATAAATAAGTATCCAAATGCTGATACAAGTAAATTTGAAATTGTAGCTGATCCGTATGGAGGTTACATTAGATGGAAAGTTAATGGTATAACGGTAATGTCAAATGATGATCCTACTGGAAAAACATGGATAGATGATCTGTCGCCTCGTATGAAAAAACTTTTATGGAAAGATTTAGGCTTGGATGGTGATGAATTGAGTTCGTTCCCAAAGAGTTTAACATTAACAAATCGAAGCTACCCAATACCAGCTGTTAATTTTGATGACTTTACAAATGATGTAACAAAAATGCTAACCTCTCTGGATATATACGTTTCAAATACGAAGAAATTCACAGCAAAGATGAGAAACATATTTACATCTCAAGTTGTAACATTCAAATTTGGAAAGCAGAGTAAAAAATGGTTGAATGCCCCTGATATGAATTATTGGCCTCAGCAACTTAACTTTGCAGTTTGGTGTGCAACATCTGGTTGTGGTATAAGTCCTTTTGAAAGTCTAAATTACCCCAAAGTAGTGAACAGCTTTATAAAGTTTCATATATATTTCACAATAAGAAGAATATTGTATGAATTAAGCCTTCCCTTACCTGATGAGCAACCCTTTGTAATAAATAATAATCCATATAGTAAAGTTGCATATCAACGTTTGTGTGCTGAATTTAGCATATCAAAAAACTCAGACTTTAGATGGAAAGGCGGTAGAAACAGTGGATTGGGAGATATATTCCTTGATTATGGTTCTGGATTTCATGGAAAAGGAGGGGGATTTCAAAATGTACATATTGTAAGGAATTACGATCATGAAGCAGATCAATGGCCTGGTGAAGGTGGTAAATTTGCTGATGAAGGTGGTAAGAAGGAAAAAGGTAATTTAATTTCATTTATCCGTAATGATGACTTTGCTGATTTCAAATATGCTTGGTTTATCCCAACAAGTGGGCATGGACTCACTAAAGCTGGACTTGGTAGATTGAATCGATCTGCAGAAGCTTTTGTTTACTGTATATTGGGAGCACAAGTCAACACTAGAAACTCGATTTATGGTAATGGCGGTGGAGCGATCGAGACACAACAAGAATTCTTAGCTTTATTTGAAAGTAGTGTAATTGAGAATGACATTTCTAGCTCCATCCAAAGATATCAATTAGCTGTAGAGGAAGCGAAATTACGGCTTGATTTAGCTATCGCTCCTGGTGTATGGTTGATGCCGAGTAATATGATTATAAATACAGAAAGCGTGACTGGTTTTAATAACAAACTTATGAAAGCGAGTAATGATATGAATTTTGGAGTGAATAATTCCCTAAACACTGAATCAAAACAGGTTGGAATAAGTCATAACTTAGGATCTTCAAAGGTAAAGTTACCTCATATAGCTGGTACAAACCCAAAACCTTTACTAACCGAAGCGAAACCAAAACCAAAACCCTCAACTCTGACAGAAAAGACGGACGTGACCACGCAACATGAAGATAATATATTAGCTTTTATAATTGTATCTAGTGTGTTTGCGTGGTATCTATTTCGATAGTTCATAGAAATTTAAAGATTAATATGGAGTAATCAAACAAAAATGTTAAGCATTACCATGTATGAGTCTGAAACTAGGATTTATTTAGATCCTCCACTGAAAAATCTTCGAGAGATACAGCTACTAGATTGTAATATACAAACCAAAAGATTGATTAATTTCAAGGAACAACAGATATTGTTTAATTTTGAGAATCAACCACTCATAATAATACAACCTGGTACATATTCATTGCGTGATATTCAATCGATCTTTCTTAATGATACCGATAGGTCAAAGATAACAATAATTGAGACAGACATTGTTGACTATCTTTATTCCAATAAGAACTTCAAAAACTCACGAGAGGACTACAAGTTGGTTTAGGTATACCTGAAGTTATAAATCCTGGTAAATTATACCCCATAAATATACAGATTAGGGAACCGTTGAGACTTATGTGTAGTATAGTGGATAATAAATCGTCATATATGAATAAAACCAAATATGGAGAATTTGTTAAACTCTCACCATCACACCTACTTGCAAACATACCCTCAAAGGATTATCCAACAATTCCAGTTCGAAAATATGAGAACCTTATAAACCACTTTGATTTAATCATCTTAGACAATGAATTGAAAAAACTTGATCTGAAGGGTTCACCCATAACTTTTAGTTTAAGATTTAGATAATTTTTTGTTATGTAACACATATAAGCGTTATATAACTTAATCTTCTCCCCAACGTTCTTTCAAATCCCTTAACTCCTCAATATCAACACACCATTAATTTTAATATTCGACATTCTTTACAACTGGCTTTTTGTTTTTTATGTTCGCATATTTGGGACCCACCACAATCTTTACAATGCGTTCTCTGTCTATTGTGTTTGCATAATTGAGATCCACCACAATCTTTACAACGTGCTTTCTGTCTATTGTGTATACAAAATTGTGACCCTTTACATTCTTTACACTGATACTTAATTTTATTGTGTATACATATTTGGGATCCACCACAATCTTTACAAAAATATTTACACTTTCCATGAATACAAATATAATCATCATTTAGAGTAACTTTTTGAATTAGATTAATAATTTCCTCCTCTGAAAATTTTTTAAACATATTAATAAAATCTTCTTTACGCATTCTTGATCGTCCTTTAATTTTCAACTCTTTCGCAATTTTTTTAAGTTGTACAAAATATAAATTATTTAGTTGTTCCATTTCTAATTTGTAAATTAATTCTTATCTTTTTAAATCATTTATTTTTTTCATTTTCATTTTTAATTTCAATTTTATTTTTTTGTAATAAGAATTAATTCCTGCGTACTATAACTATTATCTGTATAAATCCTTGATAAATTTCTTTATTAAATTTAATACCAATCTAAAACAGTCTCAGAAAAAAAATATCAGAAAAAATCTTGGACTGTTCTCTGTGTCCTAGAGCCGTATTTTTACCACTCTCTAGAAGCGTCGTTCAGGAGATTTTACCCCTGTGACTCCAAAAAAATGTAAGCGAAACATAGCAGAAAAGCCTTACTTAAAATAGAAAATTCAAAGAAAATGTGAACAGTTTAGACCTTTCCAAATGATTTCGCTCGCCTGATCCTTGGATTCTCCAATAGCCCCTGCCCTCCCACCCCCCCCCCCCCCACCCATCACGCTCCCCATGTCAAGGAAATATTAAAAAAGATAGGACAATGACTCAGCTATAAATTTACTTACCTCACATCATAGTTTATGCTGAAGTCCCATGCAGAAGCATGGCACACCACATTTCTGTCGTCGGGCTTCTCGATTAGAGAATTGTTGTAAAACGACTTTGGAAGTGCTTCTAATCCAATAGAGGTGAAAAATTCCTCGGCGAGTTGAACCATCTTTAGCGCCGTGTAATTCTGTGCTTTCAAGTTCTTCGTTACGTCTAAGCTGGGTCGACCCTTGTAGGGCTCTACCAGATCGTAGATGTTTACCCAGGATTGGGCCCACATGTTGCCAAAGAGGTGCGCCGGTATGGGTCCGTCGGCTGCGAACTTGTTTGGATACGCTTTTCCCAACTTGTAGCGTACATACGCATGCAGTTCTTGGTACAGCGGCCTCAGCTTATCCCAGAATCCTTCCACTAAACCCTCGAAGTCATCTACTTCATACCATGAGCGCCAATACGCACCGATGTCATCCCAGCCGTGGTCTCTCGCGCCGATGTTCTTTACCTTCACAAATTCTTCGTACAAATTTCGCAAACGTGGCCCGACCGCATCACGCCACCCTTTCCAAGCGAACAAAAGTCGGTCGTAATCTCTGGAGGAAGACATGATTCTGTACAAGCCTGGATCCAACTCAAAAGTCTCTTTAGTGTCTGGATCGAGGACCGTCCCGGTGCTATAAATCTCCTCCATCTGGGATTCCAGCTCAGTTGCCCTTTTGAGAACGGATTCGTTCTTGGGCGTTGCGGACGAACTGATGAAATCGATTTGACGCTTAGTGTCGTACGTAAGCTGACTCTTATCAAACGCTTGCGCTTTGAGACGGTTTTTCTTGAAAAAAGCAGATAGCGCGAGACTTGCATTTGTCCGTTGCTGCTGGTTATACTTCGTTAGGTTCGTCGCGTAATTCCATGAGGCCACCGTGGATTTGTAGTCCTCGTATGGCGTTTCGTTATTGAACTTTTTAAGGAACGCGAGAGCTTTTTGTTCTTCTTCGGTAGCAGCCGAACAAAACATCGGCAGAAAAACGACTAGGACGACAAGAAGGAACGCTGTTTTCATCTCCATGTTGTACCTGCCACAATTAGGCTTCGTCACCAGAGGGGCGTCCCGTGAGTAAACGAACTTCGCCCGCCCTACAGATATCATTTACACAAAAATGTCAATTATAACTCGTCATTTTGATTGACTAAGTCAATAACCAGGAACAAACCCTCGTCATCTATCTTGCATACCGACGCTCCGGCTACGGCAACGTTTTTAAATGTTTGCCCTAGTCTGCTCCGCAGCCCTTGCTTGGCTCATCACGCAACGCTCCCTCCCCGGAAATTAAGTGAGAAGCTAAGTGACGGCTGCGAAGAAGACTACACGTTACAAAAGGCATCTAAGATCGCTGAGCCAAAACTGAAATCTACACTTTCAGTCCGCAGCCACTCTGATTTCGCCAGTCACGCAAGACACTTTACGCAACAAGCCAAACAAGAGAAGCTGATAATAGAATAGCACAGACGGCCCAAGCTTCCTACGTATTTAGAAGGGTCTGTACGAGAAATTTCAAGGCCGATAAGTGAGGAGTGAAAAGAAAGAGCAAAAAAAGTAAAAAATACGATTTTTTTTGCCATAAAATCGACTTACAGTTGTTCCTGCTTGATACTTTGTTATAAGGTCAGTTCTCAAGCCATTTGAAGGAGAAATAGACTCTTCTTTAGCTGTAGAACACCGAAATAGCGCCAGTTCGCTGTAATCACTTACAAATAGCCTGATGAACACATGAACACCAAAAAATACCACACAGGAACAAAGTATTGCGGGGATAGTTTCTAAAGAAACTGGTGCTGCGTCGGTGGGAAATTGAAACACAAGAAATTGGGTAAATCAAACGAGTTGATTAAGTAAGTTATACCACCGTAAGGTAAAAGGGAGGTGCTGACGTTTCGAGCGTTAGCCCTTCGTCGGAGCGAATGAGAGGATTGTGGGTTACGTTCAATTTATATAGAGAAGTTTGGAGCCATGCTATTTGTGGAACCATAGCATTGTGTGAATGGAAGTGAATAAATTAGATGAATGATTAAATGAATGAGAAACGTTCGTTGATACCGTGGGGATTAAGAGAACCGAGTTGGAAAATAAACTTCTGTTCTAGGTTTTTACGGCTTTCCGTGTTGCCCTGATTCACGGAAAGGTCACATACCGCCATGTTGTGAGTTGAGTGGTTAGGTGGATCGCGCTACAGGTTTAGATGCATCTTTGTCATTTCGTTCGACGTCATGCAGATGTTCGCGGAAACGGTCACCTAATCTTCTTCCGGTCTCGCCGATGTATATCTTCTTGCATAAGGTGCATTTTATGCAATAGATAACATTGGCGGAAGTGCATGTGAAGTGGTCGGTGATTTTAAACGATCGCTTAGGTCCTGCTATTTTGTCTGTGTTGTGGACGATGTGCGTGTGCAGTTGAATGTGTCAGGTGATTCGTCTGATTTTAGTGTACTTCTAACTAAAAAATCGCTTACGTTTTTGTTACGTTTGAATGAGTTGAGTGGTGGTAGTGAGAAGATGCTGCCTGTTTCGTTGTCATTCTGAAGTAACTTGAAGTACTTCAGAATGATATTCTTGACAGGTAGGTTGAGTGGGTGAAAAGTGAGTGTGAACGGTATTTTCTGGTTCTCTTCCTTTTGTGACGTTTGTGGTGCTGAGTAAGTCGGTTTTATTGAAATGATCCATTTTCTTTTTCGTAAAAAAAAAACTAACAGATAATGGATACGGGTAAAGCGGTTTTTGGATAGATGTGTACCACCCGAGCTTAAATAAAATACTGAAACCTCATTTTAAAAGACTTTCTTATTCAAAATGATTGATCGAATTTCAACGATGGAGAGTAAAAGTTTCACCAAAAACGTCCACGGTTTTTAAAATGGTTCAGTTGTGTACAACAAGCAGCTCCTATTTATCTTAAGATATTGAGCATGAAGCGAAAAACAAGCGGGGGATGTTTATAAGCGACCAACTAACATCAGGGGTTAAGAGGCGTGGCCAGATTTCGCCCGGTTGTTTTTTGCCTGCGTGCAGACGTCTCCTATTTCCTTTGTTTTCCGCGTGTAACAAAGGAAATAGGAGACGTCTAAACGCAGGCAAGGTTGTTTTTACCCTACCACGCTTGTTTTTTCGCTTCACTTCGACGGTCCGACAAACAAAGGGGGTGATCGACGTCTAGCTACCAAAGGTAAACAGGCCGGCAACTATTAAATTGGCGTGCTTAAATCTAAACTTAACAATTACATCAGTTCAGGAGGGGAAAAATATAGAAAACAGAAACAAAAATAAAATAGGCCAACTTGTTCAGTGTCAACGAACTATTTCAGCAGTGTTGTGCCAATTGGGAGTACTTTTAGCTTACGGAAATTCCTAACTGGCGAATAAAAAAATTTTCCAGTCAACTATTAGTTTTACAAGAGTGGCCAAGGAGAAGAAATGCGTGAACTGAACCGCATAGCAAGTGCAGGTGATGGCTTAATCGTTACCGACTTTGAGCGAGGGTCATATCTCCAGCATCGTTTCCAACCGCGGTTCGAATACATGATTTGTATAATTCCACCTCCTTAAATTGCTAAAGATAGCAATTTATTGTGTCAGAACAGCATAACATTTCACCATAACTAACATGTTCCAATGGAATTGTCACGTTTTGGATGTAATTAATTAAAAAGGCCAACTGAACTAGAGAATATACTTTCTTATATTACTTATGCGTGCAAATGTTCCAGCACATGACATCATCTGTTTCTATCTTACTTGACCAGTTCTAGGATATTGTGCCCCTCTGTACCATCACGCGCTGCCTGACTACAAGGATATAGAATGCATTCAAAAACGTGCACTATCAATTATTTCGCCAAGCCTTTCTTATGGCGATAGCCTTTCAATGTTCAGTATGGTATCTTTAGAGGACGGACGCATACATCAAAAATTTTTCGAGTCTATTGTATCTAATCCAGATCATAGGTTGCATCACTTTCTTCCTCCCTAGAACAATTGTTCTTATAACCTTAGAAGACAACGCCAGTTTGAAAATCCAGTCATACGTACCAAGCGTTTTTCTAGCACATTTCTGCCATCTATGTGCAGGCGTTAGAAGTTTTGTATAAGAAACCCTTACAGTATAACTTTGTAAATTTTTAGAATAGCTCAAACATTTTCATATTTAAGGTGTTTTATCAAATGGTACTTGTAAATTAATGCAATTCAGCCTTAGAGGGCTGCCATGTGATTTGAATTAAAGCTATCTATCTATCTATCTATCTATCTAGAGGGTCACTAACGCTCCAAGCAGCGCGGGAAGTCTCCAGTATCAGAAACTGGTGTCATCTGTGAAATTACTCTGGGAAAACTAATTTTCTTAAGGGTATAATACGCTTTTAGGACTCATCGACAATAACATTTGACTGGCCTGAAAGATTTTTAACGTGATGCCACAAAACTTGAATGGAGATTGAAGATCTGAATCAATGAAATCAGTACTGACCAAAGACGAATCAATGGAAGAACAAACATGCCTGGTTTTTGAAACACCCATGGATCGTAACATTTTCTCTGGATTGACATATTCTGGAATACTGTCAAAATTAAATTCGAAGATCGTAAGCTACGGGATGAGTAACGAAAACTAGAAAATTTCTGTTTTAAGTCCTTGGAAGAGGAAATGATCAGGATTTCTACGTACCTCTACGCTTGTTATGATTCGTTAGTAGTCAAAATCATTTTCAAGCAAATGCTGTTCCGTCTGGTGCTGTTTCACTTAATTAAAAGCGGAGATTTCCCCCTTAAGCACAACAACTTTGTCAGTTTGTTGCAGAGCATTACGTGCGATGCGAAAATCAAAACAGAGAACTTTTACACAAACAAATAACCGGTTTCTCTGGGCCACCAGCAAAATTTATCATTTCCCAAGTCTTTTTTTACATCCACAATTTTGATTTTTTTCCAAGTTTCTGAGATCTGCCATTGTCTCATAACTTAAGAGCCGTAAAGGGTTTTAAATGGAAGAGAAGCATTTGTTTTAAGGGAACAGGGGACATTTTAGAACTATTTTTAAGGGAACTTGAAAACCCGCGATTAAATTACTGGGAAGAAGGGAACAAAAATTAAGGAACAGGTGGTTTTATTATGGGGAACATAAGAGAAAATGCAAAAATATTAAGGGGATTACGGGAACATATATTCCCATTCTCCTGGGAGAGGGGAGGGGGTCATCATGCTTTAACAAAACTTATTACAGTAGATGATAGAACTCCAGTAAAAATTAGTATTTTGTAGCACGCTGTAGATAATAGTAGTGGAGATATTGGGTTTTGAAAGTTGTATAACTGTCAAGAATTCTTCCTGGAGTTTCCGAGTTTGGAATCCGCGTTCCACAAAAACTGTTCACTCTATCGGCTTGATCATGACATCTCTAGAGATAGTTCATCACGTTGTTTACTTTCAATGTTCAGTGGAAACATTTCTGTAGCCCCATTAGCCTGCGCAGCAGTCTTCTCCGTTTCCTCTAGAGCCAAGAGGAACACGCGCGAAGGCTGCCTCTGAGCCCCGCGCCCTCGCGCGACTCCCGCTTGCCTGCAAGGAAACGGAAAAGACTGGTACGCAGGCTATAGCTCCATCAGAGACTGAAACGCGTCTGCTAATGACGCAATTTTTGTAATTTAAGATCGACCAATAAAAAATGCAATCTCCTGTCTGAAGCCCGCGAATTTTCAAACCGATCGCTGGCCAAATGACGCGGCAGTCTGAGAAGGATACTGATAACGATAAATTTTCAGAAAATCATCAAATCAATTCATTCAATATCTATGGTTTTGTTGTTTTGATTTTTTGAACCAAGTACACTGATTTTTTTCACTTTTCCTTTACCTTTCAAAAGTGAGCGAGGGAAGGGGAAAGGAGACCGAGGGGGTTTGGGGGGTAAGGGGGTTTGCGGTGTTGCGGGAATGAAGATTTGCTCGCAAATTTACCTTATTCCATTATTCCAGTAAAAGAGAACTCGTTACTCCGTTAAGAAAAAATAAATATTCCAGACAATATAATTATTTCAAAAGAAGTCGTTATTCCGCCCTACAAAATGGCATTATGCCATTATTCCACCGTTACTCTTTTTCTAATATTTCTCTTTACGCTTCCTTCCCCAACAAACCCCCCCCCCCTGATTTTCAGAGCGCGAAACTCCATCCCGTAAGCCTACTCTCATGTTATTCACCCAGCAAAGTAAAATGTAACCAGCTATTACAGTGCGATGAACCAACGCCACTCAAACAAATTTTCATAGGAATTGGCGAATCACGATCGATCATCGATATCTAAACAGTAGAATCAGGCTTGAAATTTATGTTTTATACTTCGGTTAAAATGCATATAATTTGCTTTATAACTGTACACATTAATTATTGAAAAAGAACCATCTAAGTCGGTAGAAACTCACCACAAATCTGTTGTTCAGCGTCAAACTGACAGACATTCAAAATTTGTAAGAAAATTAATTAATTTGTGGTGGAAATTTCTAGCCTTAGTTTTAAACCCTCCAGTTAGTGCATAACTAAGAATCAAAGAATTAGTTTCTAAAGAAACTGGTGCTGCGTCGGTGGAAAATTGAAACACACCAAAAACAAGGTTTAGCAAATGAGTCAGTACAGTAAATTTTAAGACCGTAACATTTAATTAAGAGGAGCTGATTTTTCGTTCGCCCATGGCTCTGACGAAATGGCTAAAGGTCCGGCAATACGAGCAACATTTTCTATCAACATGTCGCGAAACGCTGTTGCTGTTCCCGTATTACCACCTACGTGAGCGACTTGTCAATTTGTGACGTGAGTGGTAATACCAGCAACAAGACTAAAATTTGTTGCAGAAAGTACAACTCAATTCTACTTTGCAAAACATGTTGTTGCAACCTGCAACCCTGGATTTTGTCGCGTGACATGTTGCTCAGGTAGGTGGTAACACGAGCAACAACTCCCTTCAACTTGCAATGCAACAACGTTGAAACAACTTGAAAGAAAATGTTGCTCGTATTATCGGACCTTGATGCTGGACAGCGACAAAAGCTCGCTTGAATCCCTGGACATGTGGTAAACAATTCTTTTCAGTGATTTGGGAAAAAAGTTCTACAATAAAGAATTAATAAACATGAAATTACGGTCTGTTTTGGTTTGTTTTGTTTTGTTTTTTTTTTTCTTCAAAATATGCCACTGAACGGTATCATCTAAAGATGGATGCCTACGAGATTTTTCACTCTTTCATAGTGGTTTATCTTGAAACCTATTTTAGTAAATATGTATAAAAGTACACCTTACCAAATAGAAATGCTTCCTGTCCCGTTTTGATGCAAATTGGTTTGCAATTACGGAGTAAACATTACAAACAGCCTAAACAATCAGTCGAGAATATAATGATGAAAAGTTAATATGCGCATCTTGAGATGTTAATGACTAAATGCGGTTAACGATGCATGAAATTACACTAGCGAAACCATAAGAAATATCATTCACAAGCATACAAAATTACAATACCACGGCACGGCAGTTTGAACGAAAACAATTATAGTTAAACACTGTCAAAAGAAGCGCTAATCTTAAATGATTCCATACTGAGCAGTTTTAAATACAGAATACATGGCCCTGAATTAGCGACTGAGCATTTTTCGCTCAGTGAGGGGAAGTAGTATTTAGAATTTAAGAGCAGAAAAATAAGGAACGTTACGTAACGAGCACTTCCGTCTTCGATTCAAAGGTTTTTAACTTCAAAGCAATCAGCCCGCAGAGCTAAATAATTCTTCTTAAGCAACTTACCTGCAGAGTTTTCTTGCTCCTTTGAGGGTCTGTTTTAATCTCACTGCATATTAAATTAAGCTATTTTCCACGAAACTGTTACCATGTAGCGTGGAATGAAAGGTTCACTTGCCCTCTCGTTTCCAGAGGCTGCAATTCTTTTGGTCAGCACCAATTATCGTGGAGCGCTCACTTGTTTACCGTTCGACCAAAAACTCCGGAAAGTTTGGTTGGAAATTAAATTAAGGTTGTTTATCATTTACGTGTGAAAACCGTCAGTGTACGGTTCTGACAAATGGTTAACAAAATTCAAAAATTGGGAAATTCTGTTTGGGATGGTCGCTTTCCATTTGTAAAATCCACTTCTGTTTGCACGGCGGCCGAATCTAGAACTGACATCAACAGGCATCATACGCGACTGCAAAAGAAATGGAACATGAAATTCCGTTTGGAATATTCCGATCGGAAAAACAGGATTAGCTTTTCAGACGATCCGTTGCTCCAGGAAAATTTCCATCAGAACGTTCAGGAAAATAATCGGTTACATTTACTTTCAGACCTGAATTTCCGGGAACTTTTTGTAAATTGTAAACCACAAATAATAGAACAGATGGAGCGGTCCATTTCGGTTCAGCCCGACCGGAATAGAGTCTAAGCCCGTATTCCGACCACTTATAAGCGACCAGCTCTAGTTGCACCACCTTTGTGAAATAAAACTCTGTAACGAACAGCACTCGTTAACGACATCTCCCGTAAGCGACCGCGCCATTTTTGAGAATTGCGAACTGGTCTTTTCTTTTGTTTTTAAGTTCCTGTAAGCAGCCATTCGAAAAGCCTGATTAACATAGCTTAACACTTACATATTAATCGTTAATTGACATAGAATTAAAAGTTCAACTTGGTTTCGCGTGGCTGTTTCTAGGCAGGCAAAAATAACCTAATTTTCTAGTATTACAGCTACTAGACTACTTTGAATGACCCTTTTTGTTCACTTGGAGAGCAAAGTTGAATTATATTTGTTTACAGAATGGTTTCAAACAGAGAACGAGTTTGCAACTCCATTTGAAGAAATGTCTCCACTAGAACTAAACAAATATCTTCAGCATTTTATTCTGATAGCGAGGAAACGAAACGTACGGCAGTCTGACAATAAAAACTCCTTTTCCGCGATCCGTGCCGCGTTTCATTATCACCTGAGACGACTTTCGTTTTCCAAGCCATTTTCTTTTTGGTGTACATTATCTCACTGTTTTAGCATATACTAAAACAACTCTTCACCTGTAACAGGCAAGCTAGCTTTGTCCCGCGAAACAAAACAAAACAAAAATATGGCCATGGAATTGATCTTTTATTGACCACGCTTGAGTTTTTATAGACAGCGCCTACGCCTAGATCAATAAAAACACCAAAGAAGAACTCGTCCCATATGCTGCCATATTGACCTCACTCTGGGTCAATAACGTATAGAAAATACGGGTATTGCAACTCATCCATCGGCATCCATTCAAAGGTATGCCTTAAAATAAAAGGCTTATGCTTCAGGAATTCAGCTAGGTGAGGGCCTAATGTATATGTTGCAGTTCAATTTTTTGCTTGGTTCAAATGTTATTTTCCTTTATTTTCTGATATGGTAATGTGTGATAATGAGTTTAAAACAAAGAAAAATAAAATTTGAACCAAGGAAAAAATTGAACTACAACATATATGCTAAGACAAACAGTCACCTCACCTAGCGGTGGATATTTACATCGCCGCTTCGCGGCTCGGTAAATACTCCACCACTAGCCATCTCAACTTCGCCGAGTCGTTGTTAACTATCCACAATACACGCTGAAAGTTAACACTACTGCGATAAGTCGTAACATAACTCTGTTCAACTGAAATTCTACCCAGGCCATCTATGCACAAAGAAACGTTAACATAAAAAAAAAAACATTTATAATACAATATGAACAAATTGCGCTAAGGGACCATTTATTTTTTAAGGAATAGGGGGGGCTGGTGGGATTTGGGGGGGGGGCACGCGAAAAAAAATGGCTTCAAAGGGGGGCCACCCCAAAAAAATGAAGAAAAAAGGGGGGTCAAGCGAAAAAGAAGCGATGAACAGATGAAAAAGTGGTATGAAGTTTTCATAAATTGATGAGAAATTCTCCTGCTTTATTCACGAAATATAAACATCTTTTCGAGGTGGCCAGGGGGGGGTCATCCCCAAAAAAAATTCCTTTTGAGGAGGGTCATGTGAAGAAATTGGCAAGCTGAGAGGGGGGGTCACTCAATTTACCACTGACACTCCCCCAAATCCCACCAGCACCCCCCCCTATCCCTTAAAAAATGAACGGTCCCTAAGAAACAACATATCTTTGTTGAAATGATATTCTACCAGAAAAACAAGACTATAAGCACAGCCATCACTGACAACATGTCAGCGTATTTCAATGCCCACGCACCCGCCGTTGGACTCGGAGTTTCTGGTGGTTTAGTGTTCATGCTCGGCATCGTTGTCGGGACCACGCACGGGTCATCACCCTCGGATCCGGGATTTTCCGCCCAGCCAATGGCATACTTGGAAGAGCATCGCTGTTGCCGTAGCCACAGGTACAATGGCCAGAAATACTCTTTTATTGGCTGGACGTCCATGGTCCTTCGATCCGTCAGCCTCTCTAAGGCTTCAGGCCACGGTCTGCTTCTGCCCAAGCTCAACATGTTGCTGTAGGAATAATTACATCTTACTAACCGAGTTCGAGGTCCGTACGGTAAGTAACGGACCGAGTTTTTCCGCTCGGATTTATGGCCCAAGCGCGAAGCGCGCGGGCCATGAATCCAAGCGGACAAGACGAGGATCCATAACTTACAGTACGGACCGAGAAAACGAGGTTTGTAAGATATTTATTATATCTCAAAACAAACTTTTGAATTTCGCGGGCCGTACAGTAAAGTACGGCTCGCTAAATTGACCAATCATAGCGCGCGTACTAACTGAGAGATACATAATAAAATGATTTATTATATCTCTCAGTTAGTACGCGCGCTGTGATTGGTCAATTTATCGGGCCGTACTTCACTGTACGGCCCTCTAAAGTTTGTTTTGGTCGCCATAATGACTCCAGAGATATAATAAATATCTTATTAACCTCGTTTTCTCGGTCCGTACTGTAAAATACGGATCCTCGTTTTTTCCCGTCGATTTATGGCCCGCGTGCTTCGCGCTTGGGCCATAAATCGACGGGAAAAAAGTCGGTCCGTATTTTACAGTACGGACCTCGAACTCGATTAATAAGAGGTATTTATTATATCTCCAACTCCTGGATATGTGGAAAAGCGCCCACTGATTGGTTCCCTATTCATAGACTACAGTTTGCTCACATAACACGAGTATAGAAAACCGCCAGGTAAACCACCATGGCTGAAAAATTTATTGAATTACACGAGGAGGAAGTTTGAGTCTTGCTTGAAAAGATATACCAAAGAATACAGCCACGATAAATGAATAAGGGATGAAATTATTCGATCGTAAGTAAGCAAATCATATAAGCAATGTGAAACAACATTGCAATAATTTCCTTATTATGAAATAAAATAAAACATCCGTTGAGGCTGTACGTATCAAGAAATGGTCTATTGTTCCGGCCCAACATCACGGATTAAGTATTACACAATAGTCGTTTTGTTGTTGGTAGCGCTGAGGGACTTTTGCCGAAGCTTAACGAAAACCTCGCGACCTATCGGCATGACAATTTGGCTACATTGTGGGGAGTGAGGAGCGTAAATTTGCACTCAAAAGATAAATTACCACTGGGGTACCCTAGAGAATGATTGGCGTTTGTAGTGCGCACGGGTCGGTTGTTTTATATTATACCACCTTCTTAATTTTAGATTTAATCTGCCTGGCTTAATTAATATCCATACTTTGCATGGTGTTTGGCGTAATCGAAAGCCTTCTGAAGACTACAGTTGAAAAAAAAAGGTTTGCCCTCACGGCTGTTCTAGCAAACATTGTAACTGATCACTGTTCACGATTCCCGCTTTTCGCCTCCACAAACAATAGAAAGCTAGTCACTGTAATTAAGAATTATAGTGGCGTGTGCCTCTCGTGAATGGTCTCCGAAATAGAATTTTATTTTCGTGATCACTGGCGCTGCATGCTACATTTCAACGATTATCGCAATCGCTGTAACCCAACATTAGTCATATCGACCACGTGCTAACTACCTTGAGAGTACAGTATGATCACGATGATTTTCAGCTTCAATACGAAAAACCTTTCAAAGCCTTTGTTTAAACAAAAGCAGTATTTAAATAACAATCTACTGACGCGGGGTAATTCAAATCTTTGCCGCTTCAATAGAATCACTTTCGACTAAATCACGCGCTTACAGTATCTGCGACCACTGAGTACTCGAAATGGCTTCCTTAAAAGAACTGCAGCGCATTGATTGGGAGTTCCTTGTTAGACTGTGAGAAGACTTCGAACGGGCCATGGTGATCAGGTCGTCAACACTTGGGCATACATTCTTGTTGAAAACCGCTTGGCAGAAAATGAAGGCCTTTTCATGTTATGAACTATGGGCTCTGGAAACGAAGTTTTCTAAGTGATGTGCAAGGGCAAAACTACGAACCTTAAGCTAAACTAAACTATTGCTTGTAGGTAGCTTTAAAGAACTGAATTGATGAGTTTTAAACTTGTCTTCTATGTGCTTTGATCAATTGAAGCGGATCGAAGTTTGAATAATTATCTCACACAATTGTTCCCTCATGCCTTTGAAAAGACGCCGCTTGCCTTTTACGTTTTAACCGACCCGGGATTTCAAAGGGAAATGTCATATACCAAGAGATAATAACTATTCTCTCTAGCATTTACTTCACTTCACTTCCATCGTCAACCGTAGTCAATGGAGTATAAATGACTCCAAGTTTTGTAAAGCAACGCTATTGTTGCTATTCATTTGAATGATTTTAGTTTGCTTTCGAACGCAAGAAACAATCTGGGTTGTTACTCTCTCTCTCTCTCTGTAGCCTTCATCCGTTTTATAGATATAAAAGCATATAAAAAGAAACCAATTAAAGCCAAGATTTTTTTTACTGGTCTTCGAAGAGCGCACCCTTTTATGTTTTCATTAAGGGAGGAGTTTATTTAGCTTATAATTGCAGACTAAGTTCTTAACACAATGGTTGGAGGAGTTTGTAAACTATTCGCTGTTTCAAAGGAGGTTTTCATAGCGCGCGTGCACTATTTACTGTTTGCAGGAGTTGAAAGTTACAAACTAAGATCTTAAGCTGTTTATGGGGCGAAATTGGAATGCTCTAAAATTTGGTTCTGCAGTGCTTCAGTTTCAAGCAACAACTAATCAAACATTGTCGATCAACCGTTAATGAGCGCAACCATGGTCCCTACCGGGCATCCCACGGTAGCCACTTGCAACGGAAAAATCTTCCACTGCCACCTCCCCTGGGGAAAATTTGTCTTAAGTTCAGTCTTTCCGATGATTTGAATTTACCGCTCGTATGTTGATCGGAAAGTTCATAAGCTCCCCAAGGTATTTTGAAGCTGTTGCCGCCATTGTTAAAAATCACCATATAAGGTCAAAATTATCACTGAACTAATCACTTAGTAGTCCGCTTTTCTTGATACGAAACAGGCAGCTTTTTTCCTGGCTCCTGGCTACCTTTTTTACTCTTGGAACGTTTTAAGATGTAATAAAAGAATTATTCCACTCAATCTAGTACATGAACTATAGCCGATTCGGTGCTACACGCTTCGTTGGCTATAGTCAATGAACGACTCGCTCTCGTGAATAATTGTTAATTTTCATATAAACGCCAATAAAATACCAGGTGAACTTTCCCGCGAAAAAAATCAGTCATGGCAGCCGTTGTCTGGCAAGTCACGCAATGCTTGTGTGGGGAGAATCGTTGCGTGACGAGCCAGACAAAAGCTGCGAAGGAGAGTACATAATTTATGATGCAAATTACTTAAATCAGTTCCTTACCCTAGCTTTCTACCAGCTTCAGTTGAGTTATAGATAGAACACTTATGAAGAGGACCCTCGAAGCCTGCTGCACTACAGGCCGCCTTGTGGAACTGGAACTGCAGTACTGTGCTAATAAAGTACCTGACGTGAAAAATCACCAGAAGGAAAATTAGTAATCATACCAACTCTGCAAATCTTGGCATACTGAGTAATTCTGATTGGCTCACCCTCACGGGATATTAGGAGGTGAATTGTGCCAGGGCTTATGGATAATCCTTGCGTAAGCGGGTTTTCGTTGAGGAAAAAGACAATGGCGCCGAAGAAAACAAAAATGGCCACCGTTATTTACAACTGTTTCCAAGAGACACCACAGGGGAAGTTAAACACAACACGACCACGACGAGGAAGTTGTCCAGGACGGCACCAAACAATGACGTTAATGAATGACACAATGAAAATGCATGGGCAAAATACAGTTTGGCTGAAAAGGGCTCGCCCTCGTCCTCGGTGTAAAAACCTGTTACGTTCACGAGTGACGTAGAACAAAGAAAACAAAGGAGGCAAAACAATAAAGACTAGGGAAATAATGGTGAAAAAATAAAAACAGAGAAAAACTTCACAGGTTTTACACTGAGGTAAGCCCCTGAAAGGAGCCGCTAGCCGCAAAATAGGTCGGCAATTAAATTTCTTCGCCGGTGCCGTCCTCAGCGTGGTGATCGTGTTTGCTTAAGATCCCTACTGAGGTTGCTTTATTGGTATACACTAAAACAATTATTAAATCTCTTTAATTCTGGGGCTCGACTGCGGGCTCGACTGCCTCCTTCAGACTTAGTTCTTTTCTATAAGGCCTGTGTTCGTTCGTGTGTTGACTATGCTGTGCCAGTCTTTTACAACGCCCTGCCGCATTACCTAAAAAATGAGCTTGTGCGTATCGAAAAAAGGGCGCTTTCGATAATTTTGCCCCGCACGAGCTACAATAGTGCATGCGGTTTATTGGGCATTACGCCTATTACGGAGCACCATAGTCGACTGTGCAGTAAGCTGTTTGATGAGATTTGCCGTGAGCCAAATCACAAACTGAGCAGCTTACTGCCACCAAAGAACGAAGCACGATATAATTTTCGCAACCATCGCCCTTCTGCCCTCCCGAATTTGAAAACTATCTATCTATCTATCTATCTATCTATCTATCTATCTATCTATCTATCTATCTATCTATCTATCTATCGATCGATCGATCGATCGATCGATCTATCGATCTATCGATCTATCGATCTATCGATCTATCGATCTATCGATCTATCGATCTATCTATCTATCTATCTATCTATCTATCTATCTATCTATCTATCTATCTATCTATCTATCTATCTATCTATCTATCGATCGATCGATCGATCGATCGATCGATCGATCGATCTATCGATCTATCGATCTATCGATCTATCGATCTATCGATCTATCGATCTATCTATCTATCTATCTATCTATCTATCTATCTATCTATCTATCTATCTATCTATCTATCTATCTATCTATCTATCTATCTATCTATCTATCTATCTATCTATCTATCTATCTATCTATCTATCTATCTATCTATCTATCTATCTATCTATCTATCTATCTATCTATCTATCTATCTATCTATCTATCTATCTATCTATCTATCCCGGCGTAACCAATCGATGAAACCGATAATCGATGATAATCGATATCAATCGATAACAATCGATGCCAATTAATCGATTGATATTGGAAATCGATGACCAATCGATGACGGAAAATTTTGTGACTTTTAATTTCATCGATTTTCATCGACTGTCATCGATTTTCATCGATTATCATCGATTACCATCGATTTTCATCGATCGTTTTTTATTTGGTTTGATTCATTATTGGTGTTACTACATCAACTCAGTGGCTCTTAAAAGCGATCAATACCTCATTTATTCATTTCCGTGATATACTATTATGTCTGTTATGCAGCAAAAACGTTATTAAGAAAAGGGGCAAATTGTCCACGCTGATTTGTAACTTTAAACGCGTATACACGCTCTCCCCGTTTTTTCTTAGCCACAATCTCCTCACCGACTTCAACGGTGAAGTCGCAGGCATGGTAGCCTTTGACCAAGCACTTAACAACAAGTGTCACGTCTTTTGGTTTATCCGCTTCTACAGACATTGTGCTTGTTCACGTGCGATCAGTCGTTTTAGGATTGCGAAAATCTATTTCCGGATATCCTGGAGACTTGTCATGGGGATGCCCATGTATGCCGCGTGATATCGATAACAATCGATGACAATCGATGACAATCGATAGCAATCGATGACAATCGATGCCAATTAAGGAAATTTTATTTGTGACTATCGATTGGTCATCGATTGGCCGATGCCAATCGATATCAATTAACTAACCATCATCGATTGATATCGATTGATTGATTGATTTCCGATCATCGATTTTCATCGATTAATCAGGCCGGGATCTATATATCTATCTATGTGTCTGTCTGTCTGTCTGTCTGTCTGTCTATCTATCTAATCTATCTAATTCTGGTGAATAGTCCTTAGGGATGTTCTGCCACTATTTACTTCGATTTCTGAGAGTAATTGTTAAATATTAATCACCTTGTATATATTAGGGACGGACCATTAGAAAAGTGATGGGTGGGGGGGGGGGAGAATTTTCAGCTTGCACGAATTTTTTTTTTCGCTCACTGCTTGTGCAGGAATTTTTTTTCAGGTGAACCCCTCTGCACGAATTTTTTTTTACTACGTGTGAAAAAAGTCACGATTGGACCTTCCTTCTGCATGAATTTTTTTTTTTACTTCTTCTTTGCATGAATTTTTTTTCATGGCATTTTCCCTTGCATGAATTCTTTTTTGTTTTTTCCCCAGATTTCAAGACGGTGTTTGAGTGTATAAGCCTTATTCCAAAATGGCTGCCTTTTATATATTCTTTTGTTTTTATTTAAATTAGACCTTGATGCCTCGTTCAAGGTAAATATTGAATTTTAGCTTAAGAACGAGGCATCCATGGATAATTTGAATAAAAACAAAAGAATATTTAAATGGCGGCCATTTTGGCATAAGGTGTATAACGGCACAACTGCCTTGGAACGAAAGGCAAACGGTAGAAGTTGGAAAATTCTACAGTTTGAAAGAAAAATGGTCTGGTCGACGATGTCGTCGTTGTCGTCATGTTTGTTTGAGCACCCTGTCACGGAGGACATTGAACATCACTGACCTGATATAGGCGACATTATTGGGTACATGAAACTTTGCACCAGGATCAAAATCCTGCTCGGTCCTCTGGATTGGAGCTTTGATTCCCTGGTACTTAGTTCTCAGGTTCCACCATTGTTTATTGTACTCGGAAGGTTTGATGGTTCCATTGAACACTCCCCAACGCCACTGGTCAATCAGATACCCAAACGGCAAGAAAGCAATCCAGCTCAGTGCCTTTTTCATCAGGTCATTTATATCTGCACCTATTAAAAGCATACAAACAGCGGGAAGTCTTGCAATGCAATTTATTGTATTGCTGATTCCCTGAGGGAACCAGATAAGAACAGGGTTCGCACGCTTCTTTGGAATAAAAATTCAAGGACTTTTCAAGGACTTTCAAAGACATATTTTCCATTTTTCAAGGACTCCACGCACTGCAAAATCAAAGGATGTTCAGCTTCTCACAGTAGCTAACAGACAGCTAAAAGTCTATGTCTTTTTGAGTTCATCCACAGCATATTACGTGTTGCTACATTTCTGCCATTAGAATATATTTTCATATAAGGCACTCTAGAATCTAAGTTGGATGAAATTAGCTACAAATTTCAAGGACTTTCCAGCACTGACTGCAATTTTCAAGGACTTTCAAGGCCTTGAATTTTTATTTTGAGATTCAAGGACTTTCAAGGACTTTCAAGGCGCGTGCGAACCCTGTAAGAAGAATCCTGAATTCTGATTGGCTACCCGAGCGGGCAAGATTGGGCTTTCTTGTCCGCTTGGGATTGCCAGCTTTGCCCGGCGAATTAAACGGAAAAAATGGCCACATAACAAGTTCTTTCCTAACTTACCTTGCTTGGTAAGGATGGCTTGATATTGGCTTCGTTCGTTTGATCGTTTTTATTGGTCTCGACTACGGCTCGGTCAATTAAAACGAAAAAAAATCTAGTCATCTAGACCTCACGCTTGGTCCATAAAGTATACTATTAAAGTCTAACTGGCAACCTAGCATTTTTTACTTTTTCAGGTTATTTCATATACTATGTGACTTAGTTTATAAAACAAATTGAGGGATAAATAAAGCTGTTGTTGTGCTACCAGAAGACGGTATTATCAGTCTTTAGACAGCACTGTTACATTTTTCATGGGAAAATACGTAGCGTAACAGGCTAAGTTTAAGCTATTGTGGGGATAGTTTCTAAAGAAACTGGTGCTGCGTCGGTGGGAAATTGAAACTCAAGAAACTGGATAAATCAAACGAGTTGATTAAGTAAGTTATACCACCGTAAGGTAAAAGGGAGGTGCTGACGTTTCGAGCGTTAGCCCTTCGTCATTCGCTCCGACGAAGGGCTAACGCTCGAAACGTCAGCACCTCCCTTTTACCTTACGGTGGTATAACTTACTTAATCAACTCGTTTGATTTATCCAGTTTCTTAAGTTTGAGCTATATCTTTTTTAAAATTTCATTCCAGCCTCCGTAACGTTCCCTTTTATGTCACAACAGACAGACTGACAGACTGTAAACTGCTTTTAGGTTAATTCAGTCCCTAGCCATTCTCAAATTACACTGTCCGATGGACGTTGCAAGGTAACAAGTTTTCGCATCCCACCCCTCCCACTAACTTGCCCAGTGCCGTAGCAAGGGGAGGGGCCGGGGGCCCCGTGCCTCCCTCCCCCAGTTTTTTTTCCCAAAAAGTAAAAACAGACCTGTATAAAATGTTGAAAATAAAATTTTATCTCGTCTGCCCCCCCCTCCCTTATTTTACCCTTGCTACGGCACTGTTGCCTTACTATCCGTTCAACATTTTCTACATAAGTTTTCCTCATTCAATATGGCCGCCGCAACGCTCGTTCACCAGCAAAAACGCCTGCATTACAGGCTTAAATGAGTCCACTTTTCTCACCTTCGTCGTCCACGTAGTCGTTAAGTAATCCAATCTTTACCAGATGTTGGGGTGTAGAAACCGACAAAGAAATCGTATCACCTACAGCTTCGTGGAATCCTGGGTTGGCACTCTCACGATACATATATGGCTGATCCCAGTAATACATAAAATAGTAAACGTGACCAATTTCGTGATGTGTCGTGACGAGCCAGTCTTGCGTGACATCTGTGCACTGTTTGATCCTACAAAGATGCAGGGAAATTCCACAAGATTAGTTTGACACTCCAATATTGTAACAACAGCAACAACAAGAATACCAACAACAACAATAACAATAACAACAAAAACAGTTAAAGGTGCAATATAAAAAAAGACTGATCACACTTTTCAGCAATAAAAATGATGCAATAATGGGGCGATGCAGGAAAAGATAGAACAACGTGAGCAACTAGCAACAGTGTGTAGTAGAAGCAAGAAAACCATAGCACTATAACGGTCAGTTGCTTTCCATAGAACGTCACATTAAATAGTTTAAAGGAGAAGTTCGGTAAAAATGGCACATTTTTTTCTTTTCGGCAACGGAAAGTTAATACATAGATAAATCTCCAAAAATCAGCCTTCAAAGTACTTTCAAACCGTATGTATTGACTTCGCTATCACTCGCTCAGTACATCAAGCGAACCTCGGTCCGATATTTCCCTGTAATGCCCTCACTCTCGGGTAATAAGTAGTATATATACAGTAACTATCTACAGCTTCTGAAGTAGAAAAAGGTAAAGAAGTCCGCCAATATTTCCACCATGACCCAGCTACTCGACATCCGGCGAACAGACTTCCGTCGAACCCAGTTTTGGTAATTGACTTCCGGGCATATCAGACCTACTATTTCTCGATCTGACATCCGGTAAGTCGGTCCGGCTCGATCCGACTCATTTCGGGTGTATTGGACATGTGTGATCACGGAGGGTAACAAACGCTGTTTCGGGACAAAGCCAAAATTGTTCCGGGAATCTGGAGATTTTTCCGGGAATCGGGACACTCGATAATTCCGGGAAATGATAAAATTGAAATGCTCTACTATAAAGACGCTATTCATGGTTGAAATAATGCTAAACATGCAAAACGTGTAATATTTAAGGTTACGCAAGCAGTAATAAGCGGCAAATCTTAGAATATATACGCTGTGTCAAATTTTGTCAGAATGCCGTGAATTCTAAAAATTTCCGGGAATGTATCCCAACAGTTTGAGAGGATAATCCAAATTAAGTTAAGCGACTTAAGTTAAGACCTAGTATTGCACAAACTGCGTTTGTTAAAGTTGTCACTCCTCGTTGTCATCTGTCTGTGATTGCAAACGAGGCATACGAATGGGAAAAGGTCAATAGCCGAGGTGCAATAGCCCAGGCTTGTCGCTGAGCTCAGGGGACGATCCAGGATTATTTAAAGAGGGGTGGCTGATATAAATCGGCCACCAAAGGAAATGTCAAGTTTAAATTATTACAACGACCACCCCAAAACGTTGCAATAGTCCTTATGCATGTTTACGTTACACGAGCAAATTTCACTATCAAGCCTCGTTTTAAAATTAAAAATTTGCATAGTTTTAAATAATTAAATTTCTAAGGCATGCACGATTATTCAACTCGGTTTTGTTTCCCTTGCACATCATGAGGCTACTGGGCTTCGCAAGGTTTTTAGCACCGGACCGGATTTGTAGTTTATATTATTTTTTTGTCTTTTTAATTATTACATCATTGTTTTTATTATCATTATTTTTATTATTATTTTTTTTTTTACTTTCAATCCAGCTACCCCTTTACTGGATCTGCTCCGGATTCGCCGGCTGAATTTTTGGCCGTTGTTCGACTCATGGCGACAACCAAAGTCTGTCTAAATCTATTGTCAGCCAGCTGAATAGCTACCTCAACCGGCAGCCAGTTTTCTTAGCTACAGCCCTTACATCCTCATACAGGTCTGTTAGAAATCATTTAGCAATCGTTTAACCCTTTATACTTTCAAGACTTGGAAAGGAATTTTACACGGCATGTACTAAAACCTGGACGATGGACGGTAGTAACTCAATAGTAATAATAGTGTTATAATAGTGGTATTTGGGGAATTTTGAAATATTACGAGCCGGTATTATTGCCAAATACCACGTACGGCTCATGCTATTCTTTGAATGCCAAACACTTCCCCATAGGTCGGCGCGAATCTGGCAAATTGTAGGCGACATTCTTAACTTGCTAATTCTCTCAAATTGACATCATCCCTTTGTTATGAAATTATCTGAATAGTTTTGCAAAGAATCTGCTGTTATTGTTATGACTTCTGCTGGGTAAAAGTACTTGTTGCATAACTGAGACGCCACGGGAAGTTAAACAAGCATTTTCCTCTTATTGTCAAACACTCCTTAGTGGACTTTGGGGGAGAGAATTTAAATATCTTTGGAAGAGGACATGACGCTGAGACCCTGAAACCCTCAGACCTACTTCAGCTGGATTTTGCTACCCTGAACTAGACTGAACTTCTATAATCCCTCCCTATATCCAGTAGTGCTTTCAGTGATAGCCATCTATCTGCCCTTTCTTTGCTAATAAAGTGATTTGCGGGTAAATTCAAATTTGCCGATTTTATATTCTTGAGAAGCAATTCTCACTTTTCCTTGGCTAGACTTAAATCTTCAGCCAATAGATCAGCCTCCTGGAAAATGGTACCTTATTCTAGACCCAGGCTTTCTGGTTTTTATACAATAAAAGAACATACCAACTGTTTATCATTTACAAGGAAAAACCGGTCAGTGTACAGTTTCGACAAATGCCAAAATAATTAAATGTTAGGCAATTCTGTTTGGGATAGTCGTTTACCATTTGCAAAACCCACTCTTGTTTGCACGGAAAATCGGGAACTCGCATCAACAGTTATTCTAGATGACTTTAGGGACGGACCATTAGAAAAGTGATGGGGGGGGGTGGGGAATTTTCAGCTTGCACGAATTTTTTTTTCGCTCACTACTTGTGCAGGAATTTTTTTTTTCAGGTGAACCCCTCTGCACGAATTTTTTTTTACTACGTGTGAAAAAGTCACAATTGGACCTTCCTTCTGCACGAATTTTTTTTTAACCTTCTTCCTTGCATGATTTTTTTTCTTGGCATTTTCCCTTGCATGAATTTTTTTTTGTTTTTTTTTCCCCACCCCCCCCCCCCCCCCCCATCACTTTTCTAATGGTCCGTCCCTTAAAAGAAATGGGACATGAAATTCCCTTTGGAATATTCCGATCGGAAAAACAGGATTAGCTTTTCAGACGATCCGTTGCTCCATGAAATTTATCACCGGGACGTCCAGGAAACTTGAATTACCGAAAACTTCTTGTGAATGGTAAAGTTAACAATTATTCCACGAAATTAAATCGGGTCGTACATGAGCCAGAGAAAACGTCTGATATGATAAGGGGACAGAATCTATTTTTAGCGCGGAATATATTTATATCTCTGGCTGCGCGGTTTCCACATGGCGCATTGAAATTACAACCACGTGATGAGAAGGACATCAGCCATTGATCAGTTAAAATAGTTTCCGGATCTAAAAATATATTCTGTCCCCTTATCATAGTAAGAGAACCCAGTATGGAAGATGCGTTCTCTTGCTTCATTTTCTCTTGACATGAGCTAATAGTTAACGAGGCGCTACGTGGCTATAGTTCATGTACAACGAGACTGAGTGGAACAATTGTTTATATTTTATTTAGACCCTCGATTGTAAAAAATTGGAGCTCGTTTGCACGACAAGAATTGACGTTGTTTTTGTTTGTAAACAGAACCATGTTGCTGTCGAGCCGACTGGTTCTCGAGCCGATGTTGATGAGTCCGGTTCGTTCTTAAACATCTCTTTAACGTACTTGGCAATGTTTTTGGAATTAGAAAACCAGTCTGAGAATCAAAAGTAGAAAAAGTAAGCAGCAGTAAAAAAAAAAAAAGAAATAAACCTCAGATAACGGCTCCCTTGATGTTTGAAAATGGTGGCTGCTTATAAGAGTTTCACTTTAGTTCGTAATAAACAATTAAAATCGTGTCAATTTCGCTATATAATTTGCTGGCTGGTTTTCACTAGCGACAGAGTCGGAGTCGTCAGTAAGAGCGCTTATGACCCAGTGAACATTGAAAATCGGAGTCATAAGTTCGACGGAATCGGAGTCGGAAGAATCAGAACGGTTCCATTGTGATTGTTAGCATTGTGATTAATTTATTCTTCAGCTTCTGCTTCCGACTCCAACAATCTAGTTTTCACTAGATCGTAAGCGACGGAGTCGTAAGCAGAATCGATAGTTTTCTTCCAATTCCGTTGATTTGGTTTTCACTAGATCGTATCACTCTACACTTCTGATTACGACTACGTCGCTAGTGAAAACCAGCCCATCCCATGTTCATTTGCTTCGGTAGTATTTTTTGGCATATTCCTTTCAAGCAAGGTTTGAATTTTCCCCGTCTAATTCAATCTTTCCTCCATGATAGCAGTTGTCCGTACTTATGGTTTGCGAGCTGATACCTTGTGAGTAGGGAACCAATCAGAGCGCGCGTTCGCCCATATCCTGGGGTTGTATGTACAAGAGAGGGTCTCAATGGGGTGGTGACTTTTACGGCTAACGGTTAATATGTTTGACAGTTTTACGAATAACGGTTAATATTTTTGCCCGTTTTACGGCTAACGGTTAACCCCATTGAGACCCTCACAATAAAGTGGCATATACCTAATCTCGCTCATACATGGTAGTACCCGTCCCCCTTGAGTGGACTGAGAGCCGTGTCGTGAGTTCGAAATGATAAACACATATCAAATAACACGGTTGTTAATTTGTCGCAGTTTAGCAATAGTTATTACTTTTTAAAAACGTTCTAACCTCACGTCTTGTTCGCCTTTGTCCGTCTTGACCATCATATCCCAAGCGGAAGCGTGGCAAACTACGTCCCTGTCTTTCGGTTTCCTTAACATCGATTTGTCCACAAACTCGCTCGGAAGCTTTCCCATTCCGATCGACACGAAAAACGATTCGGTAATTTTGATCATGTCATCGACAGTAAGCTTTTTCTTCAGCATGGTTTTGGTCACGTCAAGGCTTGACTTGTTTTTGAACGGTTCCAGTAGCGGATATACATTTTCCCATGACTGTGCCCACATATTGCCCAACAAATGCGCCGGGATGGAGTCCTTTGATTTAACTTGCGGGTACTGCATAGCTAGTCTGTAGCGTACATAAGCGTGCAACTCCTGGTAAAGCGGCTTCAGATCGTTCCACAGGCCCTCCACTAATTCTCCTAGGTTTTTCACCTCGTAAGAAGAGCGCCAATATGCACCGGCATCAGCGAAACCATTAACCTGCGCACCCTCGTTAGACAGCTCGACATATTTCTCATAGAGAGGTCTAAGCTTCGGTCCAACCGCGTCACGCCAGCCCTGCCAAGCGAACAACAGTCGATCGTAATTCTTCGACCTTGATATAATTCCCTCCAAACCAGGGTCGAGAGATAAATTCTTCCCGCTCGCGCTGTCGTAAACTTTCGATGAGCTGTAGATTTGTTCCATCTGAAGTTTTATGTCTGCGTACTCTTGGCGTTTCGCGGAGTCTTTTGGAGTCCCTGACATGCGAACAAACTTTATTTGACGTTTGGCATCGTCGGGCGTATCTTCCAAGCCGCTGAGATTGGAAGCATTCGATTGAGCTTCTTCTAAAAACGCTTCAAAGGTTAAAACAGCATTTTTCTTCAGTGCCTGGTTCGTTGCAGTGAGATTGGTCGAGTAGATCCAATCGGCTAGCTCTCGTTTTCTCGCCTCAGTCGGAGCCCGGCGGTTGAATTCTGACAAAAAGGTTTCTGCTTCGGATGTACTTTGAGTTCCAATCACTTGACTGAAAACGAAGCAACACAGGGGAAGAAACCACATTTCTAAGGACAGTGTCAAACTTTAGAAAAATACAACCGCTCGGCACCGCACCAATCGTTAAAGTGTGACAGAGGGCTAACACGCTTGTGGTGATGACAGAAAGACGCGACTGGAAAATATCTGTAACTCGAGCTTTTAGTCAATTGATACTAAATAAAGGTATAAAATCAAATTTAAAGATTTGTTTCCCCAGAAAGAAAATAGTAAATGTATTTTAGGACGAAAGAAAAAGGGCAACCAAGACATTTTGAGACAATTGCTGTCACCAGAATGCAAACAAAATCTCTGAGGAATTGTGCCTCGCAACAAGCTGAACAAAGCTCGTCGTTTGACGGACGAGTAATAGTGCAAACATTTCCGGCAAAACAAACCGAATGCTTCAAACGCGTTAACAATTTTCCTGGTTTCCTACCAGTGATACAGGAAACGATGGGACTGTTTACCAAAGAAATCGTTCGCTTGCAAATCCAGCCGTAGCTCATGACACTCAATCTCCAAAAATATCAATTAAAAATTTTGCAAAACAAGTTTTACTCAGTTTTTGCTTTTACAATTGCTGGACTGTTTGTGAAAGGTGTATTTTGTCACAGGCAAACTCACTAAACTCGTGATCAGAGAAAGAAAATCCGAGTTCTCCCAGCAGAAGATCGCAGGTTCGGCCGTTTACCCAGGTTTGAAGTCTTAGGTTCGATTCACTGGGAGAACTCGAATTTGCGAGTTTGTCTGTGACAGTGCCGAAAAATACACATTTCACAACGTCTGTGGCGGTTTACCAGTTGCTTGGGAACAGCGGAAGATTTGATCAGTATAGCAAATGGTACCGTTTATATATCGTATTTCCTGTTTTTCCATTTCAGCTGGGAAATTTCTCTACCATTTGATCAACTTCTTCTCAACCCATCTCTTCTACGTTATTGTTTGAGGCCTTTTTCGAGCAAGCGTGGCCATATTGGATTTTCAGGGCTATAGTATGGATTTTTCCCTAAATAATTGTGTAGGTGAGATCAACCACCAGTCTATTTATTCATTCTTCTTGTGTCTCGTCTAGTCAGCTTAGCCGTTGTACGAAGGGGGGGAGGTCGGAAGTCAGGAGTCGAGAAATTAGAGCGCGAATCATGGGCACGCTGGCTATCTCTTGTTTAGGAACGTGAAGATGTAGAATTTTATCATCAACTTGAAAATTAGAGGTGGCGAATGGTCCTTCAAAAAACTCTCGGTCTCGCAAAATTTTAGTCGAATTTCACGGGTCTCGCAGTCTCGTTTTTTAGCGGTAGTGTTCGAAAGAGTCTCACACTCAAAACACTTTGAAGTCTCGGTCACGCAATCTAAAAAGTCAAAATGTCTCGGGCTCGCAAAGAAAATCGCTAGTCTCGCCGTCTCGCAAAGTCTCGCATTTCCCATTCGCCACCCCTTAAATTGTGGCTCAACTACTCAGCGAAAGCTTATTCACCATTCTCGTCACGTCATGATAAGCTTTTGTATGGGCTCCGTTTTTGTGCTCGTTCTCGACTAGTATGTAGATCCTCGTCTTTCAAGGGTGCGGCTATCGTAACTCTTCGCTAGTAAAGCAAATGCGATATTTGCTTTACTATGCCCATCCTTGATATGTGATTGGCTAAAGCACGTAACATGTATTGCTCTGCGTTGCGATTGGTTCATTGGACTACGTGTGTTTATTGTGGTTATTTCATGTCAGAGAGACAACTGGTGAACAATTATAAAAGATTTTCTCGACCCTCGTGAGTTGCGTGTTGCAAAGATAAAGGATTTTATCACCGTGCATGCCGTTGTCGGCTCGTCAGATTAGGATAACAGTGACATTATGTCTTTTAATCTGCAGTAATCAGTCACGTTATGACACGACATGCATTCTTTTAAAAGGCACTCTTAGCTGCAAAGCGCCTTTCGAACTGTTTAAATCTATGAAACCATCGAGTGTGGCCATTCTTAAGAAAGCTACTGAACAGATGCTGTGGTACTGATTGTTCTACTATACAGCGTGGTTCAAACTTTTCATGTGTGGATCAAAGCACACAGTATGACCATTCTTTCAGTGGAAAGCTACTGAACAGTACTTCACTGACTGTGCCACTGTTTGTTTTACTATACAGTGTGGTCCTAACTTTTTCACTTGAGGCAAAACCATGCAGTGTAACAATTTCTTAAAAGATACTCAATAGTCCTGAAGTTTGGTTGGTTCTAATACAAATACAATACTGATCATATCCTGACCGGCAAAGTGAAGTAAAGATTTGACAGCATACCATAAGTATGACATGCAATACGACTAATTATGGCCCGTGGGTATTACGTGAATTGCAATCACGTGAATTGTAATCACGTGATTTCCACTTGCATGGACTATGGATTCATAACGGATACGGAACGTTTCGACACAAGAAGACGAACGTTAGACCAAAGCATTCCTTCTTCCCTTAACCCTCCTCCAAGGACAACTTTTCACAGCTTTGACCCTTTCTATCCAATTATAAAAATTACAGATATTCTAAAAAAATTATCATTACAGTTTTCAGTTAACTCGTTGTCAACCAGATTTTGCGAATTCATTAAATGATCGATTTAAAAAATATGTCATATAATCAACAATTATTCTCAGAGATCGATGTTAATATTTCGAAATCCATTATTCACCGAGATTGAATAGAATAGTTGTTTTACTATATACCAATGAAGCAACTTCTGAAGTGCAGACTGAAGTAGGGAGCTTACGCAAACACGATGGGTGCGCCGAGGACAATGGTGAAAAAATCTAATCGCCTACATGTTCTGCGACTGGCGGCAGGCTCATGATGATTTGATTCTTTTTCCCTTTCCCTTATGGTAAAATATGAACGCAAAGGTGGATATTATGATCAGTTGCATAGGCCTGGAATTCAATAAAGAAGGTCTCCCAGGGCGGGGGGTCCTTGTTCCCTTGTTCCCTTCCAAAATTGCCCTATGTTCCCATGTTCCCACACATTTATAACAGAATGTTTTCGTACTGTAATTTTTCGAATTTTGTTCCCTGTTCCCAAAAATTGGCTAATGTTCCCTTCGATATTTTGCCAATGTTCCCTTGTTCTCCAAAACCCCAGGGAGACCCTCAATAAAACGTAGATGTTTTCCAGGTCTGCATGTCACTGAGCAGATTTTCAAGGTTTTGCCTGTCTGTGGGTTCGTAGCTTTTGCTCACCTTCAAAAACAGTAACAACTTATGTGTTGATTTTCTGTATTATCGGTAATGGGCTCCTGGTATTATGCGGAACTGCAGTTGTGACTAGTTAATTATTAACTACAAAATGATCGTTTCTAAAAAAAATTGAGTCTGATTTTGCTATACTATCTTGCGACCAAAAAATCAGCAGGGCAAATATCCCCGCGGACGGGGTCACAGCATATCGCGTGATACCTATCATATTATTCGACACCATATGAGCCAAAATAAACAAGACTTAATTTCACACTTCCTTAAAACATGATATTCTAATGTAAATGTACTTTTAGTTCATTTTTAAAAAGTTTAAATCACTCGTAGATTCCATACGCCACATCATCCGGGACCCGAGTGGCGTATTTTCCGTATGTCACTGTAGTGTATTAGGACAGCGGTTGTACATGTAAAAGTATACATCCGGGAGAGTACAGGAGCGGGAAAAAAGTGTTGAAACGTGTACTGTGTGTGATGTTGTCTTTTGCCTTCGGGGCTGCCTTTTGTGGCTTCCTATTGCTACGGAGCAATAGGCGAGGTAGTCCCAACCGTTCTTTACCGCGACCACATCATTATTATTTTAAGTGCACTCAGAGTATTGTTATGAAAATATTGTAAATTGCTCGCTTCCGAGCCCTTTAAGGTAATTTGGAACAGTAATAGGGAACTTGTGGATCGCAGTTTTATTTACCAGTTTGTTCATTTGTTCGATTTGGAATGCATGTATTCGTTTCAAGAAATATTATAATCGACACGAAAATACAGAAAAGCCAACAGTAGCCTCTTTTCAGTTAACAGCTAGAAACCTTAAGTTTGTCTACTTTGTACTTTGCCGACTCTTTGTACACCTGAGCGTGTGCAGCGCTGTTTCACTAATTTTCATTTAGAAGACAAATAGTTCGTTATCGGGTCATTTGAGTTTCAGTTATTATTAAAAATCTACTTTCCGAAACAAGCCAGCTGAACTACGTTTCACTAATGAAGTTTTATTAGTTTCTCGGGAACTAGCCAGCTGAACTACTTTTCACTAATGAAGTTTTATTAGTTTCCCCGAAAGTTAGCCAGCTGAACTAGCTTTCACCAATCTAGTCTTAATGCTTTCTATTCATAGGATAATTTTCCCTTGCTGACGATAACAGCAATTCAGAATTTCAAATTTAAGTATCTCGCTTTTAATTTCCTAAGTTTGTTCTATCTTAATCTCAGCCTGTGTAATTGTAATCCTAGCACTCTATTTTTAATTTTGGAGCCTCGTCAGTGTTGATTAGAATTCGCTATCTTAATTAAGTACTTTCCGCTCGTATTGTTTACTTGAAGGTACATTAGCATATTGTAAACACTTGACGTGTAACGTATGATATATAAGTAAGTGCATTTGTAAAGATTCCGATTCTTACAGCGACCGCTTCCCCGTGTATGTCAATTTCACCCTCGACGTTATAGTGCAGAATAAACTACTGTTGGACCAAGTAATGTCTCTTCCTTGACGTCCGTAGTGAAGACCATTGAAGTAGATCCTCGCGTACCAGGAAATCGTGACGAGTTTCCGTTCCCGCAGCTAAGCAGTGCTCTCCAAGAGTTAGATTCCCCCAGTTGTCAGTAAAGTATCCGTTAAGTCCGAAACTTACAGTGTTGCAGGAAAAACGTATCGTCACACTATTGCGGTTCGACACTACAAATTGGCGACGAGGATGGCGAATTTAGTTAAAAGAGCGCTTCCGCCTTTGGATTTAACAGGTTCTTCCTCTCAGGTCGCGGAACGATGGCGACAGTGGAAAAGATCGTATCATTATTACGTCGATGGCAAGGGAATTACGAATCCTTCTCGGAAAAAGGCTCAGTTACTTCATTTAGCCGGCATGGAAGTACAAGATATTTACGAAGATCTTCCAGATCCTGGACCACTGAATGCTGACCAGGATAATGAGTATGTTGTGTGTTTACGAAAATTAGATGGACATTTTCGAGCCGAGGAAAATGTACCGTACGAGCGACATGTCTTTCGTCATTTTACGCCGTCAAAGGGAGAGACCGCTGATAAATTCATGGTTCGCTTACGTAAACAAGCGCGTCATTGCAATTTTGGTGCAACTTTGGAGGAAAATTTGCGGGACCAATTGATTGAAAAGTTGCCTCACGTGGAGCTAAAAAAGAAGTTATTAGAAGTCAATAATATTACTCTGGAAACTGCAACGGATAAAGTTCGAAAGTGGGAAGCCTCACGCGAGCAGGCAAGTCAAATGGTCACGCCAAGCCAAGAACCTGGCGCAGGCACTAATGCAGTAGAAGAAAGTCTTGGACGTGGAACCAAAGGAAAAGGTGTTTGTTTCAGCTGTGGTAAGAAAGGTCATTTTGCTCGAAGTAAAACTTGCCCAGCCCGAGGTCGCAAATGCAGCAAGTGTGGTAAATATGGCCATTATGCTAGCTGTTGCAAAGGGGGAAGGAACCTTAAGTCTGGTAAACAAGGTACCACCCAACAGCTGGGAGGCAGACAGCAGCGTCATGGTAAGGGGGGACAGGCCAATCAAGTAGAGGATCGTTGTAAGCAATCAGGTGAGGATGATACGTTTGCTTTTACTATAGAAGAACAGACATGTGCAATGTCAAATTCCACTGAGCCAGTGATCTCAGTGAAGATTGGTGGAATCAGCAGAGATGTGTTAATTGATTCAGGTTCTGCAAGTAACCTTATCAGTAAAGATACACTGCAGGAACTTAAGTATCAGGGGCTCAAGATTGAATTAAAACCTTGCACAAAGAGATTATATGCTTATGGGGGTCGAGAGCTTGGAGTTGAAGGCCAGTTTCATTCAGAAGTTTCCGTATCGAAAGCAAAGGTAGTAGCAAATTTTATTGTTGTTGAATCTGGGCGTTGTTTGCTGGGATATTCAACTGCCACAGATCTTGGAATCCTTCATGTGGATCCTATGGGAACTCTTGGATCAGGAGACTGTAACACTGTTGATGATACCTTTTTGGGCGGACTCAAAGCAAAATATCCAAGTGTGTTCCAGGGAATCGGAAAACTTAAAGGTTATCAGTTGAAACTACACGTTGATCTCAGTGTTCCTCCAGTCGTTCAAAAGATGAGACGAGTACCTTTTTCTTTAAAGGACAAAGTAACTGCCAAGGTTAATGAACTCCTTGAAAAGGACATAATTGAGAAAGTCGAGGGGCCTACAGTATGGGTAAGCCCAGTCGTTGTCTCTCCAAAACCGTCAGGGGACATAAAACTATGTGTCGATATGCGGAGAGCCAATGAGGCCATTATTCGAGAAAGATTGCCTATACCAACCATAGATGAAGTCCTTGAAAGCCTTAATGGGAGTGGTGTTTTCTCGAAGTTAAATTTAAGGTGGGGTTTTTACCAAATCGAGTTGGATCCTGAGTCAAGGGATATTACTGCTTTTGCCACCCATGATGGAATTTTCCGCTACAAGCGTTTAAGTTTCGGGGTAAATGCCGCACCAGAAAAGTACCAGCATATCGTCACCCAGTCAATGGCAGGTCTACAAGGTGTGGCAAACATAGCAGATGATCTTATCGTCCATGGTCGAGACACTGAGGAACATGATAAGAACTTACACAGTGTGTTGCAACGTCTTAGTGAGAAGCAGCTGACTTTGAATGCTGAGAAGTGTGCCTTCCGAATGTCTAAAGTGGTATTTATGGGTCTTTTGCTTAGCAAGCATGGAGTCGGCCCAACTGAGGAAAAAGTCAGAGCCGTTGCAGAAGCAAGTCAGCCTCAAACACCTTCAGAAGTTCGTAGCTTCTTAAGACTCGTTGGATTTAGTGCCAGGTTTATACCTGATTTTGCAACCACTGCTGATCCCCTCAGAAAACTTGCAAGAAAAGGAGAACTGTTTGTGTGGGGTGAGGAGCAGGAGCAGTCATTTCAGAGACTGAAGAGTCAAGTTGCAAGTGCACCAGTCCTAGCTTACTTCGATAAGGACGCGCCCACCCGTGTTATTGCTGATGCAAGTCCAGTAGGGCTTGGTGCCGTGCTGGTGCAAGAAAAGGATGGGGAAAGTCGTGCCCTCTGTTATGCCAGTCGCAGTTTGAGTCAAGTGGAGCGTCGTTATAGTCAGACAGAGAAGGAAGCACTAGCCTTAGTCTGGGCGTGTGAACGCTTCCACCTCTACTTGTATGGGCTCCCACAGTTTGATCTGGTGACAGACCATGAAGCACTTAAAGTCATCTACTCAAGGAAGTCTAAACCTTCAGCCAGAATAGAGCGGTGGGTTCTGCGTTTACAACAGTACAACTACCAAGTTTGCTATGTACCTTCAAGAAAAAACATCGCAGATGCCCTTTCCCGACTAACAAAGATACCTGCTTCAAGTCAGTCCATAGAAGATGATGGATATGTACGCATG